>JAJGOT010000139.1:660000-932500 GCA_022457155.1 Cladopsammia gracilis | reverse complement strand
CTGTTCTTTTTCTGAGTACTCTTTAAAGCTTTCTCTTTCTATTTTGAATATTTTCAATGTGTGTTATTTCAAAATCACGGCCGGTTTTGGCCCGCACGGCCGTCAATGGATTAAGGGAGTTTAGCTCTATAAACAAACTGCTTCGACGGTCTACTGGCTTCAATTTAAGACAAAATTAGGTTTAGAAATAATCACTTAGCTCTATATTCCTCCAAAAACGCTTGACTTGCAGAGTTACGCAGCCTCAAATGCGGTCTTGACCACTGTTTTAGAAATGTGAAACCCATCTTGAGTAGCAAACCGCGAAATAAATGCATGGAAAAACGACTTTGCAAAAGTGTTTACTGTAGCTGAAGTAACGACGGCCGTGTAGCCGCGCGAAAAACAAAGCCAGCCTGACGGACCCAAGCGCCCGCGAAACATTCCGCTAGCCATGACCATGAAAAATGACGGGCATAGATTCTTTCATGAGTATGGAACACAGCGAGAGCTCCGCCATAAATAAATAAATAAATAAATAAATAATAAATAAATGATAATTAAATTTCAGTGGAATCAAAGAGGTGGATCCTACTTCAAATGTTTCCAGGTCGAATTGGAACTTTTGTTTTTTGTGGAGGAAGGAAAACCGTAGTACCTGGAAAAAACCCTCGGAGCAAAGACGAAAACCAACAACAAATGAGAGAAAAGTGAAACAGAATATTTTAACTGTCCAACTGTTGCATCATTGCTTTTGTTTTATAAAGAACTGATAGTTTCAAATGGTAAACTAGTTTTCTTTTTGTTTTCTCAGATTGCTGTTGCGTGAAGTGGGGAGGACTCAAGCCTCACATAGAGTGGGTGAATGTTCCCGTATGTTACCATCCATGTAGGTATTTTGCATTACTTTCCTGCGTCGACAATATGTAAAAATTGGTTATAACACGTTCCAGTTTGTTGATAAAGCCCTCAAGTGTGACCGGTCGAATGAAAGCTATTGAGCAGTTGTTTCAATTCCTCTGGTTCTGCATATTTTGCTGTACAACCTGTGAATGATATGCGTATGTGTGACCATTTTAAAAAAAAAACCGTTGTTCGGAACTTTTACGATGAAAGTTAGTGTGCAGAATTATTCTGTGGTATAATATCATTTTAAGAGCTGACCTCATACCCTATTAGCTTATAAAAACGACTCTGCGTTTGATAGGTTACCTGAATTTTATAGGCAATAACTATATCGGACGAGGTGGCCGAGTGGTTAAGGCGTTGGACTGCTAATCCAATGTGCTCTGCACGCGTGGGTTCGAATCCCATCCTCGTCGATTACTTAAAACTCATTTTTAGATATTTTGGACATATTAAGCCCCTTCCGCGTTTTCATCACCAGGCTCTGCTCGGACGTTTTTTCTGTTCAATACGCATGCTCCAATAGCGTCTGCGTCTGTGCCGTCCACACCAAAACGATAGACCTGCGTTTTCAAAAGTCTCCACTCTGAGGCCCCGTCCACAACAATGCATTTTCGTTTGAAAACGCATACTTTTTTTATCCGTTTTTGCCGATCGTCCAAAAACGGAGATGTTTATCTATGAAAACGGAAGTTTTCGAAAACGCTTTTCAGAGTGGAGACTTAAAACGCAGGTCTATTGTCTTAGTGAGGACGGCAAAAAAACGCTTACGTCACAACTAGTAACGCGTAGTATCGCTGATGCTATTGGAGCATGCGTATTGAACAGAAAAAACGTCCGAGCAGAGCCTGGTGATGAATACGCATATTTGGATAATCGTTTTTCAACCCCTAGTGTGGACGGTCAAAAACGATGTGAAAACGCTAGTGTGGACGCAGATCTTTTTATCCGTTTTTTCAAAAACGTATTAGTGTGGACGGGGCCTGAAAAGCGTTTTCGTAAACCTCCGTTTTCATAGATAAACATCTCCGTTTTTGATCGTTTTAGTGTGGACGATCTGTAAAAACGGATTAAAAAGTATGCGTTTTCAAACGAAAACGCATTGGTGTGGACGGAGCCTTAGTACGTTGACTAACGCTGTGTTCATACTAGAGTAAACATCTTTCAACGAAACACGTTTCCCGAGAACATGTTTGCAATTTCATTGTTCACATTGATTATTAATTTCAAAACACGTTTCACGCCTGGTTCTATAATTTATGCTGTTTTATGAAGCAGGCACTTTCCCTTACTTACCTTTTTGTTTCAGGCGCTATTGCTAAACCTCACTGCGAGCACTGTTGTGACATTGATTGCCATCATTGCGCCTGTGAGCCTTGCTGCGGTGGCTGCGGCTGCCATCATTGCTGCTGCCACCACTGTCCATGCTGCTGCCACGGTTGTTGTCACCATTGTTGTCACTGCTGTCACTGCTGTCACTGCAGGAGAGAAGTGGTAGCGAATAAACCTCCACTCGGTAAGGCATTATGCTTTATTATCCGGAAGTAGGGCGGGACGGTAGTTTTGGAAGGGACGGGAGAGAAGGTGGGGAGGTGGTGGAGAGGGGATGGGGAGGGGTGGGGAAGGGGTGAAGGAAACTTTAAAGGACCAGGGGCCCATTTCTCGAAAGTCCCGTTTACTTTTTCGGGTCCGGAAAGCTATTTTATGTGTTCAATGTTCACATTAAAGATTAAAACAAGGTTGGTTATGAAAGCTAAGCAATAAAATTCTAAGTTGACGAAACAAGTTCCGCTGGATTGAATTGCGGGCTAAAGACTGCATCACCATTCTATAGATTCTGATTTTAAAATGTAGGCCAAGAAGCCTGTTCTCAGTCGTCCCGATCACGTTTCGGGACGTGCGCAACATTCTGAAGTCACTATCTATAACAGAAAACGGAAAACGAAAACAGATTTTGACTTAGTTTTCACAAGAGGGGTACTGTTTGTTCGCAAAGATTCTTGGGATACCCATTTCCTGTCCTCAGTCATTTACTGGGAAACTTCATAGATTTGTCTTTCAGTAATCCGTCCTAATTCGTCTCTAGTATAAATTGGGTCACTTTTGATTTGTTAAGGAAGTGGCGCAAGTTTTTTCACTAGTCACAAAGCGTAATTAGTATGCATAACAGCCTTCGGCTCGTTTTTTTTTTTTTGCAAAACATGCGTTATAGGCCATTTCCTAATTGCCTTTTACCTCCGTAGTAAAGTGTAGAGTGACCTTTTTCCTGTTTTGCTTGTCTATCATTTCAGCTCCAAGAAAGAAGTCAAACAAGCGAACGGAATCTAAAAGAACGAAGAAAAAGAAATACCACAAAAGACATTGCTTCTGTGTAACGCCTCTTGTAATGCGCATGCCCTACTTCCCAAGACTGTGGTGAATCTTATCCGTACCCAGTGCCTACTCCGAGAAGATTTTCGAGAAGGTCTTGGCCCTCAGCTGCCGGCAATAAACCTCATAATGCCGTGCGCCTTAGTAACTGATCTATTAATTAACGTCTGACGAGCAGCTTTTGGAACACTTGCCATTGTTCGTGCGAATTTTTTTTTGTAAGAAAACTAAGAACTTCAAGTTTTCCTCCATACGTACTAACGAAGATTTGGCAGAACGGTACCTTTCCTCCCGATTGTTGTCTTCGAAATACTGTTTTAAAACAGAAAAACTGTTTAAATACTGTTTTGGAACAGTCTTCCAGACGATGTAGTGCAAGCATCGACCTTGGCCTCCTTTAAACAGAGGCCTCCTTTAAACAGAGGCTTGCCAGTCTTGATTACTAGACATGACCACTCCTTTCTTTAATTATTGATTTGTTATTAATTAAGTTTTACTGATATTATTGTGAATGTACATTTTAACGTTTGCGAAAATCGTCAGAAGTGAAGGAGGCAAGTTTAATGGAAGAAGAAGAAGAAAAAAGATTCGTATCAATCTCACTGGATAGTCTAATAATAATAAGCAACTCGGAAATGGTTAATTTTACCATCACTGTACTTTGTAGTACACGATTGCGTGACGTTAATCTACTTCTGAGCCCAAGTCATTCTGCAAAGTCAGAGTCAGTCTGCGTAGCAATCGATCCTCTGCGAGAGGCGCGAGAGGCGCGTGAAGGCGCGTGAAGGCGCGAGAGGCGCGTCGCGTGTAGACAAGGGTCACTTTTTCTCGCGCGCTCTCGGGAAGGAACCTACTGCTACTCAGGCTAGGGGGTCCTAATATGGATATATCGTTGTAGTAAGTGTCGCGCAGGCGAGATCGATGATCACAGTAGACCACGACTCTCACAACAACCATGATAGCAACGACAGTAGCTTCAGTAGCTGCATAGATACCGATTACAGCTGCTGTGAACAGATCTCCTGTTAACGAAGGAAGCAAAAATAAGTAAATAAATAAACAAATAAATAAAATTAACTTTATTTGACAAAGGCGACGTTTAAACGGTTATACGACTGAGAAACCTACGTAGGTTAAGTAAAATGTTAAGTCCGACACGAGCCATGTTCTTCATTACCCTCAGCAGTGACGGTAATTGTGGAGTTGTAGACGTTATAGAAACAAGGTCAAATGGCTGGTCATTATTATTGACTAACAAAGAAGCAACGGGAACGTTTTTCAGTTCTTCAAGGGAGGTAGTCAGATATCAGAAATATGGAAACGTTTAGTTTCTGTTGTAAAGGATAGAACTGAAAATAATCGCTACTTTTAAATGACATGGCAGAGATTTGTTTTAAGAAATCCTGTATCAAAGCTGTTTCAAACAGAAATTTCCAAAAATATATATATCTTTAAAATAACTTTACATCGCGCTCGAATATTTATTATTTTTTTTTTAAAAGTTACATAGGCACTTATTCTGCTAAACAAGGTCTATAAAACATCAGATAGTAAAAAAAATGTTATTTGGAAATTTCTTTGTTCGATCTCGTCGCCAAGTTTTCAAAAATCTTGTTCGTAAATGAAAATCAGTATAAAATTAGCCATATTCTTAGACGGGTATGCCCGGGAGGGGAGGCCGGGGGGGGGGGGGGGGGGGGGTACTTCCATATTAAAATGATAGGGGTGGTCATCGGAAATTTTCGAAAGACACCCTGCAATGTACCAGAATCTCTTTTCAAGGAAGTGGCTCAAATGGACTTTCACCCCTAAGAGGTACCAATTCTAGAACAACACATGAACTGATACTTTGACAGCAATACAATTAGCTGACTGACAACTAGTTCCTGTCATTTTTCGGCTCAAGACCCTAAAAGATACCGCGATAAGTCTAACGGTGATCATTTTAGATTTTAGCACCCCCAAGCGGCACACATCTACAAAAAATTTGAACCCTTAAAGGTACGACGAGCAACCCCGTAATGAATGTTGAGCGACGCAGCATATGTGATACAACGGTTGAACGACGAACTATCGAATCCCGGGAGGTCACGGGTTGGAAAACACATTTTTCTTTGCCTCTTTATAAAAATTGGGGTTCCCATTTCCTTACTAGCGACGCGTTATTTTGAGGAATATTAACTATTTTGCTCACATTATCCATTCTCAAATTTAAACATTTTCCAGGTACACACAGTGAAAGTAGCGACTTCTTTCCATATTTTACGAGAGGGATAAGTGCAATATTTAGAGGTAGTTCTGGTTTTGGAATAGCCAGAATATGTCCCAAAAAAACGAGCTCCACGTTTTTTTTTTGCGTCACGTGTCCATTCATTTCAACTGCTGATGACCAAAACGAAACTATGGATCTGGAGACGAGAATGACGATGACGAGTCGCATTCAAAGTTGCACTTACTCGGCACTTGGAATGAAAACTAAAATAAGACGCGACGAGGATGGGATTCGAAACCACGTGTGTAGAGCACATTGGATTAGCAGTCCAACGCCTTAACCACTCGGCCACCTCGTCTTGACTACGATTGTAACGTAACTACTGGGACGTCATGCAATCTCAGACTCCGAGGCTCTTGAAAATGTTTTCATTGTTTTTTTTTAACAACAACACGGTTCCGTACAGAACACCTATAAGGAACTTGTATGGTGTTTCGAGTATCATGTAATTTTAAAATAACGAAGTTAATTTTACCATCACTGTACGTACTTTGTAGTACACGATAGCGTGACATTAAGCTACTTCTGGGCCAAAGTCATTCTCCAGTGGTTCCTTAGTTTGCGTAGCAGTCGTTCCTTTGCGAGAGCGCGAGAGGGCGCTTTCCATTTAACCAAAACTTCCGGAAAGTCAGGATTGGGAAGCGAATTGAACGGACATTTTTCGGAATAAATTCCGGAATTTTAGGACAACCTCGCGACTGAGGTTGTCCTAACGTTTCGGTGCAACGGTCCAACCAACCAGAAAATACTGTTCCATTCACCACACGGAATACCCGGAATTTCAAACCGGAATTTTTGGTCAAATGGAAAGCGCCCCTGGTCACCTTTTCTCGCCCCATGCCTTTACATGCCTCCGGCGCTCTCGGAAAGGAAACCACTGCGACTCAGGCTAGGAATTCCTAATATGGATATATTGTTGTAATAAGCAGGCGAGATCGATAATGGCAGTACACCACGACTCCTACAACAACCAGGATAGCAACGACAGCAACTACGACGAACATCCCCGTAATGAATGTTAAGCGACGCAGCACATGTGATACAATGGTTGAACGACAAAGATCGAATCCCAGGAAGTCGCAAGTTGGAATCTCACCGATGTCAAATACATGTTTCTTTGCCTCTTGGGGTTCCCATTTCCTTTTTAGCGACGCATTTTTTGGGGGGATATTCTGGTCATACCTTAAATACCTTAACAAAACTATGTTGCTTACATTATTCACTCTCCAAACATTTTCCAGTTACGCACAGTCAAAGTAGCGACTTCTTTCCATAATTTCAGTACGAGAGGAATAGGTGCAATATTTTTTATAGAGGTATTCTGTTTTTTGGAATGGTCAGAATATGCCCCAAAGAAACGAGCTCCATTTTTTTTTACAAAAAGTGGCGTCATGGGTCCAATCATTTAAACTGCTGACCAAAACGAAAGGAAGGCTCTGGGGTCGAGAATGACGATGACGAGTCGCATTCAAAGGTGCACTTGCGTGGCACTTGGAATGAAAACTAAAATAAGACGCGACGAGGATGGGATTCGAACACACGCGTGCAGAGCACATTGGATTAGCAGTCCAACGCCTTAACCACTCGGCCACCTCGTCTGACAGTTGCCAACAAGGATATAACGAGCGTCCAGTTACAATTGGAGACAGAAGTGGTTGGAATTTTGAAAGGCTGTAAAAATGAATTACATCACTGTAAAATAACAATCATTTGTAAACAGGTGGGAGGAGAGAGAAAGAAAATAATGGTGAAAATGGTTAATTTTCCCAACGCCTTTGACTACGATTGTAATATAACTACTGGGGTGTTGTACAATCGGGGACTCCGAGGCTCTTGAAAATGTTTTCATTTAAAGATGGGTATTTAGAATACTGGATGATCTTGAAACGTAGCAAAAGCGCGGATTAATTACAATGCGCTACACCAAATTTGGGAATTCTTATCAAGTATTTTAGGTAATCGGACATTTATTATTCTTGTACAGCGATGACAAGCCTAGTCGAGTTGGAAAATTAGACAAATTTTATGCAAACATTTTCTATTGTTTTTTTTAACCAACAACACAGTTCCGTACAGAACACCTATAAGAGACCTATATGGTGTTTTTAAAATAACGAAGTTAACAACAAACGAACGAACAAACAAACTGAGAAAATGCGAGAGAAAAATGCGCTCTACATCAGTAGAATCTAAAATCATATGTATCAGACGAGGTGGCCGAGTGGTTAAGGCGTTGGACTGCTAATCCAATGTGCTCTGCACGCGTGGGTTCGAATCCCATCCTCGTCGAATTTTGGTCAATTTTGCTTTAACCCCTTGGCAACTTGTTGGCAACGTGTTGTTTTTATCAAGTGCGATTCAGTTGTTATTTAGAGCTTTCTGTTTCTATAGTTTGTTCTTTTTTTATTATGAAAACCACTAGAGTGGTATATTTGCAGGCGACTACAATTCTCAATCACGCTGTCACTATTTTGTTTTCAACTGCTTCGGTAACTTTGAATAAGTTTAGTCAAGAGACTATGACGTGATAGTCTCTTGGTTTAATTAAACTGGCAGTGATAACTGGTTCTCAGGTCTGGGCATCCATAAATATGTCAAATATCGCTGGTATTTGTCCTATTGCAATAAAAAAATCTCCCTGTGTAATTTCTTAATTTCTGGAAGATTTGACGAGACTAAATAAAACAATGTCAGAATTTTATTCGTCAACCAGTAGGCAAATTCTTTAAACAGGATAAGGTGGAAATCAGTTTTGATGTAAAGTTAAAATTCTAAACTCGGAAAGATATAGAGCGTTTGCACGTGACGTCACGGCGGCCATATTGGTGTCCCAAAACAATGAAATGGCGGGCATGTTAGCCTGTTCCAGGCGTTCAGATAGTGGAGAAAGCGCGAATAGTTGGGGAAGGCGCGAAGTAAAGCGAGCGAAAACTACCCAGTCTCCCCGCAATTTTTTCGCTCGCTTTTCTTCGCGCCTTCCCCAACTATTCGCGCTTTCCCCACTATCTGAACGCCTGGAACAGGCTACGGCCATGTTGGTGTCCTACACGAATCCTATGGGACTTTAGCTCTATTCTTATTCAAACATTTGCTATTGTTTTAGCACTCCAATATGGCCGCTGGTGAAGTGAGTGAAAACACTCTATACGAATAAAATAAAAGATTTCAGAACAACAAGGCAGTTGAAATTTATCCGGGAACGTTGAGAGCGCCCGTTATTCAAAAGTATTCGGATAGAAGTATGACAAGAAGTAGAAGGTACGCAGTTATACTACTGACAGACGAATTATCCGTCCAAGGCGGATAATTCGTGTAATATATCAAAGACAAGGAAGAGTGTTTCATCAGGGTATCCAAACACTGAGAAGTGGGTTGAAAAACGAGGCGCAGCCGAGTTTTTTTTTTTTTAAACCAACTTCGAGGTGTTTGGATGCCTGATGAAACACTCTCAGTTTCGAGTGTTTGATATAGCTTCTCAAACTCCCACAACAACCAACATAGCAATGACAGCAGCTGCATAGATGCCGATAACAACTGCTGTGAACAGTTCCCCTGGTGAATGAAGAAAGCAAAAATAAATAAATAAATAAAATCAACTTTATTTAACAAAAATGATGGCAAAAACTTGGGTGACATTTGCCTATATAGTATTTTCACTCGTCTCCAGGCTCCCAATTTGACCCTAAAATCATAGCAAAAAGGTCATTTTTTGAACGGAAAATCAAAATTTCGCGCATTTCTGAGTTACTTTTCTGAAATGCACACTCGGATTCCAGTACTATGGTTATTATTCTATCTTGAAACGTTAAAACATTTTAATAACTTTAAAAAAAGTACCGTCATTTTGACCTTGAAGTGAGCAATTTCGAGTCCCATACAAAAATTTTATATAGCCAGAAATTGCCACCCTAAAAGGTACCAGAATTTTGTTTCATGGGCGTGGCACGAACATGAACTGACACTTTGACAGCAATAAAAACCAGCTGACAATAAACTCGTTTCTGTCATTTTTTCGGCACAAGACCCTAAAAGGTACCGCGATAAGTCTAACGGTGGTAATTTTAGATTTTACACTGATTTTAGCACCCCAGGCGGTACCAATCTACAAATTTTGAACCCCAAAAAGGTACAACGACCACCCCATGAATGTTGATCGACGCTGCACATGTGATACAACGGTTAAACGACGAAAGATCGAATGCCAGGAGGTCGCGGGTTGGAATCTCACCGATCTCAAATACATTTTTCTTTGCCTCTTGAAGTTCCCATTTCCTTATTTTCAGTACGAGAGGAATAAGTATTCTGTTTCTGGAATGGCCAAAATATGTCCCAAAGAAACGAGCTCAGTCCACTTTTTTTAAATGGCGTCACGTGTCCAATCATTTCAACTGCTGACCAAAACGAAACGAAGGCTCTGGGGAAACTAAAGTAAAACACGACGAGGATGGGATTCGAACCCACGCGTGCAGAGCACATTGGATTAGCAGTCCAACGCCTTAACCACTCGGCCACCTCGTCTGACAGTTGCTAACAAGGATATAACTAGCGTCTAGTAACAAATCGAGACAGAAGTGGTTGGAAAGGTTGTAAAAATGAATTACAAAATAACAATCATTTGTTAACAGGTGGGAGGGGAGAGAAAGCAAATAATGGTGAAAATGGTTAATATTCCCAACACTTTAGACTACGATTGTAATATAACTACTGGGGTGTTATACAATCGAGAGAGAAGGGATTATAAAGGGAAGTTAGCCTGATTCTTAGAACAATGCCCGGGGATCGGGGGCCTGATTCTTAGAACAATGCCCGGGGTTCGGGGGGGGGGGGGGGGGGGGGAAGAGGGTCGGACGGCGAGACTCACATAAATCAATCAATCAATCATCTTTATTTATTCACGGAATCTCATCATAAAAATGCTCTTCCAGAGAGCCGTGCAATAATATAATCATGCAATAAAAAATAAAAATGGTCATTAAAACTATACTAAATTACAAATATGATAAAAACGATTTCAGGCTTGTCTGCCCTTTAGTAGTATTTGATAGACTATTCCAGAGAACTGCCCCTCTATAGTGGAAGCTATTTTTTCCAGCCTCAGTATACGGTCTCGGTACAAATAAATTATATGTTGAGTTTCTTAGATTGTAAGAATACATAGAGTTTGTACTATTAAAAATTTGAGCCAAATGATCAGGTACATTTCCATTTTTCAATTTATACATTATTATGGCTAGTTGTCTTGTCCTTCGTGTTTCAAGATTATCCCACCCAAGTTCATCCAGTATCTCAACTGATCGTCTATCGTAGTTAGAGGAGGTTATCACCCTGGCAGCTCTGTTTTGGAGGGTCTGGAGTCTGTTACACATTCCTTTCCCACAACTCCCCCACACTATACTACAATAATCGAAATATGGTAGTACAAGGGAGTAGTACATCATAATTAATGTATGATAAGGTAAGAGATGCCTTACACGTCTCAGAACGCCAATCCCTCCAGAGGTTTTCTTAGCAATTTTGTCTACATGATCTCTCCAAGTTAATGATTGATCTATTTCAACACCAAGATATTTATACGTCTTATCCCTTACAAGGGGTTTGTGATCGACATGAATATTAAACTGGTGCTGAAGGTGTTTTATCCTATATTGACTAGCTACAATCATATATTTTGTCTTTACCACATTTAGGCTAAGTTTATTCGCTATTAGCCATGTATGTATTTCATGTAGATCATGATTCATTTGTTGCTCCAGAATGTACTCATCAGCATGTGCAACAGTTAAACTAGTATCATCTGCATACATCCGCACTTTAGAGAAGAGGTTACAAGATGGAAGATCATTTATGTAAACAATAAATAGTAGTGGCCCAAGAATAGAACCCTGTGGTATTCCGCATTTAATTGTGCAGCTATCTGACAGCACACCATCGACAAATGTTTTTTGTGTTCTATTTGTAAGGTATGAAGTAAACCAATTTAGGCTTACTTGGCATACACCATATTGTTTCAGTTTGTCCAACAAAATTTCGTGATCCATGGTGTCGAAAGCCTTTTTAAGGTCTAAGAATATGACACCATTTAATAGGCCTTTATCCATATTTAGAAACCAATCATTAGTGACATCTAATAAAGCGGTCAAAGTGGAATGTAGGGGTCTGAAACCCGATTGAGAGTCAGAAAGTAAACCATGTTCTGTCAGATAACTGTAAAGTTGGTTAAAAATTATTCTTTCTATCAGCTTAGTGACAGCTGGCAAAACAGAAATTGGTCTGTAGTTATCAGGAATGCATTTCTTGTCATCTTTGTATATCGGTGTCACTTTTGCTAATTTCCAATCCCTTGGGAAAATTCCAGTTCTAATAGAAAGGTTGAACAGATTGGTAAGGGATGGAGCTATTATTGTATCGGCCTCCTTTAACAGCCTTGCAGGAACGCCATCTAGACCACAAGTTTTATTTTTAGGCAGAGCTCTTAACAAGTTAAGAACCTCCCTAATGGACGTTTCCTCAATACTGAAGGAGTGCTGAATAGGGGAGATATAATCTGATGGCTGCCTTGAGGAGGATGGCAGCTGAGAAGATAGTTTCGGTCCAATTTCAGTAAAATGGGAATTTAAAGCATTCCCAATTTCGCATGGGGTAGTATAATTTGCGTTGTTATATGTTATGTTTTTAATAGACGTTGTACTCAGATTATTACCCAGTAAATTGTTAATCCCTTTCCATGTTTGATTTATGTTATTTGAATTTTCTCTAAAATAATTTCTATAGTATTCTTCTTTGGCAGATTTAATTTCGTAGTTAACTTTATTTCTAATACTTTTATAATCCAGCCAGTTTTTTTCGGTACTGAACCTATTAGCTATCTTTTTAAGCTTGTCTCTTTCAAACATAAGTTTCTTTAATTCGGATGTTATCCAAGGCGCTTGCCTGGCTCGCACCCTTTTACGTCTAAAAGGAGCGTGAAGGTTACAGACAGAAAGAAAGGTTTCTTTCCATGTTTGCCAGGCAGGATTTGGATCGTTATAATTTCCAATAGTTTCCCAAGGGATTAACATAAGATCTTCTCTAAACTTATTTCGGTCAAAATTTCTATAGTGCCTTGATTCGATAATTCTAGGGCTAGCCTTAATGGATGGTATTTTTCGTATAGCATATATTAGATTATGATCGCTAACACCAATCTCTGAGACCCCATAATGAGAGAACTTATTAGCATCATTGGTTAGAAAAAGATCTATAGTAGTAGATGTGTTCTTCGTAACTCGAGTCGGCTGTTCAATTAGCTGTTGATATTGAAGTATATTACATATTTCCAGCAATCTTGATGTATGGTGGTCACACGGAGTGGCACTTACATCACAATTTAGGTCACCGAGAATGTTAATCTCAATACCCTGTGACTCTAGTTTTTCGAGAAGGCATTGAAAGGCATCCATCAAATTTATAGTTGAGCAAGGAGGTCTATACCACGTTGCAACTAAGAATGGTTTGGCTCTTGGTTTTTTAACTTTAACACATAACCACTCCAGCTTGGGGTCACTAAGTGTTAGTGTTTTATCACGATCATAATCAATAGTATTTCTGATGTATAATGCCACACCACCCCCATTTCTGTTACGGTCATTTCTTTCGAGCGCATAACCCGGTATACTCATTTCATTGCTACTAATACTGCCATCAAGGCGTACACTATAAAAAGTACCAGAATCTCGTTTCGTGGCCGTGGCATGGCAGTAATATAATCAGGTCACTGATAACTAATTTCTGTCATATTTTTTCGGCTTAACACCCTAAAAGGGACCGCGATAAGTCTAACGGTGGCAATTTTAGAGTTTAGCACCCCAAGGTCCCCAAGCGGTACCAATCTACAAATTTTGAACCCTAAAAGGTACGACGAGCACCCTCGTAAAGAATGTTGAGCGACGCAGCACATGTGATACAACGGTATAACGACGAAAGATCGAATCCCGGGATGTCCGCGGGTTCACCGGGAATCTCACCGAGGTCGAATACATCAAGTTTTTTTTTTGCCTCTTGGGGTTCCCATTTCTTTACTAGCGACGAATTGGAATGGCTGGAATACGTCCCAAAAAAAACAAGGAGTCCACGTTTCTTTAAATGGCATCACGTGTCCAATCACTTCAACTGCTGACCAAAACGAAACGAGTGCATTGAGGACGAGAATGACGACGGCGAGCCACATTCAAAAGTGCACTTACTTGGAATGAAAACTAAAATAAAACGCGACGAGGATGGGATTCGAACCCACGCGTGCAGAGCACATTGGATTAGCAGTCCAACGCCTTAACCACTCGGCCACCTCGTCGGACAGTTGCTAGCAATTGGAGACAGAAGTGGTCGGAAAGGTTGTAAAAATGTATCATTTGTAACAGGGGGAGGAGAGAGAAAGAAAATAATGGTGAAAATGGTTCATCTTCCCAACACTTTTGACTACGATTGTAATATAACTATTGGGGTGTTATACAATCGTAAACTCCGAGGCTCTAAATTTTTTTATTGAAAAGTAGGTATTTAGAATACTGGATGATCTTGAAACGTATCCGAACTATTGGGGTGTTATACAATCGTAAACTCCGGCCGAGGCTCTAAATTTTTTTTTATTGAAAAGAAGGTATTTAGAATACTGGATGATCTTGAAGCGTAGCCGACAAAAGTGCGAGTTGAATACAATGCACTACACCTAATTTGGGAATACTTAACAACTGATTTTATAGGTAATCAGACAATTAGTATTCTTGTATAGTGACGCCAAGCCTAGTAGAGTGGTGGTTAGAACAAAGAAGTCTCTACCATATCTTTTGGAATTAGACTATTTTTATGCAAACATTTTCTTTTTTTTTTTTACCAACAACACGGGTCCGTACAAGGAACTTGAACTCGAGTTTCATTTAATTTTAAAATAACGATGTTAACAGCTGACAAACGAGCGAACAATTAAACAGACAAAATACGAGAGAAAATTACACTTTACATTATAATGTGAACTCATATATATCAGACGAGGTGGCCGAGTGGTTAACCGAGTGGTCTCATCCTCGTCGAATTTCGGTCAATTTTGTTCTTGTTTTAACCCCTTGGCAGCTTCCTGTAGTCCTTTTTAGCTGTGTCTCCCTCGGTAACTGTAAATCTAAACGTGTTGTTTTTATCAAGTGCGATTCAGTTGTAATTTAGAGGTTTCTGTTTCTATATAATATAGTTTGTTCTTTTTCCATTTCCATTTCCATTTCCATTTCCATTTCCATTTTATTTATTTTGCCATTGCCATTTTGAAAACCACTAGAGTGGTAAATTTGCAGGCAACTACAATTCTCGATCAATCACGCTGTCACTATTTTGTTGACAAAGCCTTCAGTAACTTTGAATAAGTTTTAACTGGCAGTCGTATCTGGTCCCCAGGTCTGCTCATCTATAAATATGTCACATATCTTCAGTATTTGTCCTATTGCATTAAAAATTTAAGGACCAGGGGCCCATTTCTCGAAAAACCCGTTTATTTTTCGGGTCCGGAAAATTATTTTATGTGCCCAATGTTCACATTAAAGATTACAACAAGGTTGGTTATGAAGGTTAAGAAATAAAATTCTAAGTTGACGAAACACGTCCCGCTGGTTTGCGGGCTAAAGACTGCATCACCATTCTATACATTCTGATTTTAAAATGTAGGTCATGAGGCCTGTTCTCGGACGTCCCGATCACTTTTCGGGACGAGTGCAACATTCTGAAGTCACTATCTATAACGGAAAACGGAAAACGAAAACGGATTTTGACTTAGCTTTCACAAGAGGGGTACTATTTGTTCGCAAGATTTCTTGGGATCCTATTTCCTGCCCTCGGTCATTTACTAGGTACCGTATTTTCTCAAGTAAACGCCCCCCCGGCGTTTATTTCAAACTTGGCCTAGTGGACCCGGCGTTTCTTTGAATCAGCAGTTTTTTCTCGCCCGTCGTTTTTTAAGAAAGGGTTATTATTCGTTTTCCTTGGCAGCCGTGTACCTTTCCCTTAAATCATAGGTTTATACCACAAATAAACGTTTGAGGGGCAACTGAACAACAACAATTAGCTTTATTTGCATGACTATAAATCCTTACAGTATTGCAAAGCATTACAACATAACAAAAAAAAAATACAATAGTATAACAAAGAAAGGGAAAGTACAATTAAGATACATCAGTCTGGATTGATAATTTGATTATTGCGGAAATCTAAGCATGAAAGAATGAATTTCAATAATTGAATATTTACAAAATAATTACGAGAGTTCATTAATTCATTGGTTACTTCTGAAGGAGATAACTGTTTTATATTTGGTAGGTGATACCCTATTTTCCTATAAAATCCGTCCCTAAGAATTGAGTATTTAGGACAATGAAAAAGGAAGTGAATTTCATCTTCAATTTCATTACCTCCACAAGTAGGGCACAATCTATCATCTCTTGTGATTTGTTCATATCTACCAATTTCAATCATTAATTTATGATTACTTATACGAAATTTTACTAATTGTTTTCTGTCATTTGATTTCCTTGTAAGGTCTAAGTAATGAGAAGGCATATATTCGTTCTTAAAGATATTATAGAATTCGAGTTTCTTAGAGTGTTGAATGGTATGTCGCCAATATAGGATATATTTTTGTTGCATTAAGTTTACATAATGTTTGTTTTTAATGTCAGTTAAGAAAAAAGGGTCAAAATCAGGCAAATTATAGAATTCGGATATCCTTATAAGATTAGAGTAGAAGCTATTTTTACCAGAAGAGTAAAGATCTGCTGACATTAAAAAGATCTGTTTAACAATAGAGTTATTGTCCTTACTTTGAAGGTATAAGGTATAATTAATTATTTTCTGATTAATGGCTATAATAAGAGGAAACCTTCCAAGTTCAGCTCTACATGCCACATTTGATGTCTTATTGCTTACTTCTAGATAACGCTTGCAGAATTGTAAATGGATTTTTTCAATCTGCGAACTGTCCCAAGACTAATTGGGGAGATCATCGTGTCAAAGATTTTACTTGCCAGGAATGGGGACAATTTACTGAAATTTGTATGTTTTCTTAGACTGAAAAGAGCGTGAAGGGCCTTCTCTTTTAACTGGTCAAGTGCCATTGAAAAGTTACCCGTTGAAGAGATTACAGTCCCTAGATAAGTGTAGTTTTGGACGATTTCAATCATTTTATTGCCTATGTGAAAACTAGACTCAGTACATTTCTTAGCACGTTTCTGAAAGATCATAACTTTGGTCTTTTTTGGATTGATACTTAACATCCACGAGTTGCAATAGGAAGATAGCTTATCAAGACACGTTTGCAGTCCTGTTTTGGATCTTGAAAGTATGACTAAATCATCTGCATATAAAAGAGAATTTAATTTTGTGCTATTTGGTAGAACAAAAGGATCGGATAAAATATTTTCGAACGAATGTGGTATGTTGTTAACATAGAGGTTAAATAGCAACGGGCTTAAAATACCACCTTGGCGTACACCTCTTGCGTATTGAAAGGGTCGTGTTTGGCTTTTTCCAATTTTTACGGAACATGTAGAGTTTGAGTACAAATTTTTTATTAAATTGTAAAAGCGACCTCCCACATTAATTTGTAATAGCTTGTACAAGAGTCCGTCATGCCAGACCGAGTCAAAAGCTTTTTAAGGTTACAGTGTACCTTCAGATCGAAAATTTATTGAAAATTTTTTTTTGGCGTTAAAATAAAGTTTACAGGATGAACTTTCATCCAAAAAAAAAAATTATCGAAAAATAGTGAAAATTGACGGAGAAATGACGGTATAACTTTTGTGGGCGGAGTTTGTTTATTAAGCGATATGTTTTTTTAAGCGCCGTTTTCTCAAAGTAAATTTTTCGCTTGTTGGGGACACTTTAAAGAGCTACAACTCAAAGGGAATTTGTTCGATTTTCCTTAAATTTGGACAGAAGCTAGGCTAACATATAATCAACAAAAACATGTCGGCGAATTTCTTAATTCCGAAAACTTTTTCGTCAAGAGCCATTTCCGTGCGATCATTCCAATTTTTTTTCTCCCCTTTTCTAAAATATTCTGTAACTTTTCACTGCAATTGAATATGGGAAATCGCCGACACGTTCTTTTAGCGCTTCGTGTCCGGAAATCCGAGAAAAAATCAAATTAGCAAAATATAATAATCGCTTTGAGTTATAGCGTTTTAAAGCTGATTCGAACGTTCGAATTTAGACGTCGTAAAAAATTCGACAATTCATTTTATTACCAAATGGTTTCCATATGTAGATAGCCAGCTCTTTAAGCTTTAATTTGATATCTGTGTTTAGGTATATTAAGTGTAATCTTAAGACGCTAGAGCTGTTATACTGGAGACACCCCCGAAGGTACACTGTAACCTTAAACCCGGCGTTTAATCGAGAAAATACGGACTTTATAGATTTGTCTTTGAGTTATCCGTCCTAATTCTTCTTAAGAATAATTCGTCAATAGTATAAATCAGGTCACTTTTGATTTGTTGAGAAAGTGGCGCAAGTTTTTTCACTAATCACAAAGCGGAATCAGTATGCATAACCGCCGTCGGCCTTCGACTCGGTTTTTTTTTTTACAAAACATGCGTTATATGCCATTTCCTAATTGCCTTTTACCTCCGTAGTAAAGTGTAGAGTGACCTTTTTCCTGTTTTGCTTGTCTATCATTTCAGCTCCAAGAAAGAAGTCAAACAAGCGAACGGAATCTAAAAGAATGAAGAAAAAGAAATATACCACAAAAGACATTGCTTCTGTGTAACGCCTCTTGTAACGCGCATGCTCTACTTCCCAAGACTGTGGTGAATCTTCTGCTGGCCAGTGCCTACTCCGAGAAGATTTTCGAGAAGGTCTGGGCCCTCAACTGCCGGCAATAAACCTCATAATGCTGTACGCCTTAGTAACTGATCTATTAATTAACGTCTGACGAGCAGCTTTTGGAACACTTGGTATTGTTCGTGACAACTTTTTTTTTTATTAGAAAACTAAAAACTCTTTTGCCCCCATACGTAATAACGAAGATTTAGCACAACGGTACTTCTCCCCCCGATTGTTGTCTCACTGGATAGTTTAATAATGATAAGCAACTCGGAGCCCAAGTCATTCTGCAGGGGGTCCTTAGTCTGCGTAGCAGTCGTTCCTTTGCGAGAGGCGTGTGAAGGCGCGTGAAGGTGCGAGAGGCGCGTCGCGTGTAGACAAGGGTTTTCTCGCTCCATGCCTTCACATGCCTCCCGCGCTCTCGGAAAGGAACCCACTGCTGCTCAGGCTAGGGGGTCCTAATATGGATATGTCGTTGTAGTAAGCGTCGCGCAGGCGAGATCGATGATGACAGTAGACCACGTCTCCCACAACAACCAGGATAGCAACGACAGTAACTGCCAGCATAGATGCCGATAAAAGCTGGGTCTCTCTCTTTCTCTCTCGCTCCAGGGGACGGGAAGAAGAGAGACCCTGGGGACGAGGTAGTCTAACGGTGGCAATTTTAGAGTTTAGCACCCCAAGCGGTACCAATCTACCCCTATAAGGTACGACGAGCACACCCGTAATGAATGTTGAGCAACGCAGCACGTGTGATACAACAGTTGAACGACGAAAGATCGAATCCCGGGAGGTCGCTGGTTGGAATCTCACCGAGGTCAAATACATTTTTCTTTGCCTCTTGGGGTTCCCATTTCCGTATTTTCAGTACGAAAGGAATAGGTGCAATATTTAGAGGTATTCTGTTTCTGGAATGACCAGAATATGTCACAAATAGTACTCGCGTACTAAATACTTTGACACTTAAATAAATTGATTTGATTTTGATTTTGAAAGAAACGAGCTCCACTTTTTTTAAATGGCGTCACGTGTCTAATCATTTCAACTGCTGACCAAAACGAAACGAGGGCTCTGGGGACGAGTCACATTCAAAGGTGCACTTTCGCAGTACTTGAAATGAAAACTAAAATAAAACGCGACGAGGATGGGATTCGAACCCACGCGTGCAGAGCACATTGGATTAGCAATCAAACGCCTTAACCACTCGGCCACCTCGTCTGACAGTTACCAACAAGGATATAACGAGCGTATGAGTACAATTGGAGACAGAAGTGGTTGGAAAGGTTGTAAAAATGAATTACATCACTGTAAAATAACAATGTATCATTTGTAACAGGTGGGAGGGGAGAGAAAGAAAATAATGGCGAAAATGGTTAATCTTCCCAACACTTTTCTCTACGATTGTATTATAACTACTGGGGTTTTATACAATTGAGAGAGTAGGGGTTATAAAGTTAGCCTGATTCTTAGAACAATGCCCGGGGATTGGAGGGTGGGGTTGGGTCTCACATAAAACCTTTTTCGGAAGACACCCTAAAAAGCACCAGAATCTCGTTTCATGGGCGTGGCATGACAGTAGTATAACCACCCTCGTTCCCAGCGCTTTTCCCTTCGACAGAGGGGCGGGCGCCCGCCCCTCTGTCGAAGGGAAAACCCTGGGAAAGAGGTTGTAATATAATCAGCCGACTGACAACTAATTTCTGTCATATTTTTTCGGCTCAAGACAATAAAAGGTACCGCGATTAGTCTGACGGTGGCAATTTTAGAGTTTAGCACGCCAAGCGGTACCAATCCACAAATTTTGACCCCTTAAAGGTAAGACGAGCACCCCCTTAAAGAATGTTGAGCGACGCAGCACATGTGATACTACGGTTCAACGACGAAAGATCGAATCCCGGGATGTCCGCGGGATCACCGGAAATCTCAACGAGGTCAGATACATTTTTCTTTGCCTCTTTGGGTTCCCATTTCTTTACTAGGTCTACTAGCGACGCGTTTTTTTTTGGGAATATTCTGGTCATTCTGAAGTCAGAATATCCTAAACAAACTATATATGTTGCTTACATTATCTATTCTCCAAACATTTTCCAGGCACATACAGTCAATAGCGACCTCTTTCCATATTTTGCGAGAGAAATAGGTGCAATGTTTTTGAGGTATTTTGTTTTTGGAATGGCCAGCCGGAATATGTTACAAAAAACGAGCTCCACGTATTTATTTTTTTTGTAAATTGAGTCACGTGTCCAACATTTACATTACACGACATTTGAACTGCTGCCCAAACGAAACAAGGGCTCTTGGGACGAGAATGACGATGACGAGTCACATTCAAAGGTGCACTTTCGCAGTACTTGAAATGAAAACTAAAATAAAACGCGACGAGGATGGGATTCGAACCCACGCGTGCAGAGCACATTGGATTAGCAATCCAACGCCTTAACCACTCGGCCACCTCGTCTGACAGTTGCTAACAAGAATATAACTGCTGACCAAGACGAAAAGAGGGCTCTTGGAACGAAAATCACGATGACGAGTCACATTCAAAGGTGCACTTTCGCAGTACTTGAAGTGAAAACTAAAATAAAACGCGACGAGGATGGGATTCGAACCCACGCGTGCAGAGCACATTGGATTAGCAGTCCAACGCCTTAACCACTCGGCCACCTCGTCTGACAGTTGCTACCAAGAATATAACAAGACAGCTGTTAACAAGAATATAACAAGGATATAACGAGCGTGTAACTCCAATTGGAGACAGAAGTGGTTGGAAAGGTTGTAAAAATTAATTACATCACTGTAAAATAACAAATATTTGTTAACAGGTGGAAGGAGAGAGAAACAAAATAATGGCGAAAATGGTTAATCTTCCCAACACTTTTGACTACGATCATAATATAACTACTGGGGTGTTATACAATCGAGTGAGAAGGGGTTATATAAAGTTAGCCTGATTCTTAGAAGAATGCCTGGGGTTGGGGAGGCGGGGGGAGTGTCATATAAACATTTTTCGGAAGACATCCTAAAAAGTACCAAAATCTCGTTTCATGGGCGTGGCCGGCATGACAGTAATATAAGCAGCTGAGTGACAACTAATTTCTGTCATATTTTCTCGGCTCAAGGCCCTAAAAGGTACCGCGATAAGTCGAACGGTAGTCATTTTAGAGTTTAGTACCCCAAGCGGTACCAATCTACACATTTTGAACCCTAAAAGGTACGACGAACAGCCCCGTAAAGAATGCTGAGCAACGCAGCACATGGTGATACAACGGTTGAACGACGAAAGATCGAATCCCGGGATGTCCGCGGGATCACCGGGAACGAGGTCAAATACATTTTTCGTTGCCTTTTGGGGTTCCTATTTCTTTACTATCGACTCGTTTTTGGGGGGAAATAGTCTGGTCATTCTGAAATCAAAATACCCTAACAAAATTATGTTGCTTACATCATCTATTCTCCAATGCATTTTCCAGGTACAAACAGTCAAAGTAGCGACTTCTGTCCACATTTTACGAAAGGAACAGGTGCAATATTTAGAAGTATTCTGTTTTTGGAATGGCCTGAATATGTTACTAAAAATGTGGTTGTTGTTCATCGTGGTGTGTAAGATAGGTAAACGCTTTTTTTTTTCGTTTGTCTCACGATGGAGTCACTTTAAGATGTTGATCGCGACGTTTCGACTGCTATTACTGCTAGTCTTTATCAGGCGATGAGGTCGATTGGTTACGTGTCGCTTATGTAGCAGGTTGGCTTGTTGCTATTGGTACATTTCGATCCTCGTTATTATTCCGAAAAGATGTTGTTCCCTCTTCGGTCCGATTTGATATCGGTCGGCTGTTATGCTTCTTGATTGTAGGCATCCACGCTTCGGGAATTTCAATTCCACTATCTCTGTTGATGTTATTAGGATGAAGTCTTATGTGGATGGCCTCTTTAACTCTACGGGTGTACCAGTGTGGGTCACGGTCAATAAACTTAACCTCGTCCCAAATAGGAAAATGCCCGGTCTTGTTAGCGTGTTCTGAAACCGCAGAGGTTTGAGTACGAGCAAGCCGTATGTCTCTATCGTGTTCTTTTATCCTTTCATGCATAGACCTCCCTGTTTCTCCGATATACACTTTGCCGCATTCGCAAGGAATCTTGTAGACAACACCGTCCTGTTTATAAGAGTCGAGGACGTCCTTAGGTCGTACTAAATGTGACCTGAGAGTTGTGTCAGATTTGGAAACAGTGCGTACGCCTTGTTGTTGTAGGTAGCGGCGAAGAACCTCTGATACACCTTTGATATAGGGCAATACTGCAGTAGACTTAAAATCCTGCGTGGATTCCTTCTTTGCTGTTGGTCCTTTCGTTTTTGTGATTTTTTGTACAAACGAGGAAGGATATCCGTTAGAAACAAGAACCGACGACAAATGTTTCTTTTCGTTGGAGATAACTGATGGTCTAGTAATGAATATGTCCCATAAAAACAAGGAATTCACGTTTTTTTAATGGTGTCACGTGTCCAATCACTTCAACTGCTGACCAAAACGAGACGAGGGCTCTGAAGACGAGAATGACGACGGCGAGTCACATTCAAAGGTGCACTTACGCAGTATTTGGAATGAATACTAAAATAAGACGCGACGAGGATGGGATTCGAACCCACGCGTGCAGAGCACATTGGATTAGCAGTCCAACGCCTTAACCACTCGGCCATCTCGTCTGACAGTTGCTAACAAGAATACAGCTATTTCAATTTATAACGTTGTCGGATGAATAAAGCTCAAAGCCAAGACCGCAAGGTAGTATGGGATTTATATGCATAAATTCACCACAATTGCTATTAACAACTATCCACACTACCTTGCGGTCTTGGCTTGTAGGCTTTGAGCTTTCATCCGACAACGTTAATTGAAATAGCTGTATAACGAGCGTCTATCCACAATTGGAGACAGAAGTAGTTGGAAAGGTTCTAAAAATGAATTGCATCACCGTAAAATAACAATGTATCATTTGTAACAGGGGGAGGAGAGAGAAAGAAAATAATGGTGAAAATGCATGGTTCATCTTCCCAACATGCACTTTTGACTACGATTGTAATATAACTATTGGGGTGTTATACAATCGCAAACTCCGAGGCTCTAAATTTTTTTTTTATTGAAAAGTAGGTATTTAGAATACTGGATGATCTTGAAACCTAGCCGGCAAAAGCGCGAGTTGAATACAATGCACTACACCAAATTTGGGAATACTTATCAACTGATTTTATAGGTAATCAGACAATTAGTATTCTTGTATTAATAGTGACGCCAAGCCTAGTAGAGTGGTGGTCAGAACAAAGAAGTCTCTATCATATCTTTTGGAAATTAGACTTTTTTATGCAAACATTTTCTGTTTTTTTTTTTTTTACCAACAACACGGTTCCGTACAAGGAACTTGAACTCGAGTTTCATTTAATTTTAAAATAACGATGTTAACAGCTGACAAACGAGCGAACAATCAAACAGACAAAATACGAGAGAAAATTACACTTTACATTATAATCTGAAATGATATATATTAGACGAGGTGGCCGAGTGGTTAACCGAGTGGTCTCATCCTCGTCGAATTAGCGTTGGACTGCTAATCCAATGTGCTCTGCACGCGTGGGTTCGAATCCCATCCTCGTCGAATGTCGGTCAATTTTGTTCTTGTTTTAACCCCTTGGCAACTTCCTGTAGTCCTTTTTAGCTGTGCCTCCCTCGGTAACATAAATCTAAACGTGTTGTTTTTATCAAGTGCGATTCAGTTGTTATTTAGAGCTTTCTGTTTCTATATAATATAGTTTGTTCTTTTTATATTATGAAAAACACTAGAGTGGTAAATTTGCAGGCAACTACAATTCTCGATCATTTGTTGGCAACGCCTTCAGTAACTTTGAATAAGTTTTAACTGGCAGTCGTATCTGGTCTCCAGGTCTGGTCATCTATAAATATGTCACATATCTTCAGTATTTGTCCTATTGCATTAAAAATTTAAGGACCAGGGGCACATTTCTCGAAAAACCCGTTTATTTTTCGGGTCCGGAAAGTTATTTTATGTGCCCAATGTTCACATTAAAGATTACAATAAGGTTGGTTATGAAGGCTAAGCAATAAAATTCTATGTTGACGAAACACGTCCCGCTGGTTTGCGGGCTAAAGACTGCATCACCATTCTATAGATTCTGATTTTAAAATGTAGGTCATGAGGCCTGTTCTCGGACGTCCCGATCACTTTTCGGGACGTGCGCAACATTCTAAAGTCACTATCTATAACGAAAAACGGAAAACGGAAAACGAAAACGGATTTTAACTTAGTTTTCACAAGAGGGGTATGTTGAAGCCACAAATGTAATAATTGACCACAAATGTAATAAGGCCCTCAAATGTAATAAGGATTGACCACAAATGTAATAAAGCCCTCAAATGTAATAAGGATTGACCACAAATGTAATAAAGCCCTCAAATGTAATAAGGACTGACCACAAATGTAATAAAGCCCTCAAATATAATACGAATTGACCACAAATGTAATAATGGATTTTACCGTGCGTTCTTCAGTTTGCACAGCAGGGTTACCAGCCCTAAGTTGTGAAAACCAGGATTTTGCCAGTCATGCATGTCTTTCTCGGACAACCAAACTTGGACAAACTGAAGTTGTCTATGTAGTGTGTTGGACATCATCTGTCATTCACGTGACCAAACCTGAAGTTGCTATTATCTTAACTAAACATTTTCTAGTACGGAACCAAGGCCCAGTTATAAAATGTAAACGAAGTAATGTTCGGAGTGAATATCTGTCAAGTTAAATTAAGAAACGTTTATTCACATTTCACAACCTGAACGAACGTAAGCAATTATTTATGCTAGCCTCTTGTCATTTCATTTTAGTTCACTGAGGTCTAAGCGGTATACCACGTCATCGGTCACTTGTTCAACTTTAATAACTACAATACTGAAGAGCGCATCGCAACCAGACTTTGTATTTTTTTTTGTAAAATAAACTGCGTACTACTTTCAGCTGGCTACTCTACCATTTCAGAGGCAAATAAAATCTCCGTAACATCACCGAGTAGCAGTACCTCTATATGAAACAGTATAAACTACACGCATAGACAGGATACCGGTGTACAACATGTTTCGTGACAGTCAACTCACAGAGAGAAAACTTAGTGCGACCGAAGGGTATGCCACTTAAAAGTAATTTATATAAAGTTCAAAGTTTAATTGTTCAAATCGCACACCAATGATACGAGTGCCACATACGGTAATGCATGCAATCAGAAGCTTGAACTAACAATTTCAACAGCAAACAAGTATTTCCTTAAGGCGAATCAGAGAAGGGCTTTATTACATTTGTGGTCAATCCTTATTACATTTGAGGGCTTTATTGCATTTGTGGTCAATTATTACATTTGTGGCTTCAATATTGAAGCCACAAATGTAATAATTGACCACAAATGCAATAAAGCCCTCAAATGTAATAAGGATTGACCACAAATGTGAATGACAGATGACGTCCAACACATTACATAGACAACTTCAGTTTGTCCAAGTTTGGTTGTCCGAGAAAGATAATGAATGACTGGCGAAATCCTGGTCCTCACAACTTAGGGCTGGTAACCCTGTTGTGCAAACTGAAGAACGCACGGTAAAATCCATTATTACATTTGTGGTCAATTCGTATTACATTTGAGGGCTTTATTACATTTGTGGTCAGTCCTTATTACATTTGAGGGCTTTATTACATTTGTGGTCAATCCTTATTACATTTGAGGGCTTTATTACATTTGTGGTCAATTATTACATTTGTGGCTTCAACAGGGTACTATTTGTTCGCAAGATTTCTTCGGATACCCATTTCCTGCCCTCGGTCATTTTGTACTAGGTACCGTATTTTCTCAATTAAACGCCCCGGCGTTTTTTTCAAACTTGGCCTAGTGGACCCGGCGTTTCTTTGAAACAGCAGTTTTTTCTCGTCCGCCATTTTTTAAGAAAGGGTTATTATTCGTTTTCCTTGGCAGCCGTGTACCTTTCCCTTAAATCATAAGTTTATACCACAAATAAACGTTTGAGGGGCTTACTTACAACTTCCTCTATTATACCCGGCGTTTAATCGAGAAAATACGGACTTTATAGATTTGTCTTTCACATGCCTCCCGCGCTCTCGTAAAGGAACCCACCGTTACTCTCAACCGCGATCAAACGTCCGAGGCGTTTTTCGTTTTATTAAGTCGGATTTTATTTAATATTAAATAAAAATATGGGCAAGGATGCATAAATAAATTAGTTGATGTTACTATCTTTTAATTTTTCTCAAAATGATGAGGTTTTTTCCGTTGAAAACTGATCGAAACTCTTTGCGCCCGATCAAAATTATGTTGGCAAATGGCGCCGACAATTCTGCAGCTCACAGTTTTTAAACGCTTTACAACTTTTTTGGTAAACTTTTAAAATGCTTGGTAAATTGACTGTGTATTGGCAATATATTAAACTTTAAACAGTGAAAATGACAACCTTAACTTTTAAGTACTTTGCTTAACTTTTGCAAATTTCTCTCGTTTGACCGCGGTTAACTGGTACTCAGGCTAGGGATTCCTAATATGGATATGTCGTTGTAGTAAGCGTCGCGCATATAAGGCCTGGGTCAGTTACGGTACATCCAAAAACTAAGGGGGGTGGTCTATCTCATAAAGTATGGAACATATTGATATGAAACTTGGCCAAAGGCTTAAACTTGATACAAAGATTAATTTTGATAAGACGTTGTCACGAAAAGAGTCACGCAACTGATTAAGGTCTCAAATTTCCATGTTTTTCTTTAGGCTAAGTGCAGGAGAACTTAAACCACTCTGACTGTCAAAATATCGTTTGGATATTTTTAAGTGCGCAAAGTCATACACGAAACTAACTGGAAGGCGTGTCCAGGTCACGTGACGATTGAAATGTCACGATTTTGTTGTCACGTAATAATCAGAAAACAGTCATGCCGCGTTGGTGGACCACGTTTCCAGTTACATTTGGAAAGTAACTTAAAAGGTAGAAATAATGCCACTTAAAACTCTCAGGAAACACAATTTTTCCTTGTCTGCAAGAGCACTGAAGGAACAAACCGGAAGTAAAAGGTCAATTGGTCACGTGATAGGTTGCCATGGAAACATCAACGTCAAAAGGGACTGTCTCAACAAGTGGAATGACGTTGCCAAGTCTCATACTTATGACACGTTTCCTTTTGAAGATAGACCACCCCCTTACTCTTTTGATAAAATAGGGGCAGACCCAGTCCTTAATATATCTGAGCAGGCGAGATCGATGATGACAGTAGACCACGTCTCCGACAACAACCAGGATAGCAACGACAGTAGCTGCCAGCATAGATGCCGATAAAAGCTGGGTCTCTCTCTGTCTCGCTCCAGGGGACGGGAAGAAGAGAGAACCTGGGGACGAGGTTGTCAAACGGTGGCAATTTTAGAGTTTAGCACCCCAAGCGGTACCAATCTACCCCTATAAGGTACGACGAGCACACCCGTAATGAATGTTGAGCAACGCAGCACGTGTGATACAACGGTTGAACGACGAAAGATCGAATCCCGGGAGGTCGCTGGTTGGAATCTCACCGAGGTCAAATACATTATTCTTTGCCTCTTGGGGTTCCCATTTCCTTATTTTCAGTACGAAAGGAATAAGTGCAATATTTAGAGGTATTCTGTTTCTGGAATGACCAGAATATGTCACAAAGAAACGAGCTCCACTTTTTTTTAAAATGGCGTCACGTGTCTAATCATTTCAACTGCTGACCAAAACGAAAAGAGGGCTCTGGGGACGAGAATGACGATGACGAGTCACATTCAAAGGTGTACTTTCGCAGTACTTGAAATGAAAACTAAAATAAAACGCGACGAGGATGGGATTCGAACCCACGCGTGCAGAGCACATTGGATTAGCAGTCCAACGCCTTAACCACTCGGCCACCTCGTCTGACAGTTGCTAACAAGGATATAACGAGCGTATAACCACAATTGGAGACAAATGTGGTTGGTAAGGTTATAAAAATTAATTGCAACGCTGTAAAATAACAAACATTTGTAACAGGGGGAGGAGTGAGAAAGAAAATAATGGAGAAAACTGCTAATCTTCCCAACACTTTTTACTACGATTATATTATAACTACTGTGGTGTTGGACTCTGAGGCTCTTTAAATTTTTTTCATTGAAATATTGGTGTTTTGAATACTGGATCATCTTAAAACGCAGCAAAAGCGCAGGTTAATTACAATGCGCTACACCTAATTTGGGAATACTTATTATTTTAGATAATCGGACAAAAGCGATAACAAGCCTTGTCGAGTGGTATGTACTTGGTGTATCCCTTATCATTTTGTATTTAAACACTTAGTTTTTATTTCAGTAGAAAAAGAAGACAAAAACAGCAGAATAGGGAATCGAACCCGGGCCGTATGATCTGCTCCACGCACACTATCCACTACACCACAGAGGACTAGCTGCCGGAATCCGTAATTTTTAAGGGATATAAGATAATATGCTGCTAGCCCAGACAATATATAAGAACTAACCCTTTTGATACACTGGAAATACTGGAATCAGTGCTTCAACCCTAGATACTGTAATCCGACCCTAAATTACACTGCGATATATAAGGGGTGGATCCAGGAGGGAAAATGGGTGAATTTTCACCCCCCTTTTCTGAGAGCCTTTCTTTCTGATGCAATGACCTCAAACACCTCAACTAGGCTTTGGTTCTATAGTATTTAAAATTTCACCCCCCATTTCAAAATCCTGGATCCGCTCCTGAATAATTAACGAGTTTTGATGAGAGTGCATGAAAAGAGTTGATTAGTGCGCGCGCAAATTTGATGAAACTATACGAGATTTGCTGAAGAGCGAGCGAGATTTTTTGTAAGCGCACGAGAATTGATGCGAGGGCACAGTAATTGACGAAAGCGCATGATTATTGATGACAATATACGAGTGTTTCGTGAGATTTGATGAAAGCACACGAGAGTTTATATGAACGTACGAGAGCGCAAGAGAGTTGTTGAGAGCGCATAAGAGTTTATGACAGCGTTCGAGAGTTGATGCGAGAGCACGATGACGAATTGAAGACGGCGTACAAAAGTTGATGACAGTATATACAGGGTTGATAAAAGCGCATGCGATTTGGCGAAACCGTGTGAGAGTCGATCAGAGAGTTGACGAGCTCGAGTCGACTTTGGTGCTCACGATAATGGCTGATGACAGTGTATGAGAGTTGACGCGAGCGCAGGAGTGTTGATGAAACCGTACGGGATTTGATAAAGAGCGCATTTGATGAGAGCGCATGAGAGTTGGCAACAGCGTCCCAGAATTGACCTGAAGGGTACGCGAGTTGATGAGAACGTAAGATTGTCGATGGTAATATACGATAGTATGACGAGAGCGCATGAGTGTTGATGAAAGCAACGAGTATTGTCCAGAACATGTAAGAGTTGATGAAACCGTACAAGAAGCCGAGCGTACGAGACTTCACTAAACGACTGTGCACTGACAATAGTTGACAACAGTGTACAAGTGTTGAAAACAACGCGCGAGATTTGAAGAAAGCGTGCAGGAGTTGACGAGAGCGCATGAAAGTTGATAAGAGCGGCGAGCACTTGAATGTTGACGACAGCGAACGAAATTAGTTGACGTGAGCGCTCGAGAGTTAATGAGAGAAAAAACGCACGAGAGGTCAATCAAAGCATTAGGATTTTTTGACAAGGACGTATGATATATGATTTTGGCGCATGAGAGCTACATGTTGAACTAGAGCAAGTTTCTGAGCTCTTCTTCCATCTCGTTGGATCCCGCCGAGCTTTAAGAATTATTTAAGGCCTAGCCTTGAACAGTTTTTACTTCCACCTTCCAGTTCTCGTTCTTAGCGAGTTAACTGAATTATATGAACACAAAATATAACGAGGCTAATGTAGCCTAGTGGCAGTCACTTTAGAGAGCACGAAAAGCGAGAACTTTACAGCTCTTGATCTCAACAAGTTAAAATCTGATTCATATACTTATAACAACATGAAATCTTATTTCAAAATAGTGAAATTGTTCACCCGTCTTCTACCAAGAGTTCTAAACGTAATTGCCTCGAGAATGACTGCCACTCAAGCCAAAGGAGATGAAAAAATTTTATTCAGCTGCATTACAATATTACAAAATGATATCAGAATACTGTAGTTGTCTGAGAAAATATTCAATTCAAACAATGTTTAATGTTCGATCGATTCTTGGTTCGATTGCATTTATGTTCGGAAACGAGTCAGCGCGCGCAAATCCGAGCTATGATCCATACGTTTTGGAGTAGTATAAAGTTTTTACAGGAATCCACGTTGATTTGCTTTATTGCAAAAATCAAGTTTAAATTCAATGTCTACTAGACATTGATATTACCATGTTACTTATATTTATTTAATTTTAGTTTTCATATCTTAACTGTAAAGTTAGGTTTTATTTTGTTTATTTAATTTTTTTAATTTATTTAATTTAATTTTAATTTTCATATATTAACTGTTAAGTTAGGTTTTATTTTGTTTATTTATTTTTTCAGTGCAGTATTTTCAATGTGGATTTCTGTAACATGTTTTGTCGTTCTAATTTTGTTTTGACTGATCTTACTCACAAGTCAGTCAGAGAGCAAAACTTAGGGTTAATTAATTCAAAACCCTAGAATGGCGTAGATCGTGCCGGCAGCTTTCGAGCAACCGAGCCATCTAATGCGTTTTCGCTTCAAAACGCATACTTTTTTATCCGTTTTTACCGATCGTCCACACTAATACGATAAAAAACGGATGTGTTTATCTATGAAAACGGAGGTTTTCGAAAACGCTTTTCAGAGTGGAGATTTTTGAAAACGCAGGTCTATCGTTTTAGTGTGGACGGTAAAAACACGCTTACGTCATAACTCATCGCTGACCCTATTGGAGCATGCGTATTGAACAGAAAAAACGTCCGAGCAGAGCCTGGTGATGAAAACGCATCTTTGGATCATCGTTTTTCAGCCCCTAGTGGGGACGGCCAAAAACGATGTGAAAACGCTAGTGTGGACGCAGATCTTTTTATCCGTTTTCGGGGAACCAAAAACTGAGGTTTTCAAAAACGCATTAGAGACCTAAATTACACCTTAATTAATATAACGGGACCTAAATTACGCCTTAATTAATATAAGGAAGTGTTGACTATGCATTTTAACATAGTGCGTCCTATACTCGAAGATATCTAATGACCAGTGGTCTGGCGTGCGTTTCTCGAAAGTCTCCGAACCTTTGGGGGCCTGAAAAGCTATGTTATGTTCAAAATTTTTACTGAAAAATATTCGGTTTTTGTTGAATTAAAATATTACGTTCACACGAGCTGGGCTGGTTTGCGGTCTAAAAACCGAAAAGTTTCCTGGACTTTCGAGAAACGCACGCCTGCTCTGTATTTGTTTTGGCATTTTGAGAAATCAGATGCTTATTCTTCACGAAGGATTTACAGAATTCTGCTGAAAGGCTAAGACTGTGTCTTGATCCCTTGTCACTTAGGCGAAATCCATCCAGACACGGTGACTTCATGACCAAAACGCCTTTAAATTAGAAGAGACTAAAATTAGTCGACGGAGAACAAATTTGCTATTGAGTAATAAATCAACCAATAAATAAATAAATAAATAAATAAATAAATAAATAAATAAAGAAGCAAGCATGATTAATTAATCAATTAATTAATTAATTAATTAATTAATAATAATTAATTATGCATGCATGCTTCTTTGGGTTGTTATAAGTTCAAACCGTTTTTCAAACACTCTTTGTAACTGACGAAGTTGTAAGTCACATCGAAACATGTTTTACAAATTAAAAAACATCGTGATCTTTTTGAAAATTACGATTTATATTTTGGGCATTTTCGGCGATTCAGAAAAATGAAACAAAATTGTGACCCCCGCTTGAATACAGGCCGTCCGTTCGGCGGTAGTACTTACACTGTAACAGATCAATGCACTAGCTCGTATGCCCTGGTGACTACCTGTCATTCTGCGATCACGGTACAGCATCGGTTAGTCAGGGTTAGCTCTGGAGCTGTCCGGTGATAAAGCACCTGTGTGCAATGCCGCTAGAATGTCGCCTTTTTCAACCTTAAGAGGACAGTGGACGATTGTAGTAACACGGCGGTACCCCTTACCTACGGAAAGTGAGAAAGAATTATAACTTGTCTTGCAAAACGTGTTGGACATACATGCAGCATCTTGTATCGTTTCTGCTCAGAGAGCTACGCTGTTAGGCTCAACCTATCTATATTATAAATAAAGTAGACCAAAATAGAAATCCCTAGCGAGAGGTCCCTTGTGAGCGCGCGATAAAGTTGAAGGTAACTGGCAAAATTTAAATCTATTGTGTGTGAAATTTTATTAAAATAGCAGAAAGACAAGATTTGTCATACGTACATGTACCTCGACTAATAGAATGCTTTAATCTTTGGATCTTCCGGACTACAACTGCATGTATTTGTAATATGGTGTTGTTTTCATATCTAGAAAAAAGGAAAGACAATCAAGTTTTTTAAAAGGAGATCTTCAGTCTCAATTTCAAAATAACCCAAGTGCTACAAGTTAATTCCCTGTTTTATGGGCTCCCTTTTAGATTGCTACCGCTTAGGGTACTGAAATCTTCAATGACTACCCGGACATACGTTGTTTTATAATTAGTGCCTGTAGGGGGTGAAAAAGAGTTTAAGCCACAGCCATAAATCGAGATTGAAATTTCATCTTACCTTGCAAATCCCATTGAACAGATCCGTTATATTGTGAATTTTCACCAATATGGTCCCTGTAAAGAATAAAGTAACATAATTATCAATTTATAAAGTGCCCAGTAGCTTTCCGCCACTTTTCGTAATTATCTTATCCATTTTTCCGATACTGGTTTGGAATCAGTGCAAAAATCTATATAGATATGTTCCCAGTTAGTAGTCGAGGATTCCAACCTCGGCTATGCTGCTTCCTCTCACATTAATAAAGTTCTTTCGATTGTTAACAAATGATGATTTTTGTGATTTTGTACTGTATCGTTATCCTTACTAATGCTCATTACATTTACCGCATGAGGTAAAGTTGTAGAAAGTGTTCGCGACTGCAGATGCAATAGGCATGCAACGAGAACCTTTATGTTGTGGTTCAAATTCTTCTTTGGTTTGAAAATTTTAAAACCAGCTTTTTGGTTTTCTTTGTCTCAAATTATGACAGTAAGTCTGACACAAACATGAACAAACATATGTACTGAGGTTGTCACGCAACCGCCGGCCCACCAGGGGAGGTGAGTGGGTAGCGAAACACGAATCGCTTCGACCATCCTAACTCCGGACAAAATCTCACTGCTTGGACCAAGTTCAGTTCAAGTGGCGATGAAATCAGGGATGTTAAAACGGCCTATTCAGTGAACTTGACAGCGCAACTCGAATTTTAGAGGATAAGTTCAGTCAGTGATCAAGATTTATAAATGTACAACGCTTATTACCTTCTAGAGGAGTGGTGGCCAAAGCATTTATAAGGAAGATGCACCTAAAAGTAATTCGCCGCCTACATGTTAAGCCGAATCGGGGAAATTTATCATGATGGCTCAGTGATTATACCCTGAACATGCTGGTAGAGTTTTTCCTCCATCAGTGAAGACATCATGGACCGCAGAAATTTTGGCCACGAGTCTTGTGAGACGAATGCTCAAGTCACCTACAAAATAAAGGATTTTCCAAAACGCAAGTATTTGTTTGCAAGGATGGACATTGATGGTGTTGAAGGGGACAGGAATAGCGTTCAGAAAAGAAATTTATGAATCTATGAATTTTATAAATCTTTCATTTGGTCAATACTTCACAACACATTAATTGCAAAAATATTTATACGCCATGTTGAATTCATTCAGTTTTAAAGCAGGTTATTGTTCAACCCTGTCATGATCAGAGTTTTGTATTTGCAACCTTTTTACTGGGAGGTTTCAATGAGAGATGCAATTATGACCAGGCTGATTATCAGAGTTTGTGCGCTGTTTTATCAACGTGGCGCATTCCCTACTAGATATCACAGCAAGCTGGAAAAAAGCACCGATTACATTGATTTTACAACCTTACCCATGAAAACAATGATGTTATATCGCTTTCTTGTAAACCTGAAAACGCTAAGGTGTACAGTCAGAAATTTGAGCACTAAATCGGAACATGCAAAACTTGACTGTATTTTAAATTTATGATAGCTGATGGAGTTATTATATGGTATGGTTATCAAAATAATGCTATTTTCTAATCATCCTCTCATTTAATGCACTATCAGTAAGTCCTGCAATTTTTATACCGTTTGTTGTTATTTAACATGTGCAATACTATGACTCTTTCGTTAAGTCAATACTTCACAACACATTATTCCAAAAAATGTATATACACCATGTTGTGTTCATTCAGTTTTAAAGCAGGTTATTGTTTAACTCTGTCATGATCAGAGTTTTGTATCTGCAACCTTTTTACTGGGAGGTTTCAATGAGATGCAATTATGACCAGGCTGATTATCAGAGTTTGTGCGCTGTTTTATCAACGTGGCGCATTCCCTACTAGATATCACAGCAAGCTGGAAAAAAAGCACCGGTTACATTGTTTTTACAACCTTACCCATGAAAACAGCAATACACTATCTCGTAGTTGTAAACCTTAAAATGCTAGGGTGTGCAGTTTTACTTTGGTTGAAACTCAATGAAACATTTGTGATGTCTAAAATAACTTAAATATGAAGTCTAAAGTTCCATGAAAATCTTTTAGACTTTAGGGGAAATATTACTAATACTTGTAGTAAAAAACAATTGTAAGCTCTTGAAATGATAGTAATCATGAATGTCTTCATTGACCAACCATTGGTATTGTTTATGGACGTTTTTTCAATTGTGGGAACCTACTGAAATTTGTGAATTATAATAAGACCCCACCTCATTATTAAGCCCCTTCTTCCCCCCCCCCCTACATGGAGTAGACGTGTGACAATTATTTACAAGTTCAAAACATTAGTTTACCTGTCACAGTAACGTATTTAATGCAGATTCAGACTTCAGACACCTTCTGCTCCTACAGCAACACACAGTAGTCGCTCTTCACAATTAAACCAATGAATCATGGGGGTTTCTTTATGAAGATCCAGCTGTAGATCTGTTAGCTGTAAGTGAAAATATTTTAGTTCCCTATACACACCAGGAACAGATTCTTTCGATAGTTCTGTGGATAATGTTCGTAAATCTTTCACTTCTGCAACATTAACAGTTTTTAAATTGTACGGTAGAATGTTTGGAACCTCAACCGCTGGAAGAACTTCTGTTTTCTGATTTTTTTTTTCTCTTTTTGCCAGCTGGCTCATTCAAAACATCAGAACTATTTCTAATACTGGTGTACTTCCTTTACCGAGCAGGGCACCTTCAAACAGTACACGCATGCTTCCGATTTTGTCTGCTTGTAACTCGTTTCGTAATATCTTTGACCTTGCTTTTCATAATGCTTGCTATTATTGAATTCATGCATCTGTTTTTAAATGGAAGCACATACTTTCATCTTTCCATGCGCAATCACGGGGAAATGCAAATAGGCTGCATTTTATCTCATTCCCAGAGCTTTTCCCTTGTCTTTTAACTTTAAAGGAGGTCGAAAAGGTTGCTTAAATTACCGCCGGCAATAAACTAATTAATTATGAAGTTGGAAAAGAAGAAACGCTAAAGTTGTCGATTGATTACTTACACTTGTGAATCTCTTAACTATTCCTTTGTTTTTCAACACTTAATGATTGGAACTGTAAAAGGAAAAAGGGAAAGAAAATGAGTTCCCTACAGTAACCGGAGTGAAAATTTTCATAATGAACGCTTTGCGCATTCACAAGATAAAAAAGGGTAAAGGAAATTAAATTAAACGCATTCACTCAATTTCAAAATAATTTTTTCCATGGTAAATTTATTATGCTTCCCGGTTTCTTACTGAAAATCTCTGGGTTCGATAAAATCCCGCAAACTGAAAGAAGGCACGTAGTCCTTGAATATCTCTTTGCTGTGTTTTTCGTTTATGTAACGAAGAAGTGATCATCACAGTTATGTGACGCAGTTTTTTCAACTGTATTTCGCACATCTTTCAATTCGGACTTTTGAACTACATTTGTATAAAAAATATTCAAAATCCTCCCTCTGTTTTAATGCATTTTGGCGGCATTTTATCCGGAAAAAAAGCAGACTAAAACAGCTTAATAAATATTTTGGTCCCAATGTTACTTATCGCTAACTTATAATCAAGTTTTGGCCATACAAGCATTTTGAAGTTTGAATTAAAAATTAAATATTTCTTACCGCTATATTGCCTATTTATCGCACGAACACAGCCATGAATGGTAATACTTCAAGAATACTAGGCCTCAACACCGTCAAGTAACGGAAACTTTTCCCTGGTTTGCTAGAAAGAAGCTGCCATGATCCATTTCCAGTGTCAACTTGTTCGGCATCGATTTGACAACTCTTACTACACGTTCACCGTACGCCTGACACACTAATGTCTTTCTATCTTCTGGCTTGCCACAAAGTTCTACCAAACTTTAGTTTGAATGGGCTTAATTTTAGCGTCAATCATGTTTCGGTAGGGCAGGAAACTGAAAAGACCGTTAATAAATTTCAAACATCATTTTGGTATGCTTTGCGCATGGGTGAATAAAATTGCATCATAATTTCATTACGTAACATGCAACGAAACTTATTAATAACAATTATATCAAAGAAAGTGCACACCGACACGTGCTTGAAATTTTTTACTGATTGGAATAATATAGGACAAAAAAAGGCGAGACTGCAAAATAACAACATGTGATAATATTTTTTTTTTGAAAAATTTGATTGTTCAATTGACTGTTATCGCGCGAAAGCGCGCGTGATATCGCGGCCTCGTCGGCTAAAATTAGGCGATATCACGCAAGCGTGAGCGCTATAATAGTTTTATAATTCAACACATTGATAACAAAGCACAGTTTGAAGAAAAAATATCGAGGCCGGTCCGTCATTTTTGTATTCTCTTGTCAAAATGCAAAATTTACCGCCATAGTTGAATATACGTCATGTAGACATAGCGTATATCGATAACGTTTTGACCATATTTGGGCAGTGTATCAATGTGTTGAATTATAATCACGTTTATTCGACATTCTTCGCGATTCTATAGTTCTCTTCCGTGTATAATTACGAACCAATTCGTTCGCGGCACCCTTCTAACCATTCACTTTTTCAAGTACCATGAGTCTCAACAGTCATTTATCGACAATAAGTGCATTCCCTTTTTATGCTCCTGAAATTTGGAACGATTTCCCGCACTGTACTTTCTCGAATCATCTGAAACTCTATAAGTTTTTAAAAGTCATATTTGTAGTCGACATTTGTTGTATTATAGAGGGTCTGAATGGGGTTTAGTGTTTAGTGTTATTTACCCATAGTTTTCAGTATTTGCTGTTAAGTTGGGCAATATTTTAGAACATAGCCTATTAAACTTTTAGCATTGTAAACACTTATCTGCTCTTCGAAAATCGCATATAATAAAATCACTCAATCGCCATCGGCCTGAACTTTGCGTCTGTGCCTCCTGTCAGTATCATACCTACCTGGAGACTTATTCCTAAGATCAAAGAATCGACAACATTGAGAACAACAGGCCTGTTATATCTTAATTTTGATCTAAAAAGAAAAAAATCTCTCAGGCACTTACTTGGGGTCACCCTGTCCTAAAGCCGGACTAAAATGCTTTTAGCGACGAGCCACAAGCAGCATTTGTTAAGGCCTATCACCTTTTCTAACGATGAGCAAATGGCATTTATTCAGAGTCAACCACCGCTAAGAGAAATTTACAAAGATCCTTCCAAAAAAAGGGGATATACTCAAATCAAAACTATTAGGTCATGCATTGTTGGAGGAAGTAAATTCCAGAGCCTGGGGGCAGCACAGCTAAACGATCGACCATCTCAGGTTTTTTTTTTCCATTTTTTTATCCATTCTAACTTCTTACTTTAGGAAAAGCCAATAAAATGTTATGTGTCCTGATAAGTAAAACTAGTTATAGTATATGGCCTAGCTCACCACAAGTCTCTCGTAGCTTAGTGGTTCAAGCATCCGACCGTTTACAGAAGGTCATAAGTTTATTCCTGTCACGTTTCTTCGTTCCACGCTCGTGACATGATAAACGTTACATCTTTCTAAAGATTTTTATTCTTTTCAATATAAACACCTCTTTAAATAAAGACCTTAGCTATATTATTTTTGGATTGAACAGTTTTTAAACAGATGGTTTGTTTTAATGATAAAGGTAAAAATGACAAATAAACATACTTCAGAGTTCAGAGCTTTACTAATTGAGTGTGGATTTAATATATTTTCTTAGGGACTATTTCGTAAAATCATCAAACAGTAAATATAGGAACTGACGAGAGCACTGGACTAGTATTTCCTTCTTTGGCCGGAAAAGGAAGAACTGAGGAAGAGGGTAAAAGGAGACATCTGTGAGAAGTCTTCATTGTGCTGTATCGGGCTTAGAGGCTCACCGCGGAGATTCTAATACAGTGATCCAGTTATTCCTACAGTAGTTTGTTAATTAGTTGTTATCAAACGTTAATCACAGAGCTCTGATTAAAAACTGGATCTCGGTTATGAGATTTCAAGCGTTTTAATTTAATTGATTCCACGGACATAGGTTCTCAGCTCATAGCTGTGGCAAAAATGAAAGCTTTAGCTGAACATTTTCTAAATCAGTACTTGGCGAAGAAATGATACCAAAAATTGCTGCATTAGTAACAGACGTTTCAATGGCTTGCAATCTTCGAAGCCAGGGTGGAAGCAAAAGTGTACACAAATGAATCCTCAACTTTTATTGTTGATTGTGTGAAAATGCCAATACCTAGATCTATTAATGACACGATGTAAGTTTCTTATCTTTGCGAAGATGTGTTTAAAATTTATATACATAATTTAGATTGGAAGTCGGAATAAGAACTATATGAAATGAACTATAGCAAATTGGCAACCTTACAGCAGTGTGAATAAATCGACAGTAATTCGACTGAGTAGTCTGTTCTCAAAAATGCTGGACTTCCTTTGTGGCTGTATTAAGAAGATAAAATCAAGATCGTCTTTTCGAAAGTGATGACGTCAACCGCTTTGGCCTCAGCTGTCACCAGCTCAAAAGTTTCAAACAGTATGCTCATGGTATGCTGTATCGGGCTGAAAGCCACACCAGGGAGATAAGCTGGATATGTTAAACCGATCAAGTTATTCTTAGCTCGTTCAGTCAAATCCCAAAACGGATAAAAGTGACGTCGGAGTTTTTGTCAATGGACGTTCAAAATATCACGGGGGATCCTGTCTCTGTTCATATGTATGCATATTATTCATACAAAGTCACATAAAATACTACCATTATACTAAACAATAAATATATGAATCAGTGAATGAATTAAACCAATAGCAACATATTTCTTCACTAATATACTTGAACTATATCCCCGGAGGGGGGGGGGGGGGGGGGGGGTACTCAACAAGGTTTTGTACGGGGATGCTCCGCCCCGAGGTCCAAACCCTTACCCTTTCATATACTGTTTTTGACAGAAAAGGTACCCCTTTTATATACCTTTCATTAAAATGGTACCCCTTTCACCTTTGAGTGAAAATGGTACCTCTTTCATATAGCCTTTACGTGCGTCTGTTTGATATATTTTGAACGGCCCTTTTTATAATACTTAAATGGCAGTTTTTCCTACATTTTTTATGCTTCAACTCCTGTTTTCGCTACCCTTTCCTATTCTTCGTGAAATCCCTACCCTTTCATATACCCCAACTCGTGAAATCCCGACCCTTTCATATACCTCCAGCCTCAAAAAGGTACCCCTTTCGGGCGGAGCATCCCCGTATAGCCCATTAGATGGAGTACCTCCCCCCCCCCGGGACTATATCTTCCACGTTCGATCCTGAATTATCTCAACAGAAAACTAGAACCCAACATAAATCCATTGTCTTAGGACATTAATCATAAGCATATCAAACAAGAAAAACTGAGATCTTTATATTCTAATCCCTCACTTTTATTTTAGAAATATAACTCATTATTCGCTAAGTATCATAGCAAAAACATTTATGCGAACATGAAGCTATTCATTAACCGCATTGTTGTTGTATATCCACATATGGTTAAAGTTCCGGCATGTCAATAAATAACAACAATGTTAGTTACGACGAACTTAACATACACACAAACACACACAAAAAACGATTTCTTTATAGAAACTAATGCCTAAAATATAATTCAACAGCTGTCGACCGCTAAACAGAAAAACATGTTCATTTTACTACAACTTTTATGGTTATAAACGGACTTATGAGTCTCTGGAAGAAATCCTTGAGTACAACTATATTCTAGTAAAAGCTTTTCTATAGGCATTTATTTCCTGTGAAGTTATTAAATTGGTTCTGTACAAGATATATTTTCTATCTTTTGAGTTATCTTACACAATTCAATTTTTCCGGTTTCGCGGAAAGCTTCCTTCGGAGGTGTGAAAGCGACTGGGTTTTGATGTAGTCAGCCTGTTACTGTATTGGTAGTTTGGTATTTTTACTAGTTAAATTTAAATTCCCCTTTTATTGGCTGCTGCATTTTCGCCTATAAAAGGATCAATGAATTGGCTGTGGACAGTGGATTCTACCTTCAGCAGTCCAAGAGAAAAATCGCATACTTTCTTCGGGGTAAAGGTATCAAGGCTATCAACTGCATAACGCCGGAAAAAAATATCTTTCAAAATTAGCAGGAACTTTCTTTTAAGGTAAGTACTAGTATTCTTCAGTAGATATGACATGCATTTTAAGGTCAAATAATCACCGATAATTAAATTAGAATCTGACATATAACTCAGTGGATTTTCTCCTTACGGGCGGCGGTCTATTACAGACAACTTACTTGGTCCAGGAGATATATACTAAAATTAATATAAACTCTACATCTAAAACGAGGACAACTCTACAATACCGGGACTGCTGACTTGGTCCACGAAGATGTGTACTAATATTAATATAAACTATACTTCTGAAAACGAGGGCATCTGAGTCCGTCCTTTTGTTGTCTTTTGGTTCGTCTGTATAAAGCTGTGTGCGCTGGTTGGCTAAAATACACAGTTTATCATAGTACAACTTAAAATTAGTGCGAAGTGTGTTCCTCAAAACTTCTGGGGAATAAAGTTTGACGTATAATTATATGGAGACGTAGTAATCTATACAAGACTGTAGATGAATAAGTTTGTTATAAAACGGCTATATTTGGAATATTTTTACTCAAGTCTCAATATTATGCTTTACAAAAGTTACAGCATACCGAAGATTCGAAAGAAGCCCTCCGGCCAATGTTTAATACAGCGTCTGTAGTGGTCTAGTGTCTCTGGTGTAGAAACATGCTTGGCCTTCTTTACTTGGTAAAGGAGACTTAAGGACGTTCGCGCCCATTGCTACTGCGCATTTTTCCGCGCATGTCACGCAAACGTTAAAAGCCCATGAAATATCAACAAGAACGTACCCGACGCAAACTTTTTTCCACTTTATAGAATGGAAAGTAAAGAGCGTGTAGTACCATGGGATAGCTGTGGATCCAGGTCTTCTCGGAAATGTCACGCAATGACGTGACAGTGCGAATAGATGGTCGCTTTGAGAACTTCGCAGCGATTTTACTCTCTTGGATGCCCGGTGACCCCCATCTTTCTTTCCGTAGATCACTTCCTTTCCTAACTTTCTCCTTTTTAACAAAAAACAGAAAAAATCTGTACGTGAGAAGTTACAAATATTTCGCCTTTTCTGCTCTCGTGCGACCAAAGTTTTCTTCGAATGTGGACGGACAACACAAATACGTTTTCTTTTTCATGGCCTATTCTACCTCAAGGAACGACATCAGATACAAAAGTTTACGTAATAGACTTAGTTGTGTTGAATTAAGTACGTTTATCTGATCTAAATTTCACTAAAGTAGCTTCTTTTATTGCTAATAGTTGTTAGCTAAGATCGTCTTTAAATAACGAAAGCTTCTTAAAACGTATGGTCTTCAATGCACCTTATCTCGAAAACGAGCATGGCGACCCCCCATTTTTTGGTCATTTTGGCAATAGTTGATCTTCACCTTACTGCATGGCAAGTTTTAAAAAAATCTGTACGGGGGAACATTTTGGGCGCGAACGTCCTTAAAGCAAACAAAGAAATACAGAAACTGATACATACTGCTGTTTCTGTCTTGCTTATAGAGTGATTTTACTTAACCCGTGAAATAGTCTGAGTAAATAGTACGCATTATTAGCCTACAATTCCATTGTTTTCTTTTGTTTAATTTGGACTATCACACACAAATTGTCAGATAGTGTTTCACAGGTTAAGTAAAACCACTCTAATTGAATGTGAATATATTTAATAATTATATAAGTCAACTGCGGATGAAACATGACGGTGAATCAATTCCTTGATTGTTTGTTTCAACAGATGTTTTTCTCTCTTATTGTCGTCTTGAGCTGCTCGAGACTGAGTTTTACCAAACCTCTTTCCCAAGAGATGCCATCTCTTCACAACGAGGCCTACAATCCTCAGTCACGTGACCAAGCATCCCAGCCACAAGGCGATGCCTCACAAACCAAGGAAAACATTAACCAAGAGAGTGAAGTCAAAAATAGTGTAAACGGATTTTTCTACATGCTAGTTGCGCACAATCGCACTGCCAGTGACCACAACAGCATTGGCCAGAAGAGTGACGTCACAAGTGGTGTAGACCGGTTTCAAGACAGGCCTGTTGCGCATAATCGCACTGCCAGGAATGTTCACTCGTGTTTTTCACACATGGAAATAAAATGGGATTCTTGTAGGCAAGATTATGTCGCTGAGATGCATTGTTTAACTCAGCATGTGGCTTGTCAAAGTGCATTGAAACACGGCTACGCTGTACCCGCTTGTAAAACAGTGATTGGCTATCCACAGGCCAAGTTCATTTCAAAATGTGCCGCGGTGCAGATGGATTGTCAATGCGCTGCCTGAATCTATTTATTACATAAAAAGTGCTAAGTTATTATTGTGTAAATGAATCATACGTATTTTAATTATTAAGAAATGGATAGATCACCACTGTAAATAAAGACAATTAGGATTTCTCTTATTAACTGTATTTGTAAACAGCTGGCTGCTTTAATGATACAGGATAGTGAAAATGTGGAAATAAACAAGATTGAATAGTAGTATTGTCACACTGAGCGTGTGGTTTCCGTGAAATGAACTAATAGTCAAAACCATGCGAGTCCCCTCTTGTAATGCAATGTTTCAGCAAAATATTTGTCCTTACTCGTTCCCAATCGTCTATTTTGTGTCTCTATGAATGGGGGTCCTTTTTACGCGGGCCTCAGCTTAAAAGAAAAACACCTTATCTTACATCTTTATCTTAAAAGGTGATACACACCCCCGTTCCAAAACAAATAATGAAATAAATAAAGTAAGGAAACTATAATTTTTTTCTCAGCGCTCATTACGAAACATTTTACATTTGAATCAGTGTTACTTAATAGATACACCATTTATATCGGAGGTTGAAATAGGAGTCCAATAACTCGTCATCAAGACTTTTCGGCTGAAATTGAAACCGTTCAATTTTACTGCGCCTTTCAATAACATGCGGTTGCGTTATTCCCTGCCGTCAATCATAATTGATACGAAAGCCAACGGACCATGTAAAAAAGAAACTAACAAAATGGATCGAAATCTACCAATCATAATGCACGGACGTGACCTTTTGAACTCATTGAAGTGAAGATCTGTTTCCTGAGAGGTAAGCTAAGGTGATTGACGGCAGTGTAAAACGCAACCGTTGGTGGAAATTTGAATTTCAAATTCCGCATGTTATTGAAAGGCGCAGTAGATACCGTAAACCTCCGAAAATAAGCCCTCCACCCCCGAAAATAAGCTTCCCTAATTTATAACAAAAAATTCCTTCCAATAATAAGCACGCCCCCCCCGAATACAAGCCCATGGGTGTGTTTTAAGGATTGACCTGAAAATACATTATAAAGGAGTCATGTTCAACTTAGACGTTACTTTTAATTATCATCGACACAAAAGAGAATCACCAGTGTTTATTAATTTAAATTAAATTAAATTTAAAAAAAAATTAAATTAGGTTCCAGTCTTTCTCCATGGCATTTAAATTTTATTGTGTTATATCCAACCGTCACTTCTGAAGATGCATGTTGAAGCATACGAAACGTAAAGTCATTAATCAAAGTTTTTTACAATATGCGTTTTGTCATGTTTATAATCGCAGTGTGTATTTTATTTCTGTTATAGTTTAAATGGCCGAAGAATAAGGGTTTTAAACAAAATTCTGCATAAAATGCCACGCGAAAACAGCTTCATTGATTTTTTTTTAACGAATATTTCCAACCGAAAAAAAAAAAGCCAACCCAAATATAAGCACACCCAAAAATAAGCCGACAAAACGGGGCGTTGGGCATTTTCGTAGGTTTACGGTATGCGACAACAGGAAATCCAACCTCAGTTAGTACGTCAAATACAAAGTCACCAAACGGTCTTTTCCTTTTATTGCCGCTGGCCAAATTGTTTAAAAAAAATTGCCGATCATACTCCAGAATCATTCCAGAAATAATATTCAATCTTCTGCCTGTAGCAAATACTCACTAGTAGTGAACCACTTTGCATCTGTACTGATAAAAATGTCATATATATCGTTCCGTGCAAAAATAATGCCTGGATATTACAACCACGAAGCAAAGTATTTGGGAAGACAGAAAGAGAATCCAATAATATCTAAATACATTACAATGAGGGATACATGAAGTACCACACATTATGATCAGGGATACACCAAGTACCTAGGTGTCGAATGGTGATCAGAACAAAGATATCTCTATCTTATCTTTTTTTTTTTTACAAACAACACAGTTCCGTACAGAAAATGACCTATAAGAGACTAGTATGGTGTTTCGAGTATTATGTAATTTTAACAAACAAACGAACGAACAACAAACAAACAAACAAAGAAAATATGAGAGAAAATTGCACTTAACATTATAATACAAAACCATGTATGTCAGACGAGGTGGCCGAGTGGTTAAGGCGTTGGACTGCTAATCCAATGTGCTCTGCACGCGTGGGTTCGAATCCCATCCTCGTCGAATTTTGGTCAATTTTGTTCTTGTTTTAACCCCTTGGCAACTTCCTGTAGTTCTTTTTAGTTGTGCCTCAATCATTAACATAAATCAAAACTTGGCCAAGTGAAGCAAGTGTTATATATAAATAAATAAATCATTGTTTATAAATAATAAATCAAATAACGACTTAATCATCAGACACTCGGGGTTAAAAGTTAGTCCACGCACAGCTTGACGAAAGGCCTCTGCTGATATTATGAAAACCACTAGAACGGTAAATTTGCATTCGACTACAATTCTCAACCTCGCTGTCACTATTTTGTTGACCAAACCCTCGGTAACCTTCGGTAACTGGGAATATCTGAAAGGTAATCGGGCCCCTTCCATCAAAGATTACTATTCCTCATGCTTCCAGCATCAAAACCACGAGAGCAGAGATCAGCGGGATTCTCTTTTGAAGCAACGTCATGTCACTGCTCCGGTTCCGACTGACTTTGGATCTCCCCGATTCTATTTGCCACGAACGGACAGTATTGTCTGCCTTTGCCACGAATCCAAGACATTCATGCTGTCAGGCCAGAAGTATGCTTGGGTTATTGGAATGTTTAGAGCTCCAAGTATCGATAACGTCAGACATAGGCCTAAATGGCAGTCATGAGCTCTAATCTTGGTGTACTCATCGGGGTAAGTGGAGCAACTCTGGTCTTTCACGCGATGATAGATACGCCATAGCCCTCTTGGGGATATTCTCTTCTCAGATAGCTGATGTCCTCCAAATTTTCCAGGGAAGAGAACGAGTCACGTGCTCGATTTTCAAACTGTCGATCAATGAGTTCGTCCCAATCTAGGCCCTTGGTCCACATGTCTTGAATGATAATCTTCGCGCGTACAATGAACTGGGCTCGCCAAACCCAGTTGATCGAACACTCCGGCAACTTTAGTCACTGTGGTTCGCTTTGTAAGGTGATCGCCTTCGGTAGGTTTCTGGACTTAAAAGGTGAACACGTTCGGTTGTTCTCGCCACAATACTGCAAGTGTCTTCGTTGCTGACAAACTGCTGTCAAGATCGATCTCAAAAGCTCGTTGCTCCTTTGGAATCACTGCAAGCACCTCTGGAGAATTGCTCAACCATTTTCTAGCCTTTATGCCGGCTTTGCCCCAAAGTCCTTGAAGCTCTTGGTACAGCCTGATTGCAGTTGCGTTGTCTCTCGCAGAATCCAAGGAGTCATCCATGTAGGTAGAGTTGCTCACGGTGGCAGCTGCTAAAGGAAATTCCTTCTGATGTGCTCTCGCGTTTTCCTGCGAAACTAACTGGGCCCGAAATGGCGCTGAGGCGTCTCCAACCACCACACGTTCAAATTCATACACGTCAGGCTTGTGATCAACATTCAAATTCCTCCAAAGAAATCTGAATTTCAGACGGTCTTCAGACTGAATGCGAATCTGGAAGTACATCTCGATGACGTCACAAACAACGCAACAGGAAAACGACGGAAACGAAGAAGCACTTCGAACAGGCTATTTTGAAGCTTAGGCCGTGGAAGAGTCTCATCGTTCAGAGACTTTGCACTGGCATCAAATACAAATCTTGTTTTTGTTGTTGCTCTTTCAGGGCGGCATACCGGGCAGTGAGGATGATACCAGGTACCTCGGGGTTCTCTCTCCGTCTCCTGTACCCCTTTTCAACGTACGAGATGATAATTTGCATGTAATTTTCCCCCACTAAATTTTGTTGTATCAAGCGTTTCTCTGTGGCGTTAAGTCGACTGTAAGCCGTGTCGTAATTGTTTGTTAGGGCTGGACTATCTGACTTCGAAGGTCGGCGACTTGATAGTGTTCCCCATCGTAGACAAGGGAGTGACACACCTTGTCTAGCGTAATCTTCTCATTTCTAACATCGCATTTCGAGAAATGTAGATCAATTTGGTCCTGACGAATAAGCACGTCGACTATCGTGTCAGCGGTCGGATTCGGAAATTTGCACACACTCAGATGATGCCAGCAATCCTGTTTTTTTTTTTGCGATTTTGGTACTTTTGCAATTTCCGGTCACTCTGCGTGGACAGGTTAGAGCTTTGAAGGGGAGCTGTACATTTCCATCGCAGCTCTCCAGAGTGAGGCTGATAGGCATCGAGTCGAAGGGTTCCACGCACCCGTTAAGGTCCTTTACTCATTGACTTGCTCGTATGGTGCAGACAGACCGAGAGCACCAGCTACTTCCTCATTTACATAGGAAACACTACTTGCGTCGACTAACACAACATTGATTTTCACCATCTTTCGATCTGCTGACAACCAGACTGGTACGGTTCGGAACGAATCAAGCTCCTGTTGCTGCGCAGAGGTTAGAGTGGGAATGTTCTTCGGTACCCTGTTCAACGTTCAGTTCGTTGTTGGAATTCCCTTCCTGGGTTCGTAATTCTTCTGGGGGATGGAGAAGTTTGTGGTGGGTCCTCTTGCAGCCATTTACTCCACACTCTCCTGACCTGGGACAATCCTAGCTTCTTTGGCGGTTGTTTGATAGGCACCGGAAGCGTATTAACCTCTTTTCCTTGATAACACGCCATCTTTCTTCAACATCCAAATTGATTCCCTGACAGACCCAGATTCCGTGATTACGTTGACAATAGCTACACTTTCTTTGGGGTTCAGATTGCTCTTGACGACGTTCGTCGGTTTCCTCGGGTTTACGTCTTAAAAAAAAGTGCGGTTTCTTCTTCCTTTGACGCTGAGCCCCTCGATACTTTCTATAACATTAACCTGACATTCTGATTCTTCGGTTACCCAATCTCGAAGAGTTTCAAGCGACTCTGGTCGACGGGTCTCTGAGGCACAACGAAAAAATTTTGGCAACATGGACTTCGGAAATTTTTCCACGACAACAGTAGATAGAAGACTTCCAGGCTCACGGAAGCGTACCATCACGTGTCCAATCATTTCAATTGCTGACCAAAACGAAACGAGGGCTCTGACGACGAGAATGATGATGATGAGTCACATATAAAGGTGCACTTTCGCAATACTTGAAATGAAAACTAAAATAAAACGCGACGAGGATGGGATTCGAACCCACGCGTGCAGAGCACATTGGATTAGCAGTCCAACGCCTTAACCACTCGGCCACCTCGTCTGATAGTTGCTTACAAGGCTATAACGAGCGTGTAATTACAATTGGAGACAGAAGTTGTTGGAAAGGTTGTAAAAATAAATTACATCACTGTAAAATAACAAGTATTTGTTAACAGGTGGAAGGAGAGAGAAACTGAAAATAATGGCGAAAATGGCTAATCTTCCCAACACTATTCTCTACGATCATAATATAACTACTGGGGTGTTATACAATCGAGGGAGAAAGGGTTATATAAAGTTAGCCTGATTCTTAGAAGAATGCCCGGGGGTTGGGGAGGCGGAGGGAGTGTCATATAAACATTTTTCGGAAGACATCCTAAAAAGTACCAAAATCTCGTTTCATAGGCGTGGCATGACAGTAATATAAGCAGCTGACTGACAACTAATTTCTGTCATATTTTCTCGGCTCAAGACCCTAAAAGGTACCGCGATAAGTCGAACGGTGGTCATTTTAGAGTTTAGCACCCCAAGCGGTACCAATCTACACATTTTGAACCCTAAAAGGTACGACGAGCACCCCCGTAAAGAATGCTGAGCGACGCAGCACATGTGATACAACGGTTGAACGACGAAAGGTCGAATCCCGGGATGTCCGCGGGATCACCGGGAACGAGGTCAAATACATTTTTCTTTGCCTCTTGGGGTTCCTATTTCTTTACTAGAGACGCCTTTTTTTGGAAAATATTCTGTTCATTCTGAAATCAAAATACCCTAACAAAATTATGTTGCTCATATCATCCATTCTCCAATTTAAGCATTTTCCAGGTACAAACAGTCACAGTAGCGACTTCTGTCCACATTTTACGAAAGGAACTGGTGCAATATTTAGAGGCATTCTGTTTTTGGAATGGCCAGAATATGCCCCATAAAAACAAGGAGTCCACGTTTTTTTAATGGTGTCACGTGCCCAATCACTTCAACTGCTGACCAAAACGAAATGAGGGCTCTGAGGACGAGAATGACGACGGCGAATCACATTCAAAGGTGCACGTTCGCAGTACTTGGAATGAAAACTAAAATAAAACGCGACGAGGATGGGATTCGAACCCACGCGTGCAGAGCACATTGGATTAGCAGTCCAACGCCTTAACCACTCGGCCACCTCGTCTGACAGTTGCATACAAGGATATAACGAGCGTGTGACTACAATTGGAGACAGAAGTGGTTGGAAAGGTTGTAAAAATGAATTACATCACTGTAAAATAACAAATATTTGTTAACAGGTGGAAGGAGAGAGAAACTGAGAATAATGGCGAAAATGGTTAATCTTCCCAACACTTTTCTCTACGATCATAATATAACTACTGGCGTGTTATACAATCGAGAGAGAAGGGGTTATATAAAGTTAGCTTGATTCTTAGAAGAATGCCTGGGGGTTGGGGAGGCGGAGGGAGTGTCATATAAACATTTTTCGGAAGACATCCTAAAAAATACCAAAATCTCGTTTCATGGGCGTGGCATGACAGTAATATAAGCAGCTGACTGACAACTAATTTCTGTCATATTTTCTCGGCTCAAGACCCTAAAAGATACCGCGATAAGTCGAACGGTGGTCATTTTAGAGTTTAGCACCCCAAGCGGTACCAATCTACACATTTTGAACCCTAAAAGGTACGACGAGCACCCCCGTAAAGAATGTTGAGCGACGCAGCACATGTGATACAAGGGTTGAAAGACGAAGGATCGAATCCCGGGATGTCCGCGGGTTCACCGGGAATCTCACCGAGGTCAAATATATCAAGTTTTTCTTTGCCTCCTGGGGTTCCCATTTCTTTATTAGTGACGAATTGGAATGGCCGGAATACGTCCCACAAAAACAAGGAGTCCTATTTTTATAAATGGCGTCACGTGTCCAATCACTTCAACTGCTGGCCAAAACGAAACGAGTGCATTGAGGACGAGAATGACGACGGCGAGCCACATGCAAAAGTGCACTTACTTGGAATGAAAACTAAAATAAGACGCGACGAGGATGGGATTCGAACCCACGCGTGCAGAGCACATTGGATTAGCAGTCCAACGCCTTAACCACTCGGCCACCTCGTCTGACAGTTGCTAACATGGATATAACGAGCGTCCCATTACAATTGGAGACAGACGTGGTTGGAAAGGTTGTAAAAATGTATCATTTGTAACAGGGGGAGGAGAGAGAAAGAAAATAATGGTGAAAATGGTTAATCTTCCCAACACTTTTGACTACGATTGTAATATAACTATTGGGGTGTTATACAATCGCAAACTCCGAGGCTCTAAATTTTTTTTATTGAAAAGTAGGTATTTAGAATACTGGATGATCTTGAAACGTAGCCGGCAAAAGCGCGAGTTGAATACAATGCACTACACCTAATTTGGGAATACTTAACAGCTGATTTTATAGGTAATCAGACAATTAGTATTCTTGTATAGTGACGCCAAGCCTAGTAGAGTGGTGATCAGAACAAAGGAGTCTCCATCATATCTTTTGGAAATTAGACTATTTTTATGCAAACATTTTCTGTTTTTTTTTTTTTTTACCAACAACACGGTTCCGTACAAGGAACTTGAACTCGAGTTTCATTTAATTTTAAAATAACGATGTTAACAGCTGACAAACGAGCGAACAATCAAACAGACAAAATACGAGAGAAAATTACACTTTACATTATAATCTGAAATGATATATATTAGACGAGGTGGCCGAGTGGTTAAGGCGTTGGACTGCTAATCCAATGTGCTCTGCACGCGTGGGTTCGAATCCCATCCTCGTCGAATGTCGGTCAATTTTGTTCTTGTTTTAACCCCTTGGCAACTTCCTGTAGTCCTTTTTAGCTGTGCCTCCCTCGGTAACATAAATCTAAACGTGTTGTTTTTATCAAGTGCGATTCAGTTGTTATTTAGAGCTTTCTGTTTCTATATAATATAGTTTGTTCTTTTTATATTATGAAAAACACTAGAGTGGTAAATTTGCAGGCAACTACAATTCTCGATCATTTGTTGACAACGCCTTCGGTAACTTTGAATAAGTTTTAACTGGCAGTCATGGTATCTGGTCTCCAGGTCTGGTCATCTATAAATATGTCACATATCTCTAGTAATTGTCCTATTGCATTAAAAATTTAAGGGACCGGGGGCCCATTTCTTGAAAAACCCGTTTATTTTTCGGGTCCGGAAAATTATTTTATGTGCCCAATGTTCACATTAAAGATTACAACAAGGTTGGTTATGAAGGTTAAGCAATAAAATTCTAAGTTGACGAAACACGTCCCGCTGGTTTGCGGGCTAAAGACTGCATCACCATTCTATAGATTCTGATTTTAAAATGTAGGTCAAGAGGCCTGTTCTCGGACGTCCCGATCACTTTTCGGGACGTGCGCAACATTCTAAAGTCACTATCTATAACGAAAAACGGAAAACGGAAAACGAAAACGGATTTTGACTTAGTTTTCACAAGAGGGGTACTATTTGTTCGCCAGATTTCTTGGGATACCCATTTCCTGCCCTCGGTCATTTTCTACTAGGTACCGTATTTTCTCAAGTAAACGCCCCCGGCGTTTATTTCAAACTTGGCCTAGTGGACCCGGCGTTTCTTTGAATCAGCAGTTTTTTCTCGCCCGCCATCTTTTAAGAAAGGGTTATTATTCTTTTTCCTTGGCAGCCGTGTACCTTTCCCTTAAATCATAAGTTTATACCACAAATAAACGTTCGAGGGGCTTACTTACAACTTCCTCTATTATACCCGGCGTTTAATCGAGAAAATACGGACTTTATAGATTTGTCTTTCACATGCCTCCCGCGCTCTCGGAAAGGAACCCACCGTTACTCTCAACCGCGATCAAACGTCCGAGGCGTTTTTCGTTTTATTAAGTCGGATTTTATTCAATATTAAATAAAAATATGGGCAAGGATGTATAAATAAATTAGTTGATGTTACTATCGTTTAATTTTTCTCACAATGATGAGGTTTTTTCCGTTGAAAACTGATCAAAAATCTTTGCTTCCGATCAAAATTATGTTGGCAAATGGCGCCGACAATTCTGCAGCTCACAGTTTTTAAACGCTTTACAACTTTTTTGGTAAACTTTTAAAATGTTTGGTAAATTGACAGTGTATTGGCAATATATTAAACTTTAAACAGTGAAAATGACAACCTTAACTTTTAAGTACTTTTCTTAACTTTTGCAAATTTCTCTCGTTTGACCGCGGTTAACTGGTACTCAGGCTAGGGATTCCTAATATGGATATGTCGTTGTAGTAAGCGTCGCGCATATAAGGCCTGGGTCAGTTACGGTACATCCAAAAACTAAGGGGGGTGGTCTATCTCATAAAGTATGGAACATACTGATATGAAACTTGGCCAGAGGCTTAAACTTGATACAAAGATTAATTTTGATAAGAAGTTGTCACGAAAAGAGTCACGCAACTGATTAAGGTCTCAAATTTCCATGTTTTTCTTTAGGCTAAGTGCAGGAGAACTTAAACCACTCTGACTGTCAAAATATCGTTTGGATATTTTTAAGTGCGCAAAGTCATACACGAAACTAACTGGAAGGCGTGTCCAGGTCACGTGACGATTGAAATGTCACGATTTTGTTGTCACGTAATAATCAGAAAACAGTCATGCCGCGTTGGTGGACCACGTTTCCAGTTACATTTGGAAAGTAACTTAAAAGGTAGAAATAATGCCACTTAAAACTCTCAGGAAACACAATTTTTCCTTGTCTGCAAGAGCACTGAAGAAACAAACCGGAAGTAAAAGGTCAATTGGTCACGTGATAGGTTGCCATGGAAACATCAACGTCAAAAAGGACTGTCTCAACAAGTGGAATGACGTTGCCAAGTCTCATACTTATGACACGTTTCCTTTTGAAGATAGACCACCCCCTTACTCTTTTGATAAAATAGGGGCAGACCCAGTCCTTAATATATCTGAGCAGGCGAGATCGATGATGACAGTAGACCACGTCTCCCACAACAACCAGGATAGCAACGACAGTAGCTGCCAGCATAGATGCCGATAAAAGCTGGATCTCTCTCTCTGTCGCTCCAGGGGACGGGAAGAAGAGAGACCCTGGGGACGAGGTAGTCTAACGGTGGCAATTTTAGAGTTTAGCACCCCAAGCGGTGCCAATCTACCCCTATAAGGTACGACGAGCACACCCGTAATGAATGTTGAGCAACGCAGCACGTGTGATACAGCAGTTGAACGACGAAAGATCGAATCCCGGGAGGTCGCTGGTTGGAATCTCACCGAGGTCAAATACATTATTCTTTGCCTCTTGGGGTTCCCATTTCCTTTTTTTCAGTACGAAAGGAATAAGTGCAAAATTTAGAGGTATTCTGTTTCTGGAATGACCAGAATCCATGTCACAAAGAAACGAGCTCCACTTTTTTTTAAATGGCGTCACGTGTCTAATCATTTCAACTGCTGACCTAAACGAAACGAGGGCTCTGGGGACGAAAATTACGATGACGAGTCACATTCAAAGGTGTACTTTCGCAGTATCTGAAATGAAAACTAAAATAAAACGCGACGAGGATGGGATTCGAACCCACGCGTGCAGAGCACATTGGATTAGCAGTCCAACGCCTTAACCACTCGGCCACCTCGTCTGACAGTTGCTAACAAGGATATAACGAGCGTGCGGGTACAATTGGAGACAGAAGTGGTTGGAAAGGTTGTAAAAATGAATTACATCACTGAAAAAAAAACAATGTATCATTTGTAACAGGTGGGAGGGGAGAGAAAGAAAATAATGGCGAAAATGGTTAATCTTCCCAACACTTTTCTCTATGATTGTATTATAACTACTGGGGTTTTATACAATTGAGAGAGAAGGTGTTATAAAGTTAGCCTGATTCTTAGAACAATGCCCGGGGATTGGAGGGTGGGGTTGGGTCTCACATAAAATCTTTTTCGGAAGACACCCTAAAAAGTACCAGAATCTCGCGTTTCGTGGCCATGGCATGACAGTAATATAATCAGGTGACTGACAACTAATTTCTGTCATATTTTTTCAGCTCAAGACAATAAAAGGTACCGCGATTAGTCTGACGGTGGCAATTTTAGAGTTTAGCACCCCAAGGTCCCCAAGCGGTACCAATCTACAAATTTTGAACCCTGAAAGGTACGACGAGCACCCCCTTAAAGAATGTTGAGCGACGCAGCACATGTGATACAACGGTTGAACGACGAAAGATCGAATCCCGGGATGTCCGCGGGATCACCGGGAATCTCAACGAGGTCAGATACATTTTTCTTTGCCTCTTTGGGTTCCCATTTCTCTACTAGGTCTACTAGCGACGCGTTTTTTTTGGGGAATATTCTGGTCATTCTGAAATCAGAATATCCTAAAAAAACTATGTTGCTTACATTATCTATTCTCCAAACATTTTCCAGGTACACACAGTCAAAGTAGCGACCTCTTTCCATATTTTACGAAAGAAATAGTTGCAATTTTTTGAGGTATTTTGTTTTTGGAATGGCCAGCCGGAATATGTTACAAAAAACGAGCTCCACGTATTTATACTTTTGTAAATTGCGTCACGTGTCCAACATTTACATTACATTACATTTAAACTGCTGCCCAAACGAAACAAGGGCTCAAGGGACGAGAATGACGATGACGAGTCACATTCAAAGGTGCACTTTCGCAGTACTTGAAATGAAAACTAAAATAAAACGCGACGAGGATGGGATTCGAACCCACGCGTGCAGAGCACATTGGATTAGCAGTCCAACGCCTTAACCACTCGGCCACCTCGTCTGACAGTTGCTAACAAGGATATAACGAGCGTGGAAATACAATTGGAGACAGAAGTGGTTGGAAAGGTTGTAAAAATGAATTACGTCACTGTAAAATAACAAATATTTGTCAACAGGTGGAAGAAGAGAGAAACTGAAAATAATGGCGAAAATGGTTAATCTTCCCAACACTTTTGACTACGATCATAATATAACTACTGGGGTGTTACCCCTGGGTGTTATACAATCGAGTGAGAAGGGGTTATATAAAGTTAGCTTGATTCTTAGAAGAATGCCTGGGGTTGGGGAGGCGAGGGGAGTGTCATATAAACATTTTTCGGAAGACATCCTAAAAAGTACCAAAATCTCGTTTCATGGGCGTGGCCGGCATGACAGTAATATAAGCAGCTGACTGACAACTAATTTCTGTCATATTTTCTCGGCTCAAGACCCTAAATGGTACCGCGATAAGTCGAACGGTAGTCCTTTTAGAGTTTAGTACCCCAAGCGGTACCGATCTACACATTTTGAACCCTAAAAGGTACGACGAGCAGCCCCCTAAAGAATGCTGAGCGACGCAGCACATGCGATACAACGGTTGAACGACGAAAGGTCGAATCCCGGGATGTCCGCGGGATCACCGGGAACGAGGTCAAATACATTTTTCTTTGCCTTTTGGGGTTCCTATTTCTTTACTAGCGACGCGTTTTTTTGGAAAATATTCTGGTCATTCTGAAATCAAAATACCCTAACAAAATTATGTTGCTTACATCATCCATTCTCCAATTTAAGCATTTTCCAGGTACAAACAGTCAAAGTAGCGACTTCTGCCCACATTTTACGAAAGGAACTGGTGCAATATTTAGAGGCATTCTGTTTTTGGAATGGCCAGAATATGCCCCATAAAAACAAGGAGTTCACGTTTTTTATAATGGTGTCACGTGTCCAATCACTTCAACTGCTGACCAAAACGAAACGAGGGCTCTGAAGACGAGAATGACGACGGCGAGTCACATTCAAAGGTGCACTTACGCAGTATTTGGAATGAAAACTAAAATAAGACGCGACTAGGATGGGACTCGAACCCACGCGCGCAGAGCACATTGGATTAGCAGTCCAACGCCTTAACCACTCGGCCACCTCGTCTGACAGTTGCTAACAAGGATATAACGAGCGTTTAACCACAATTGGAGACAAATGTGGTTGGTAAGTTTATAAAAAATAATTGCATCGCTGTAAAATAACAAAGATTTGTAGCAGGGGGAGGAGAGAGAAAGAAAATAATGGCGAAAACTGCTAATCTTCCCAACACTTTTTACTACGATTATATTATAACTACTGTGGTGTTGGACTCTGAGGCTCTTTAAATTTTTCCATTGAAATATTGGTGTTTTGAAGAGGGTCTCAATGGGGGGGGGGGGGGGGGGGGTATGTTTGACGGTTGACGGTTAAAAAAAAGTCGTTTTGACGGCTGACGGTTAAATTTTAAGCCATTTGACGTTTGACGGTTAATTTTTCAGAATGACGGTTATAACTAGAAATTAAGTCAGTAAATTTGACTTAAGTGTTTTATAAAAGAAAAGAATTTCACCTATACTTGAATAAACCAATTAGTCCTATAATTTGTGCATTAACGTAAGGGTTTTCCACCTGAAGTAAGTGTCTAATTAGCATAATTACATCACCTTTGTTCGTGCTGGACGCAGTAATCGCCTGTCCCACGAAGTGGTCACTCAAAAAGTCGAACCGAGTCCACTCACGTCATTATCATTAGAATTTACAACACAACAGAGATCAATGTCAAGGAAAATAGTTGTTGTTGTTCATCGTGGTTGATGCAATAATAAAGTGTATTATCGTTTTGTCTCACGATGAAGTCACTTGGGAGAGGGGTTGGGATATAGATCGCGACGTTTCGACTGCATACTGCTAGTCTTCTTCGATTTCTTCAGGCGATGAGGTCGACTGATCACGCAGCACCATTTATATCACGAAGCTCGGCGGTTCAGGAACGGCGGAGGTCTGGGAACGGGCGAATGGTATATCCTTGTCGTGTTCTTTGATCCTCTTCCCCGAAGTAGACTTTGCCGCACTCGCAGGGGATCCTTACTTTGTCCCACGCTCATCACAAATTCACTTAACATCTTTCTTAAAGTAAGAGGTGTGTTTGTATGAGGGTCTGAAAGGACCTCGTCAGAGATCAAATCTCACTGATGCTTTTATCTGTCTTCCCGATCTTGTAATGGAATTTCTGTGTTCTACAACCTTCTGCTGAGTGAGTATACTGTAATTCTCTGCCTTGCCGTTTGCCTTTACCAGTCGGTAATAGTTTTAAATCAAATGAGCCTAGGCCAAATTTGCTGGTTTGCTCTTTAAGTCCGAGAAAGTCGGCTAGGAGCTTTTTAAAATTGTCGATACCTTTGTTCCTATTATCTTCTGAGACTGAAACACGTGCTTTACATCGCTCAATTGGCTTTTCCTCCCCTTTTCGATAAATGCTTACAAATGTGTAAATGTGTTTTGTGAATATTTAAACTTATCGTTTATAAACAGCATAAATTGGCTCCATTTTATTTCTTAACAAAGGATATCTGACACGTTTGACGGTTAAACCTGGCTGGCGTATTTGACGGTTGACGGTAAAAATACTGCATTTTTGACGGTTGACGGTTAATTTTTTGGCCATTTGACGGTTGACGGTTAACCCCATTGACACCCTCTTTGAATACTGGATCATCTTAAAACGCAGCAAAAGCGCAGGTTAATTACAATGCGCTACACCTAATTTGGGAATACTTATTATTTTAGATAATCGGACAAAAGCGATGTCAAGCCTTGTCGAATGGTATGTACTTGGTGTATCCCTTATTATTTTGTATTTAAACACTTAGTTTTTATTTCAGTAGAAAAAGAAGATAAAAACAGCAGAATAGGGAATCGAACCGGGCCGTATGATCTACTCCATGCATACCATCCACTACACCACCGAGGACTAGCTGCCGGAAACTGTAATTTTTAAGGGATATAAGATAATATGCTGCTAGCCCAGACCATATATAAGAACTAACCCTTTCGATACACTGGAAATACTGGAATCAGTGCTTCAACCCTAGATACTGTAATCCGACCCTAAATAACACTGCGATATATCAGGGGCGGATCCAGGGGGGGTAAAATGGTGAATTTTCACCCCCCTTTTCTGAGACCCTTTCTTTCTGATGCACTGACCTCAAACACCTCAACTAGGCTTTGGTTCTATTGTATTTAAAATTTCACCCCCCATTTCAAAATCCTGGATCCGCCCCTGAATAATTAACGAGATTTGACGAGAGTGCACGAAAAGAGTTAATTAGTGCGCGCGCAAATTTGATGAAACTATACGAAATTTGCTGAAGAGCGAGCGAGATTTTTTGTAAGCGCACGAGAATTGATGTGAGGGCACAATAATTGACGAGAGCGCAAGATTATTGATGACAATATACGAGTGTTTCGTGAGATTTGATGAAAGCACATGAGAGTTTATATGAACGTACGAGGGTTGACGAGAGCGCAAGAGAGTTGTTGAGACCGCATAAGAGTTTATGACAGCGTTCGAGAGTTGATGCGAGAGCACGATGACGAATTGAAGACGGCATACAAAAGTTGATGACATTTTATACAGGGTTGATAAAAGCGCATACGATTTGGCGAAACCGTGTGAGAGTCGATCAGAGAGTTGTCGAGCTAAGTCGGCGCACGAGAGTCGACTTTGGTGCTCATGATCATGGCTGATGACAGTGTATGAGAGTTGACGCGAGCGCATGAGTGTTGATGAAACCGTACGGGATTTGATAAAGAGCGCATGAGAGTTGATGAGAGCGCTTGAGAGTTGGCAACAGCGTCCCAGAATTGACCTAAAGGGTACGCGAGTTGATGAGAACGTAAGATTGTCGATGGTAATATACGATAGTATGACGAGAGCGCATGAGTGTTGATGAAAGCAACGAGTATTGTCCAGAACATGTAAGAGTTGATGAAACCGCACAAGAAGCCGAGCGTACGAAACTTCACTAAACGACTGTGCACTGACAATAGTTGACAACAGTGTACAAGGGTTGAAAACAACGCGCGAGATTTGAAGAAAGCGTGCAGGAGTTGACGAGAGCGCATGAAAGTTGATAAGAGCGGTGAGCGCTTGAATGTTGACGACAGCGAACGAAGTTAGTTGACGTGAGCGCTCGAGAGTTAATGAGACAAAAAACGCACGAGAGATCAATCAAAGCATTAGGATTTTTTGACAAGGACGTATGATATATGATTTTGTCGCATGAGAGCTACATGTTGAACTAGAGCAAGTTTCTGAGCTCTTCTTCCATCTCGTTGGATCCCGCCGAGCTTTAAGAATTATTTAAGGCCTAGCCTTGAACAGTTTTTACTTCCACCTTCCAGTTCTCGTTCTTAGCGAGTTAACCTAATTATATGAACACAAAATATAACGAGGCTAACGTAGCCTAGTGGCAGTCACTTTAGAGAGCACGAAAAGCGAGAAGAACTTTACAGCTCTTGATCTCAACAAGTTCAAATCTGATTCGTATACTTATAACAACATGAAATCTTATTTCAAAATAGTGAAATTGTTCACCCGTCTTCTACCAAGAGTTCTAAACGTAATTGCCTCGAGAATGACTGCCACTCAAGCCAAAGGAGATGAAAAAAGTTTATTCAGCTGCATTACAATATTACAAAATGATATCAGAATACTGTAGTTGTCTGAGAAAATATTCAATTCAAACAATGTTTAATGTTCGATTCTTGGCTCGATTGCATTTATGTTCGGAAACGAGTCAGCGCGCGCAAATCCGAGCTATGATCCATACGTTTTGGAGTAGTATAAAGTTTTTACAGGAATCCACGTTGATTTGCTTTATTGCAAAAATCAAGTTTAAATTCAATGTCTACTAGACATTGATATTACCATGTTACTTATATTTATTTAATTTTAGTTTTCATATATTAACTGTTAAGTTAGGTTTTATTTTGTTTATTTAATTTTTTTAATTTATTAATTTAATTTTACTTTTCATATATTAACTGTTAAGTTAGGTTTTATTTTGTTTATTTATTTTTTCAGTGCAGCATTTTCGATGTGGATTTCTGTAACATGTTTTGTCGTTGTTATTTTGTTTTGACTGATCTTACTCACAAGTCAGTCAGAGAGCAAAACTTAGGGTTAATTCAAAACCCTAGAATGGCGTAGATCGTGCCGGCAGCTTTCGAGCAACCGAGCCATCTAATGCGTTTTCGCTTGAAAACGCATACTTTTTTATCCGTTTTTACCGATCGTCCACACTAATACGATAAAAATCGGAGATGTGTTTATCTATGAAAACGGAGGTTTTCGAAAACGCTTTTCAGAGTGGAGATTTTTGAAAACGCAGGTCTATCGTTTTAGTGTGGACGGTAAAAACGAAGCTTTCTAAAAACGCTTACGTCATAACTCATCGCTGACCCTATTGGAGTATGCGTATTGAACAGAAAAAACGTCCGAGCAGAGCCTGGTAATGAAAACGCATCTTTGGATCATCGTTTTTCAGCCCCTAGTGTGGACGGCCAAAAACGATGTGAAAACGCTAGTGTGGACGCAGATCTTTTTATCCGTTTTCGGGGAACCAAAAACTGAGGGTTTAAAAAACGCATTAGTGTGGACGGGACGGGGCCTAAATTACGCCTTAATTAATATAAGGAAGTGTTGACTATGCATTTTAACACAGTGCGTCCTATATTCGAAGATATCTAATGACCAGTGGTCTGGCGTGCGTTTCTCGAAAGTCTCCGAAACTTTTTGGGTCTGTAAAGCTATGTTATGTTCAAAATTTTTACTGAAAAATATTCGGATTTTGTTGAATTAAAATATTACATTGACACGAGCTGGGCTGGTTTGCGGTCTAAAAACCGAAAAGTTTTCTGGACTTTCGAGAAACGCACGCCTTGTCTGTATTTGTTTTGGCATTTTGAGAAAACAGATGCTTATTGTTTACGAAGGATTTACAGAACTCTGCTGAAAGGCTAAGACTGTGTCTTGATCCCTTGTCACTTAGGCGAAATCCATCCAGACACGGTGACTTCATGACCAAAACGCCTTTAAATTAGAAGAAACTAAAATTAGTCGACGGACAACAAATTTGCTGTTGAGCCCATAAATAAATCAACCAATAAATAAATAAAGAAGCAAGCATAATTAATTAATTAATATTAATTAATTTTGCACGCATGCTTCTTTGGGTTGTTATAAGTTCAAACCGTTGTTCAAACACTCTTTGTAACTGACGAAGTTGTAAGTCACATCGAAACATGTTTTACAAATTAAAAAACATCGTGATCTTTTTGAAAATTACGATTTATATTTTGGGCATTTTCGGCGATTCAGAAAAATGAAACAAAATTGTGACCCCCGCTTGAATACAGGCCGTCCGTTCGGCGGTAGTACTTACACTGTAACAGATCAATGCACTAGCTCGCATGCCCCGGTGACTACCTGTCATTCTGCGATCACGGTACAGCATCGGTTAGCCAGGGTTAGCTCTGGAGCTGTCCGGTGATAAAGCACCTGTGTGCAATGCCGCTAGAATGTCGCCTTTTTCAACCTTAAGAGGACAGTGGACGATTCTAGTAATACGACGGTACCCCTTACCTACGGAAAGTGAGAAAGAATTATAACTTGTCTTGCAAAACGTGTTGGACATACATGCAGCTTCTTGTATCGTTTCTGTTCAGAGAGCTACGCTGTTAGGCTCAACCTATCTATATTATAAATAAAGTAGACTTAAGTAGAAATCCCTAGCGAGAGGTCCCTTGTGAGCGCGCGATATAGCTGAAGGTAACTGGCAAAATTTAAATCTATTGTGTATGAAATTTTATTAAAATAGCAGAAAGACAAGATTTGTCATACGTACATGTACCTCGACCAATAGAATGCTTTAATCTTTGGATCTTCCGGACTACAACTGCATGGATTTGTAATATGGTGTTGTTTTCATATCTAGAAAAAAGGAAAGACAATCAAGTTTTTTAAAAGGAGATCTTCAGTCTCAATTTCAAAATAACCCAAGTGCTGCAAGTTAATTCCCTGTTTTATGGGCTCCCTTTTAGATTGCTACCGCTTAGGGTACTGAAATCTTCAATGACTACCCGGACATATGTTGTTTTATAATTAGTACCTGTAGGGGGTGAAAAAGAGTTTAAGCCACAGCCATAAATCGAAATTGAAATTACATCTTACCTTGCAAATCCCATTGAACAGATCCATCATATTGTGAATTTTCACCAAGATGGTCCCTGTAAAGAATAAAGTAACATAATTATTAATTTATAAAGTGCCCAGTAGCTTTCCGCCACTTTTCGTAATTATCTTATCCATTTTTCCGATACTGGTTTGGAGTCAGTGCAAAAATCTATATAGATATGTTCCCAGTTAGTAGTCAAGGATTCCAACCTCGGCTAAGCTGCTTCCTCACACATTAATAAAGTTCTTTCGATTGTTAACAAATGTTTCAGTTATGAGATGATTTTTGTGATTTTGTACTGTATCGTTATCCTTACTAATGCTCATTACATTTACCGCATGAGGAAAAGTTGTGGAAAGTATTCGCGACTGCAGATGCAATAGGCATGCCACGAGAACCTTTATGTTGTGGTTCAAATTCTTCTTTGGTTTGAAAATTTTAAAACCAGTTTTTTGCTTTTCTTTGTCTCAAATTATGATAGTAAGTCTGACACAAACATGAAAAAACATATGTACTGAGGTTGTCACGCAACCGCCGGCCCACCAGGGGAGGTGAGTGGGTAGCGAAACACGAATCGCTTCGACCATCCTAACTCCGGACAAAATCTCACTGCTTGGACCAAGTTCAGTTCAAGTGGCGATGGAATCAGGCATGTTAAAACGGCCTATTCAGTGAACTTGACAGCGCAACTCGAATTTTAGAGGATAAGTTCAGTCAGTGATCAAGATTTATAAATGTACAACGCTTGTTACCTTCTAGAGGAGTGGTGGCCAAAGCATTTATAAGGAAGATGCACCTAAAAGTAATTCGTCGCCTACATGTTAAGCCGAATCGGGGAAATTTATCATGATGGCTCAGTGATTATACCCTGAACATGCTGGTAGAGTTTTTCCTCCATCAGTGAAGACATAATGGACCGCAGAAATTTTGGCCACGAGTCTTGTGAGATGAATGCTCAAGTCACCTACAAAATAAAGGATTTTCCAAAACGCAAGTATTTGTTTGCAAGGATGCACATTGATGGTGTTGAAGGGGACAGGAATAGTGTTCAGAAAAGAAATTTATGAATCTATGAATTTTATAAATCTTTCATTTAGTCAATACTTCACAACACATTAATTGCAAAAATATTTATACGCCATGTTGAATTCATTCAGTTTTAAAGCAGGTTATTGTTTAACCCTGTCATGATCAGAGTTTTGTATTTGCAACCTTTTTACTGGGAGGTTTCAATGAGAGATGCAATTATGACCAGGCTGATTATCAGAGTTTGTGCGCTGTTTTATCAACGTGGCGCATTCCCTACTAGATATCACAGCAAGCTGGAAAAAAGCACCGATTACATTGATTTTACAACCTTACCCATGAAAACAATGATGTTATATCGCTTTCTTGTAAACCTGAAAACGCTAAGGTGTACAGTCAGAAATTTGAGCACTAAATCGGAACATGCAAAACTTGACTGTAGTTTAAATTTATGATAGCTGATGGAGTTATTATATGGTATGGTTATCAAAATAATGCTATTTTCTAATCATTCTCTCATTTAATGCACTATCGGTAAGTCCTGCAATTTTTATACCGTTTGTTGTTATTTAACATGTGCAATACTATGACTCTTTCGTTAAGTCAATACTTCACAACACATTATTCCAAAAAATGTATATACACCATGTTGTGTTCATTCAGTTTTAAAGCAGGTTATTGTTTAACTCTGTCATGATCAGAGTTTTGTATCTGCAACCTTTTTACTGGGAGGTTTCAATGAGAGATGCAATTATGACCAGGCTGATTATCAGAGTTTGTGCGCTGTTCTATCAACGTGGCGCATTCCCTACTAGATATCACAGCAAGCTGGAAAAAAAGCACCGGTTACATTGTTTTTACAACCTTACCCATGAAAACAGTTGGTGTTCAAGGCATGCAGTCAGAAATTTCAGAAATTTCATTGGAGAGGTGTGAGATAATTGTATCAAAAGAGAAGCCTCTTGAATTCAAATTTTACAACCAAATTACTCAAGTAGTTTAAGGCCTGGGTCAAGGGCTTTGACCAGGAAAAAACGGTTTATTCGTAATAACTTTTACAAACGGAATGGAACTGAATCGAAATTTGGCACAAAGAAAGATATTATTGTCCTTAACATTTTTAAGTATAATAAGCTTTGGCATAGGTCACGTGACATGTCACATGGTCATTTTTCTTAAAATAGCAAATATTTGACGAATTGGTGACGGGTTTAAGAGAAAACATCAAATAAAAATGCTTTTATGATGCAGATTAAATATCTCCAGCCCTTCACGTTTGGAATGAGTGTCCATTAATCTCTAAAACAAAATTATGAGGACAAAGGTCATTTTTCAGTCCAAAATTCAACCTATAATTATTTATAACTGTAATTTAAAGACTTGAGGACAATCATTCCAAACGTAGAAGGTTAAATATGTTAAACCTCCATCGGAAAATCTAATTTATTTAACTATACAAAGAAAATTCGCTACCAAATCGCCGATTTACGTAATTTTAAAATTTTGATCACGTGACATGTCACGTGACCAAACTTTTGCGTTAAGGCAAAAGAAAACGTCAAGATTAACATTCAGGGAAAATTTCATTTTGATCTAGGTTTTCTCGGTGAAGATATTAAGTGTCAACCATATTTTCCGAACACACTTTAAACCCAGGCCTTAAACTGCTTGAGTACTCAATGAAGTGTTGTGTGTGAAATTCTACTAATAGATACTGAAACTCACGCATGTCAAGTGGTGTTCCAAGCACTAAATCGGAACATGCTGAACCTGACTATAGCCTAATGGAGTTATTATATGGTATGGCTATTAAATGCTATTATGCTATTTTGTAATCATCCTGTCATATAATGTTTGTTGATTAATTTAACATATGCAACATTATGAATCTTTCATAAAGTCAATACTTCACAAACATTAATTCCAAAATTGTATAATTATATACATTGTAAGTTGTGTTCATTCAGCAGGTTATTGTTTAACTCTGTCATGATCAGAGTTTTGTATTTGCAACCTTTTTACTGGGAGGTTTCAATGAGATGCAATTATGACCAGGCTGATTATCAGAGTTTGTGCGCTGTTTTATCAATGTGGCGCATTCCCTACTAGATATCACAGCAAGCTGGAAAAAAAGCACCGGTTACATTGTTTTTACAACCTTACCCATGAAAACAGCAATACACTATCTCGTAGTTGTAAACCTTAAAATGCTAGGGTGTGCAGTTTTACTTTGGTTGAAACTCAATGAAACATTTGTGATGTCTAAAATAACTTAAATATGAAGTCTAAAGTTCCATGAAAATCTTTTAGACTTTAAGGGAAATATTACTAATACTTGTAGTAAAAAAGCAATTGTAAGCTCTTGAAATGATGGTAATCATGAATGTCTTCATTGACCAACCATTGGTATTGTTTATGGACGTTTATTCAATTGTGGGAACCTACTGAAATTTGTGAATTATAATAAGACCCCACCTCATTATTAAGCCCCTTCTTCCCCCCCCCCTACATGGAGTAGATGTGTGACAATTATTTACAAGTTCAAAACATTAGTTTACCTGTCACAGTAACGTATTTAATGCAGATTCAGACTTCAGACACCTTCTGCTCCTACAGCAACACACAGTAGTCGCTCTTCACAATTAAACCAATGAATCATGGGGGTTTCTTTATGAAGATCCAGATGTAGATCTGTTAGCTGTAAGTGAAAATATTTTAGTTCCCTATACACACCAGGAACAGATTCTTTCGATAGTTCTGTGGCTAATGTTCGTAAATCTTTCACTTCTGCAACATTAACAGTTTTTAAATTGTACGGTAGAATGTTTGGAACCTCAACCGCTGGAAGAACTTCTGTTTTCTGATTTTTTTTTTCTCTTTTTGCCAGCTGGCTCATTCAAAACATCAGAACTATTTCTAATACTGGTGTACTTCCTTTACCGAGCAGATCACCTTCAAACAGTACACGCATGCTTCCGATTTTGTCTGCTTGTAACTCGTTTCGTAATATCTTTGACCTTGCTTTTCATAATGCTTGCTATTATTGAATTCATGTATCTGTTTTTAAATGGAAGCACATTCTTTCATCTTTCCATGCGCAATTACGGGGAAATGCAAATAGGCTGCATTTTATCTCATTACCAGAGCTTTTCCCTTGTCTTTTAACTTTAAAGGAGGTCGAAAAGGTTGCTCAAATTACCGCCGGCAATAAACTAATTAATTATGCAGTTGGAAAAGAAGGAACGCTAAAGTTGTCGATTGATTACTTACACTTGTGAATCTCTTAATTATTCCTTTGTTTTTCAACACTTAATGATTGGAACTGTAAAAGGAAAAAGGGAAAGAAAGTGAGTTCCCCACAGTAATCGGAGTGAAAATTTTCATAATGAACGCTTTGCGCATTCACAAGATAAAACGGGTAATGGAAATTAAATTAAACGCATTCACTCAATTTCAAAATAATTTTTTCCATGGTAAATTTATTATGCTTCCCGGTTTCCTACTGAAAATACCGAGTTTTCCGCAATAATCTCTGGGTTCGATAAAATCCCGCAAACTGAAAGAAGGCACGTAGTCCTTGAATATCTCTTTGCTGTGTTTTTCGTTTGTGCTGAGATTACTAAAGCAGGTTCATGAAAAGTATTCTAAATTAACGAAGAAGTGATCATCACAGTTATGTGACGCAGTTTTTTCAACAGTATTTCGCACATCTTTCAATTCGGACTTTTGAACTACATTTATATAAAAATTATTCAAAATCCTCCCTCTCTTTAAATACATTTTGGCGGCATTTTATCCAGAAAAAAAGCAGACTAAAACAGTTTAATAAATATTTTGGTCCCAATGTTACTTATCGCTAACTTATAATCAAGTTTTGGCCATGCAAGCATTTTGAAGTTTGAATTAAAAATTAAATATTTCTTACCGCTATATTGCCTATTTATCGCACGAACACAGCCATGAATGGTAATACTTCAAGAATACTAGGCCTCAACACAGTCAAGTAACGTAAACTTTTCCCTGGTTTGCTAGAAAGAAGCTGCCATGATCCATTCCCAGTGTCAACTTGTTCGACATCGATTTTACAACTCTTACCACACGTTCACCGTATGCCTGACACGCTAATGTCTTTCTATCTTCTGGCTTGCCACAAAATTCTACCAAACTTTAGTTTGAATGGGCTTAATTCCAGCGATCAATCATGTTTTGGTAGGACAGGAAACTGAAAAGACCGTTAATAAATTTCAAACATCATTTTGGTATGCTTTGCGCATGGGTGAATAAAATTGCATCATAATTTCATTACGTAACATACAACGAAACTTATTAATAACAATCATATCAGAGAAAGTGCACACCGACACGTGCTTGAAATATATTTACTGATTGGAATAATATAGGACAAAAAAAAAGGCGAGACTGCAAAATAACAGCATGTGATAATATTTTTTTTTTTGAAAAATTTGATTGTTCAATTGACTATTATAGTGCGAAAGCGTGCGTGATATCGCCTAATTCTTAGCCGACGAGGCTTAAGGCCGAGTCGGCTAAAATTAGGCGATATCACGCAAGCTTGAGCGCTATAATAGTTTTATAATTCAACACATTGATAACAAAGCACAGTTTGAAGAAAAAATATCGAGGCCGGTCCGTCATTTTTGCATTCTCTTGTCAAAATGCGAAATTTACCGCCATCGTTGGATATACGTCATGAAGACATAGCGTATATCGATAACGTTTTGACCATATTTGGGCAGAGTATCAATGTGTTGAATTATAATCACGTTTATTCGACATTCTTCGCGCTTCTATAGTTTTCTTCCGTGTATAATTACGAACCAATTCGTTCGCGGCACCCTTCTAACCATTCACTTTTAACCATGAGTCTCAACAGTCATTTATCGACAATAAGTGCATTCCTTTTTTATGCTCCTGAAATTTGGAACGATTTCCCGCACTGTACTTTCTCGAATCATCTGAAACTCTATAAGTTTTTAAAAGTCATATTTGTAGTCGACATTTGTTGTATTGTAAATGGTCTGAATGGGGTTTAGTGTTCAGTGTTATTTACCCATAATTTTCAGTATTTGCTGTTAAGTTGGCCAATATTTTAGAACATAGTCTATTAGTCTTTTAGCATTGTAAACACTTATCTGCTCTTCGAAAATCGCATATAATAAAATCACTCAATCGCCATCGGCCTGAACTTTGCGTCTGTCTTCAAAAGGGCAGTAGTCTCTTTTTTCTACCCATGTGCAACGGTGTTCTAGGAAACCTGGGGACCAATCTCGTAAAATTCCTCCTGTCAGTAGCATACCTGCCTGGAGACTTATTCCTAAGATCAAAGAATCGACAACATTGAAAACAACAGGCCTGTTATATCTTAATTTTGATCTAAAAAGAAAAATCTCTCAGGCACTTACTTGGAGTCACCCTATCCTAAAGCCGGACTAAAATGCTTTTAGCGACGAGCCACAAGCAGCATTTGTTAAGGCCTATCACCTTTTCTAACGATGAGCAAATGGCATTTATTCAGAGTCAACCACCGCTAAGAGAAATTTACAAAGATCCTTCCAAAAAAAGGGGATATACTCAAATCAAAACTATTAGGTCATGCATTGTTGGAGGAAGTAAATTCCAGAGCCTGGGGGCAGCACAGCTAAACGATCGACCATCTCAGTTTTTTTTTTCCATTCTAACTTCTTACTTTAGGAAAAGCCAATAAAATGTTATGTGTCCTGATAAGTAAAACTAGTTATAGTATATGGCCTAGCTCACCACAAGTCTCTCGTAGCTCAGTGGTTCAAGCATCCGACCGTTTACAGAAGGTCATAAGTTTAATTCCTGTCGAGGACTCAGTTTTTTTCTTCGTTCCACGCTCGTGACATGATAAACGTTACATCTTTCTAAAGATTTTTATTCTTTTCAATATAAACACCTCTTTAAATAAAGACCTTAGCTATATTATTTTTGGATTGAACAGTTTTTAAACAGATGGTTTGTTTTAATGATAAAGGTAAAAATGACAAATAAACATAATTCAGAGTTCAGAGCTTTACTAATTGAGTGTGGATTTAATATATTTTCTTAGGGACTATTTCGTAAAATCATCAAACAGTAAATATAGGAACTGACGAGAGCACTGGACTAGTATTTCCTTCTTTGGCCGGAAAAGGAAGAACTGAGGAAGAGGGTAAAAGGAGACATCTGTGAGAAGTCTTCATTGTGCTGTATCGGGCTTAGAGGCTCACCGCGGAGATTCTAATACAGTGATCCAGTTATTCCTACAGTAGTTTGTTAATTAGTTGTTATCAAACGTTAATCACAGAGCTCTGATTAAAAACTGGATCTCGGTTATGAGATTTCAAGCGTTTTAATTTAATTGGTTCCACGGACATAGGTTCTCAGCTCATAGCTGTGGCAAAAATGAAATCTTCAGCTGAACATTTTCTAAATCAGTACTTGGCGAAGCAATAAAACCAAAAATTGCTGCATTAACAGACGTTTCAATGGCTTGCAATCTTCGAAGCTAGGGTGGAAGCAAAAGTGTACACAAATCAATCCTCAACTTTTATTGTTGATTGTGTGAAAATGCCAATACCTAGGTCTATTAATGACACGATGTAAGTTTCTTATCTTTGCGGAGATGTGTTTAAAATTTATATACATAATTTAGATTGGAAGTCGGAATAAGCACCTAGCCTATCTTGAGCTGACTATATAAAATGAACTATAGCAAATTGGCAACCCTACAACCTTACAATAATCGACATAAACAGGTAGTTCGATGTGGTCAGTTCTCAAGAAAGCTGGACTCCCTTTGCACTATAGGAAGATAAAATCAAGATCTTTCCTTCGAAAGTGATGACGTCAACCGCTTTGACCTCAGCTCTCACCAGCTCAAAAGTTTCAAACAGTATGCTCATGGTATGCTGTATCGGGCTGAAAGCCACACCAGGGAGATAAGCTGGATAAGTTAAACTGATCAAGTTATTCTTAGCTCGTTCAATCAAATCCCAAAAGGGATAAAAGTGACGTGAGAGTTTTTGTCAATGGACGTTCAAAATATCACGTTGGATCCTGTCTCTGTTCATATGTATACATATTATTCATACAAAGTCACATAAAATACTACCATTATACTAAACAATAAATATATGAATCAGTGAATGAATTAAACCAATAGCAACATACCTCTTCACTAATATACTTGAACTATATCTTCCACGTTCGATCCTGAATTATCTCAACAAAAAATAGAACCCAACATAAATCCATTGTTTTAGGACGTTAGTCATAAGCATATCAAACAAGAAAAACTGAGATCTTTATATTCTAATCCCTCACTTTTCTTTTAGAAATATAACTCATTATTCGCTAAGTATCATAGCAAAAAAATTTATGTAAACATGAAGCTATTCATTAACCGCATTGTTGTTGTATATCCACATATGGTTAAAGTTCCGGCATGTCAATAAATAACAACAATGTTAGTTACGACGAACTTATAACATACATACATAAACACACACAAAAAACGATTTCTTTATAGAAACTAATGCCTAAAATATAATTCAACAGCTGTCGACCGCTAAACAGAAAAACATGTTCATTTTACTACAACTTTTATGGTTATAAACGGACTTATAAGTCTCTGGAAGAAATCCTTGAGTACAACTATATTCTAGTAAAAGCTTTTCTATAGGCATTTATTTCCTGTGAAGTTATTAAATTGGTTCTGTACAAGATATATTTTCTATCTTTTGAGTTATCTTACACAATTCAATTTTTCCGGTTTCGCGGAAAGCTTCCTTCGGAGGTGTGAAAGCGACGGGGTTTGATGTAGTCAGCATGTTACTGTATTGGTATTTTGGTATTTTTACTAGTTAATTGTAAATTCCCCTTTTATTGGCTGCTGCATTTTCGCCTATAAAAGGATCAATGAATTGGCTGTGGACAGTGGATTCTACCTTCAGCAGTCCAAGAGAAAAATCGCATACTTTCTTCGGGGTAAAGGTATCAAGGCTATCAACTGCATAACGCCGGAAAAAAATATCTTTCAAAATTAGCAGGAACTTTCTTTTAAGGTAAGTACTAGTATTCTTCAGTAGATATGACATGCATTTTAAGGTCAAATAATCACCGATAATTAAATTAGAATCTGACATATAACTCAGTGGATTTTCTCCTTACGGGCGGCGGTCTATTACAGACAACTTACTTGGTCCAGGAGATATATACTAAAATTAATATAAACTCTACATCTAAAACGAGGACAACTCTACAATACCGGGACTGCTGACTTGGTCCACGAAGATGTGTACTAATATTAATATAAACTATACTTCTGAAAACGAGGGCATCTGAGTCCGTCCTTTTGTTGTCTTTTGGTTCGTCTGTATAAAGCTGTGTGCGCTGGTTGGCTAAAATACACAGTTTATCATAGTACAACTTAATATTAGTGCGAAGTGTGTTCCTCAAAACTTCTGGGGAATAAAGTTTGACGTATAATTATATGGAGACGTAGTAATCTATACAAGACTGTAGATGAATAAGTTTGTTATAAAACGGCTATATTTGGAATATTTTTACTCAAGTCTCAATATTATGCTTTACAAAAGTTACAGCATACCGAAGATTCGAAAGAAGCCCTCCGGCCAATGTTTAATACAGCGTCTGTAGTGGTCTAGTGTCTCTGGTGTAGAAACATGGTTGGCCTTCTTTACTTGGTAAAGGAGACTTAAGGACGTTCGCGCCCATTGCTACTGCGCATTTTTCCGCGCATGTCACGCAAACGTTAAAAGCCCATGAAATATCAACAAGAACGTACCCGACGCAAACTTTTTTCCACTTTAGGGATGGACCATTAGAAAAGTGATGGGGGGGGGGGGGGGGGGGGGTGGGGCAAAAGCAAAAAAAAAATTTTTTCCCAGTAAATTATTAAGAAAAAAAAAATATTCCCACGCATTATCGCAAAAAAAAAAAATCTGCCCAAGGAAAATTAAAAAATAAAGTATTAAAAAAAAAATTATTCCAGCCATCGAGTGAAAAAAAAAAAAAGATTTCCACCTTAGGTGGACAAAAAAAAATTTCTTGCCTCTCCCAAAGTTCCCACCCCCCCATCACTTTTCTAATGGTCCATCCCTTACAGAATGGAAAGTAAAGAGCGTGTAGTACCATGGGATAGCTGTGGATCCAGGTCTTCTCGGAAATGTCACGCAATGACGTGACAGTGCGAATAGATGGTCGCTTTGAGAACTTCGCAGCGATTTTACTCTCTTGGATGCCCGGTGACCCCCATCTTTCTTTCCGTAGATCACTTCCTTTCCTAACTTTCTCCTTTTTAACAAAAAACAGAAAAAATCTGTACGTGAGAAGTTACAAATATTTCGCCTTTTCTGCTCTCGTGCGACCAAAGTTTTCTTCGAATGTGGACGGACAACACAAATACGTTTTCTTTTTCATGGCCTATTCTACCTCAAGGAACGACATCAGATACAAAAGTTTACGTAATAGACTTAGTTGTGTTGAATTAAGTACGTTTATCTGATCTAAATTTCACTAAAGTAGCTTCTTTTACTGCTAATAGTTGTTAGCTAAGATCGTCTTTAAATAACGAAAGCTTCTTAAAACGTATGGTCTTCAATGCACCTTATCTCGAAAACGAGCATGGCGACCCCCCATTTTTTGGTCATTTTGGCAATAGTTGATCTTCACCTTACTTCATGGCAAGTTTTAAAAAAATCTGTACGTGGGGAACATTTTGGGCGCGAACGTCCTTAAAGCAAACAAAGAAATACAGAAACTGATACATACTGCTGTTTCTGTCTTGCTTTCATTGCTATGGAGTGATTTTACTTAACCCGTGAAATAGTCTGAGTAAATAGTACGCACTATTAGCCTACAATTCCATTGTTTTCTTTTGTTTAATTTGGACTATCACACACTAATTGTCAGATAGTGTTTCACGGGTTAAGTAAAACCACTCTAATTGAATGTGAATATATTTAATAATTATATAAGTCAACTGCGGATGAAACATAACGATGAATCAATTCCTTGATTGTTTGTTTCAACAGATGTTTTTCTCTCTTATTGTCGTCTTGAGCTGCTCGAGACTGAGTTTTACCAAACCTCTTTCCCAAGAGATGCCATCTCTTCACAACGAGGCCTACAATCCTCAGTCACGTGACCAAGCATCCCAGCCACAAGGCGATGCCTCACAAACCGAGAAAAACATTAACCAAGAGAGTGAAGTCAAAAATAGTGTAAACGGATTTCTCAACATGATAGTTGCGCACAATCGCACTGCCAGTGACCACGAGAGCATTGACCAGAACAGTGACGTCACAAGTGGTGTAGACCGGTTTCAAGATAGGCCTGTTGCGCATAATCGCACTGCCAGGAATGTTCACTCGTGTTTTTCACACATGGAAATAAAATGGGATTCTTGTAGGCAAGATTATGTCGCTGAGATGCATTGTTTAACTCAGCATGTGGCTTGTCAAAGTGCACTGAAACACGGCTACGCTGTACCCGCTTGTAAAACAGTGATTGGCTATCCACAGGCCAAGTTCATTTCAAAATGTGCCGCGGTGCAGATGGATTGTCAATGCGCTGCCTGAATCTATTTATTACATAAAAAGTGCTAAGTTATTATTGTGTAAATGAATAATACGTATTTTAATTATTAAGAAATGGATAGATCACCACTGTAAATAAAGACAATTAGGATTTCTCTTATTAACTGTATTTGTAAACAGCTGGCTGCTTTAATGATACAGGATAGTGAAAATGTGGAAATAAACAAGATTGAATAGTAGTATTGTCACACTGAGCGTGTGGTTTCCGTGAAATGAACTAATAGTCAAAAGCATGCGAGTCCCCTTTTGTAATGCAATGTTTCAGCAAAATATTTGTCCTTACTCGTTCCCAATCGTCTCTTCTGTGTCTCTATGAATGGGGGTCCTTTTTGCGCGGGCCTCGGCTTAAAAGAAAAACACCTTATCTTACATCTTTATCTTAAAAGGAGATACACACCCCCGTTCCAAAACAAATAATGAAATAAATAAAGTAAGGAAACTATAATTTTTTTTCTCAGCGCTCATTACGAAACATTTTACATTTGAATCAGTGTTACTTAATAGATACACCATTTATATCGGAAGTTTGAAATAGGAGTCCAATAACTCGTCACCAAGCCTTTTCGGCTGAAATTGAAACCGTTCAATTTTACTGCGCCTTTCAATAACATGCGGAATTTGAAATTCAAATCTCCACCAACGATTGCTTTATTCCCTGCCGTCAATCATAACTGATACGAAAGCCAACGGACCATGTAAAAAAGAAACAAACAAAATGGATCGAAATCTACCAATCATAATGCACGGACGTGACCTTTTGAACTCATTGAAGTGAAGATCTGTTTCCTGAGAGGTAAGCTAAGGTGATTGACGGCAGTGTAAAACGCAACCGTTGGTGGAAATTTGAATTTCAAATTCCGCATGTTATTGAAAGGCGCAGTAGATACCGTAAACCTCCGAAAATAAGCCCTCCACCTCCGAAAATAAGCTTCCCTAATTTATAACAAAAAATTCCTTCCAATAATAAGCACGCCACCCCCCCCCCCCCCCCCGAATACAAGCCCATGGGTGTGTTTTAAGGATTGACCTGAAAATACATTATAAAGGAGTCATGGGCCGTGTTTTCACGAGCGATTTTTCAAGTCGCTGAACGAGTGACAGTCGGAAATCTCGTGAAAACAGTTGCTTGTCCAACTCGCTTAAAGTTAAGCGAGTCGGTGAACTACAATAGAATTCTCATTAAATTTAAGCCACCAAACCAGGTCGCTTAAGCTTGTCGGCAATTAAACAACAAAGAAGGGCATTGTATTGTCGTTCTTTTGTGTTCTTATTTTCTATTGTTTTAACAAAAGAAAATATATCGCGCATGGTATAAGAAAAATGAATAAATTTCTGTCCGTGAAAACGCATAAATTTTTTAAGCTGCTTAACGCTGTCAGTAAACAAATTACCTACAGGAATGTTAAGCGAGAAAAACCGCCTCGTGAAAACACAGCCATGTTCAACTTAGACGTTGCTTTCAATTATCATCGACACAAAAGAGAATCACCAGTGTTTATTAATTTACTGTCCTTTTCGAATTTCTCTTCTCACTCTTGATCTGTTTTCCTTTTGGCCGTATACATAAAACTTGCAAGGCATTTTAATGCCACAGCCTTGAACCCACACTCCCTCTGGTGCAAATGGCTCGCAAAATTTTAAGAAACGAAATTCTAAATGCTACGGAGAAAGACTGGAACCTAATTTAAAAGAAATGACAATGGTGAAAAAATGATAATATACAGACCTATCTTAAAGTCTGCTAGAAAATATAAACATATATTCAAGGCTAGTAAAGAAAACGTTTCTCACTACCCACATTTTCATTTAAAGCTGGTTTTAAATCCTTAATCAATAATGTCTCCTTAATTCTACAATGGATATCCGATCTCCCAGTTGTTAAAATTTCAAAATGATCCCATTTAATGTTGTGGCCCGTTGAAGTTCTATGGTTGTTTTAACCTTACAATTATTTTTCGAAACAGTCGCCGGATTAAGTCTTTTTCCCCTACAAGGACAGACTTAGGCCCCGTCCACACGTATCCGGATATTTTTGAATCCGCAACTTTTTTGTTGCGGATTGGCCTTCCGTCCACACGTATCCGGCGAATTCCGGCAAATACGATTCAAATACGCTACGTGTGGACGCGAATATTTTCTAATCCGCAACAAGAAAGTTGCGGATTTAAAAATATCCGGATACGTGTGGACGGGGCCTTAGCCGCTCTCTCATGTCAAAGGTTGTTTACAAGACAAGCTGCTGGGACTGTGACGATTTTTACATAGGAAAAAAAAGCGTCGGTTACATGACAGAAAAACTGAACATTTTAAAGCACTCACGAAGGGTTGTCACGCATCAGCCATTGCAGATCATATGACTTCTCCATAGCATTTAAATTTTATTGTGTTATATCCAACCGTCACTTCTGAAGATGTATGTTGAAGCATACGAAACGTCAAGTCATTAATCAAAGTTTTTTACAACATGCGTTGTTTTGTCATGTTTATAACCGCAGTGTGTATTTTATTTCTGTTAAAGTTGAAATGGCCGAAGAATAAGGGTTTTAAACAAAATTCTGTACAAAATGCCACGCGAAAACAGCTTCATTGATTTTTTTTAACGAATATTTCCAACCGAAAAAAAAAGCCAACCCAAATATAAGCCCGACAAAACGGGGCGTTGGGTATTTTCGTAGGTTTACTTACTTTTTTTTCTTTTCCTTTTATTGCCGCTGGCCAAATTGTTTAAAAAAAATTGCCGATCATACTCCAGAATCATTCCAGAAATAATATTCAATCTTCTGCCTGTAGCAAATTCTCATTAGTAGTGAACCATTTTGCATCTGTACTGATAAAAATGTCATATATATCGTTCCGTGCAAAAATAATGCCTGGATATTACAACCACGAAGCAAAGTATTTGGGAAGACAGAAAGAGAATCCAATAATATCCAAATACATTACAATAAGGGATACACGAAGTACCACACATTATGATCAGGGATACACCAAGTACCTAGGTGTCGAGTGGTGGTCAGAACAAATATATCTCTATCTTATCTTTTGGAAATTAGACTTCTTTATGAAAACATTTTCTTTTTTTTTTACAAACAACACAGTTCCGTACAGAAAATGACCTATAAGAGACAAGTATGGTGTTTCGAGTATTATGTGATTTTAACAAACAAACGAACGAACAACAAACAAACAAACAAAGAAAATATGAGAGAAAACATTAACATTATAATATAAAACCATGTATGGCAGACGAGGTGGCCGAGTGGTTAAGGCGTTGGACTGCTAATCCAATGTGCTCTGCACGCGTGGGTACGATTCCCATCCTCGTCGAATTTTGGTCAATTTTGTTCTTGTTTTAATCCCTTGGCAACTTCCTGTAGTCCTTTTTAGTTGTGCTTCCCTCATTAACATAAATCAAAACTTGTGAGCTTTCTATTTTAATATAATATAGTTTGTTCTTTTGATGATAATGACGATGGTGACTTTATTTAAACTCGGGTTATTGGAGCTGATTAGATCCCTGACAATAGTATGCTAATCGGCCAAGTGAAGCAAGTGTTACATATAAATAAATAAATCATTGTTTATAAATAATAAATCAAATTACGACTTAATCATCAGACACTCGGGGTTAAAAGTTAGTCCACGCACAGCTTGGCGAAAGGCCTCTGCTGATATTATGAAAACCACTAGAACGGTAAATTTGCATTCGACTACAATTCTCAACCTCGCTGTCACTATTTTGTTGACCACACCCTCAGTAACCTTCGGTAACTGGGAATATCTGAAAGGTAATCGGGCCCCTTCCATCAAAGATTACTATTCCTCAGGCTTCCAGCATCAAAACCACGAGAGCAGAGATCAGCGGGATTCTCTTTTGAAGCAATGTCATGTCACTGCTCAGGTTCCGACTGACTTTGGATCTCCCCGATTCTATTTGCTACGAACGGACGGTATTGTCTGCCTTTGCCACGAATCCAATACAAGACATTCATGCTGTCAGACCAGAAGTGTGCTTGGGTTATTGGAATATTTAGAGCTCCAAGTATCGATATCGTCAGACATAGGCCTAAATGGCAGTCATGAGCTCTAATCTTGGTGTACTCATCGGGGTAAGTGGAGCAACTGTGGTCTTTGACGCGATGATAGATACGCCATAGCCCTCTCGGGGATATTCTCTTCTCAGATGGCTGATGTCCTCCAAATTTTCCAGGTCAGAGAACGAGTCACGTGCTCGATTTTCAAACTGTCGATCAATGAGTTCGTCCCAACCTAGGCCCTTGGTCCACATGTCTTGAATGATAATCTTCGGGCGTACAATGAACTGGGCTCGCCAAACCCAGTTGATCGAACACTCCGGCAACTTTAGTCAGGGTGGTTCGCTTTGTAAGGTGAACGTCTTCGGTAGGTTTCTGGACTTGAAAGGTGAACACGTTCGGTTGTGCTCGCCACAATACTGCAAGTGTCTTCGTTGCTGACAAACTGCTGTCAAGATCGATCTCGAAAGCTCGTTGCTCCTTTGGAATCACTGCAAGCACCTCTGGAGAATTGCTCAACCATTTTCTAGCCTTTATGCCGGCTTTGCCCCAAAGTCCTTGAAGCTCTTGGTACAGCCTGATTGCAGTTGCGTTGTCTCTCGCAGAATCCAAGGAATCATCCATGTAGGTAGAGTTGCTCACGGTGGCAGCTGCTAAAGGAAATTCCTTCTGATGTGCTCTCGCGTTTTCCTAAGAAACTAACTGGGCGTTGAGGCGTATCCAACCACCACACGTTCAAATTCATACACTTCAGGCTTCTGATCAACATTCAAATTCCTCCAAAGAAATCTGAATTTCAGACGGTCTTCAGACTGAATGCGAGTCTGGAAGTACATCTCGGTAACGTCACAAACAACGGCAACAGGAAAACGACGGAAACGAAGAAGCACATCGAACAGGCTATTTTGAAGCTTAGGCCCTGGAAGAGTCTCATCGTTCAGAGACTTTGCACTGGCATCAAATACAAATCTCGTTTTCGTTGTTGCTCTTTCAGGTCGGCATACCGGGCAGTGAGGAAGATACCAGGCACCTCGGGGTTCTCTCTCCGTCTCCTGTACCCCTTTTCAACGTACGAGGTGATAATTTGCATGTAGTTTTTCCCCACTGAATTTTGTCGTATCAAGCCTTTCTCTGTGGCGTTAAGTCGACAGTAAGCGGTCTCGTAATTGTTTGGTAGGGCTGGACTATCTGACTTCCAAGGTCGGCGACTTGATAGTGTTCCCCATCGTAGACAAGGGGGTGACACACCTTGTCTAGCGTAATCTTCTCATTTCTAACATCGCATTTCGAGAAATGTAGATCAATTTGGTCCTGGCCAATAAGCACGTCGACTATCGGGTCAGCGGTTGGATTCGGAAATTTGCACACACTCAGATGAGGCCAGCGATCCTGGTACTTTTGCAATTTTGGTACTTTTGTAATTTCCGGTCACTCTGCGTGGACAGGTTAGAGCTTTGAAGGGGAGCTGTACATTTCCATTGCAGCTCTCCAGAGTGAGGCTGATAGGCATCGAGTCGAAGTGTTTCACGCACCCGTTAAGGTCCTTTACTCATTGACTTGCTCGTATGTTGCAGACAGACCGAGAGCACCAGCCACTTCCTCATTTACATAGGAAACACTACTTGCGTCGACTAACACAACATTGACTTTCACCATCTTTCGATCTGCTGACAACCAGACTGGTGCGGTTCGGAACTAAACAAACTCCTGTTGCTGTGCAGAGGTTAGAGTAGTATCATGGGAATGTTCTTCGGTACCCTGTTCAACGTTCAGTTCGTTGTTGGAAGTCCCTTCCTGGGTTCGTAATTCTTCTGGGGGATGGAGAAGTTTGTGGTGGGTCCTCTTGCAGCCATTTACTCCACACTCTCCTGACCTGGGACAATCCTTCGCTTGGCGGTTGTTTGATAGGCACCGGAAGCGTATTAACCTCTTTTCCTTGATAACACGCCATATTTCGTCAACATCCACCTTGATTCCCTGACGGAGCCAGATTCCGTGATTACGTTAACAATAGCTACACTTTCTTTGGGGTTGAGACTGCTCTTGACGACGTTCGTCGGTTTCCTCGGGTTTACGTCTTAAAAAAAGTGCAGTTTCTTCTTCCATTGGCGCTTAGCCCCTCGATACTTTCTACAGCATTAACCTGGTATTCTGATTCATTAGTTACCCGATCTAGAAGAGTTTCAAGGGACTCTGGTCGACGGGTCTCTGAGGCCCAACGAAAAAATCTTGACAACATGGACTTCGGAAATTTTTCCATGACAATAGTAGATAGAAGACTTCCAGGCTCTAACTCGTTCCACCGTCTATGTTCACGGAGCGTACCAGAATACACAGTACAAAAAAAAAATGGCGTCACCAAAACGAAACGAGGGCTCTGGGGACGAGAATGACGATGACGAGTCACATTCAATGGTGCACTTGCGCAGCACTTGGAATGAAAACTAAAATAAAACGCGACGAGGATGGGATTCGAACCCACGCGTGCAGAGCACATTGGATTAGCAGTCCAACGCCTTAACCACTCGGCCACCTCGTCCGATAGTTGCTTACGAGGATATAACGAGCGTGTAACTACAATTGGAGACAGAAGTGGTTGGAAAAGTTGTAAAAATGAATTACATCACTGTAAAATAACAAATATTTGTTAACAGGTGGAAGGAGAGAGAAACTGAAAATAATGGCGAAAATGGTTAATCTTCCCAACACTTTTCTCTACGATCATAATATAACTACTGGGGTGTTATACAATCGAGGGAGGAGGGGTTTTATAAAGTTAGCCTGATTCTTAGAAGAATGCCCGGGGGTTGGGGAGGCGGGGGGAGTGCCATATAAACATTTTTCGGAAGACACCCTAAAAAGTACCAAAATCTCGTTTCATGGGCGTGGCATGACAGTAATATAAGCAGCTGACTGACAACTAATTTCTGTCATATTTTCTCGGCTCAAGACCCTAAAAGGTACCGCGATAAGTGGAACGGTGGTCATTTTAGAGTTTAGCACCCCAAGCGGTACCAATCTACACATTTTGAACTCTGAAAGGTACGACGAGCACCCCCGTAAAGAATGTTAAGCGACGCAGCACATGTGATACAACAGTTGAACGACGAAAGGATGAATCCCGGGATGTCGACGGGATCACCGGGAACGAGGTAAAATACATTTTTCTTTGCCTTTTGGGGTTCCTTTTTCTTTACTAGAGACGCGTTTTTTTGGAAAACATTCAGTTCATTCTGAAATCAAAATACCCTAACAGAATTATGTTGCTTACATCATCCATTCTCCAATTTAAGCATTTTCCAGGTACAAACAGTCACAGTAGCGACTTCTGTCCACATTTTACGAAAGGAACTGGTGCAATATTTAGAGGCATTCTGTTTTTGGAATGGCCAGAATATGCCCCATAAAACAAGAAGTCCACGTTTTTTTAATGGTGTCATGTGTCCAATCACTTCAACTGCTGACCAAAACGAAATAAGGGCTCTGAGGACGAGAATGACGACCGCGAGTCACATTCAAAGGTGCACGTTCGCAGTACTTGGATTGAAAACTAAAATAAAACGCGACGAGGATGGGATTCGAACCCACGCGTGCAGAGCACATTGGATTAGCAGTCCAACGCCTTAACCACTCGGCCACCTCGTCTGACAGTTGCTATGGAGAATTGCTCAACCATTTTCTAGCCTTTATCCCGGGCTTTGCCCCAAAGTCCTTGAAGCTCTTGGTACAGCCTGATTGCAGTTGCGTTGTCTCTCGCAGAATCCAAGGAGTCATCCATGTAGGTAGAGTTGCTCACGGTGGCAGCTGCTAAAGGAAATTCCTTCTGATGTGCTCTCGCGTTCTCCTGCGAAACTCACTGGGCTCGAAATGGCGCTGAGGCGTCTCCAACCACCACACGTTCAAATTCATACACGTCAGGCTTCTGATCAACATTCAAATTCCTCCAAAGAAATCTGAATTTTAGACGGTCTTCAGACTGAATGCGAGTCTGGAAGTACATCTCGGTGACGTCACAAACAACGGCAACAGGAAAACGACGGAAACGAAGAAGCACATCGAACAGGCTATTTTGAAGCTTAGGCCCTGGAATAGTCTCATCGTTTAGAGACTTTGCACTGGCATCAAATACAAATCTCGTTTTCGCTGTTGCTCTTACTTTCAGGGCGGCATACCAGGCAGTGAGGAAGATACCAGGCACCTCGGGGTTCTCTCTCCGTCTCCTGTACCCCTTTTTAACGTGCGAGGTGATAATTTGCATGTACTTTTCCCCCACTGAATTTTGTCGTATCAAGCGTTTCTCTGTGGCGTTAAGTCGACAGTAAGCCGTCTCGTAATTGCTTGATAGGGCTGGACTATCTGACTTCCAAGGTCGGCGACTTGATAGTGTTCCCCATCGTAGACAAGGGGGTGACACACCTTGTCTAGCGTAATCTTCTCATTTCTAACATCGCATTTCGAGAAATGTAGATGAATTTGGTCCTGGCCAATAAGCATTTCGACTATCGGGTCAGCGGTTGGATTCGGAAATTTGGTATGTACTTGGTGTATCCCTTCGCCATTAAGTAAAGGGGACAGGACAACGAGTTTTACTTCACCACAGTTTTACTGTAACAACATGGCGGCCATGGCCCGGACCGTTCTCTTGTCACGTGGTCGCTGACCACGAGGTTCTTACATTCACAGGGTGCCCAAAGGGGCATAGCATACATTAACAATAACAGCCATACTATGGCGCAACCTCTTTTTCCTTTTCCTTCCTACACGATGAGATAACTATAACAAGAGGCAGATAAGCAATAACATACAGCAGCACATACGGACTAGGATGGGACAATATGGTGGATGGAACAATACATTACAACATAGCAAAGCACACTACAACAGTACGGTAATAGCAAGGGACTGGTATACATCCATAACAAACATGTGGCTATGTGTGGTACAGTGAGTGGGGGATGGGTGTACACACAACCTTACAAAGGCTACTTACATCACCACATAAAAGGCTAACATATGATCATGACAACACAATAACAACACTAGTGTGACACTATGAAAAGTGGGCACACACACTACTATAAGACGGCATACATGGATAACCAGTTGTTGCCATGTATGCTAGGGCAGACAATCATATACACGTACACACTACTGTACACAACAACATACATGGCTACCAAAGGTACCATGTATGGGGGAGGGGGCAACCACTTTTTCTTTCTTCCTCCTTCCTCTGGGTCGTGTGAGGTGGTAAAAAAGCAAATACTACAATAACATGTACATAAAAAGTGGAACAAATAATGGTGGACCAAGGTAAGAACAAAGAGAAGAACACAAACAAAACATGGCACATATTACTATACACTACAGGGACCTGGCAATGGTAATGTGTAAAGCTACATGTACACCATGCGATGGACACATGACTATGTTGCACATATGCTACACAGGTAATGGGTACATGATGGAAGACAGGTGTATACACATACACACTAATAGTACAAGACGGAGGCACACTTAACAGGTGCGGTAAACACATGCGATGAAACACGGAATGGGATGAAAACTATAAGAAACAAGCTGCTGGGGGATTATGGACAGAAATAACTAAGAAAAACAAACAAGGCTAAAATAAATATACATGTAGGATAAAACAAGTGGATAACTAAAAAGGGTAGAAAATATCTAGGAACTACAGTAATATAAAGTCCAGAGTTGTGTCCTTGACAAAATACATAGCAGCTCGAAGAAATAAAATATTGACTATCTACAGTACACAAGGGTCCATCTTCTAAGGTTATAGCAGGGCGGAGAATGCGAAGCGCAAGATGACTTGGTGGTTTGTGAAGTAAGTTTTTGGATGGAGGCTTTGCCAGGTGATAAACAAACAAGAGTCTTTGACACATGTAGTCGAGTCTGTGCCAAGCAAAACAAGAGACACTGCCGAGTAAACTAAAAAGAAAACAAAGTCAAATCCGTGTGTAACAGATAGTCTTCGCCAAGTGAATATAAAAGTCTTTGCCAAGTGAAAATAAACTTAAGTCTTCGCCAGGAAGAAAGAACCGGTAAGATGTCGAACGATGAACAGTTACATCCGTGTATTTAGGTTGAGACGAATTCCGGTAGTACTGAAGTGAATGGTAGTTTGTAAGTGTGTCATATCGGTCCTTGAATTTTCTTGTCATGGAACACGGCCCGGGCCTTATTTGCCCAACCAAGTAAAAGTGTAATCTGCTTCCAAGGTCGCTTTCGCCAGGCGTGAAGTTAGCGGGAAATGCAACAAACCGTTGAAATGTCCTTGTGATGCGCCTATACCCACAGGTAACCCCCTCAGTTTGGAAGGCCGGAGACTTAGGTTTGCTAAGACTGACCGCTGCCACCACGCCATTAAGTAAAGGGGACAGGACAACGAGTTTTACTTCACCACAGTTTTACTGTAACAACATGGCGGCCATGGACCGGACCGTTCTCTTGTCACGTGGTCGCTGACCACGAGGTTCTTACATTCACAGGGTGCCCAAAGGGGCATAGCATACATTAACAATAACAGCCATACTATGGCGCTTATTATTTTGTATTTAAACACTTAGTTTTTATTTCAGTAGAAAAAGAAGATAAAAACAGCAGAATGGGGAATCGAACCCGGGCCGTATGATCTACTTCATGCACACTATCCACTGTACCACCGAGGACTAGCTGCCGGAAATTGTAATTTTTAAGGGATATAAGATAATATGCTGCCAGCCCAGACCATATATAAGAACTAACCCTTTCGATACACTGGAAATACTGGAATCAGTGCTTAACCCTAAATACTAAAATCAGTCCTTCAACCCTAGATACTGTAATCCGACCCTAAATTACACTGCAATATATCTAAATACAGTACAATAAGGGATACATAAAGTACCAAACATTATGATCAGGGATACACCAAGTACCTAGGGGAAATTTGCACACACTCAGATGAGGCCAGCGATCCTGGTACTTTTGCAGTTTTGGTACTTTTGTAATTTCCGGTCACTCTGCGTGGACAGGTTAGAGCTTTGAAGGGGAGCTGTACATTTCCATCGCAGCTCTCCAAAGTGAGGCTGATAGGCATCGAGTCGAAGGGTTCCACGCACCCGTTAAGGTCCTTTACTCATTGACTTGCTCGTATGTTGCAGACAGACCGAGAGCACCAGCTACTTCCTCATTTACATAGGAAACTCTACTTGCGTCGACTAACGCAACATTGACTTTCACCATCTTTCCATCTGCTGACAACCAGATTGGTACGGTTCGGAACGAAACAAACTCCTGTTGCTGCGCAGAGGTTAGAGTGGTATCATGGGAATGTTCTTCGGTACCCTGTTCAACGTTCAGTTCGTTGTTGGAAGTCCCTTCCTGGGTTCGTAATTCTTCTGGGGGATGGAGAAGTTTGTGGTGGGTCCTCTTGCAGCCATTTACTCCACACTCTCCTGACCTGGGACAATCCTTCCCTTGGCAGTTGTTTGATAGGCATTGGAAGCGTATTAACCTCCTATCCTTGATAACACGCCATCTTTCGTCAACATCCACCTTGAATCCCTGACAGACCCAGATTCCGTGATTACGTTGAGAATAGCTACACTTTCTTTGGCGTTCAGACTGCTCTTGACGACGTTCGTCGGTTTCCTCGGGTTTACGTCTTAAAAAAAGTGCGGTTTCTTCTTTCTTGGCGCTGAGCCCCTCGATACTTTCTACAGCATTAACCTGGCATTCTGATTCTTCAGTTACCCAATCTCGAAGAGTTTCAAGCGACTCTGGTCGACGGGTCTCTGAGGCACAACGAAAAAATCTTGACAACATGGACTTCGGAAATTTTTCCACGACAACAGTAGATAGAAGACTTCCAGGCTCACGGAAGCGTACCAGAATACACAGTACAAAAAAAAATGACGTCACGTGTCCAATCATTTCAATTGCTGACCAAAACGAAACAAGGGCTCTGAGGACGAGAATGATGATGACGAGTCACATTCAAAGGTGCACTTTCGCAGTACTTGAAATGAAAACTAAAATAAAAGGCGACGAGGATGGGATTCGAACCCACGCGTGCAGAGCACATTGGATTAGCAGTCCAACGCCTTAACCACTCGGCCACCTCGTCTGATAGTTGCTTACAAGGATATAACGAGCGTGCGGATACAATTGGAGACAGAAGTGGTTGGAAAGGTTGTAAAAATGAATTACATCACTGTAAAATAACAAATATTTGTTAACAGGTGGAAGGAGAGAGAAACTGAAAATAATGGCGAAAATGGCTAGTCTTCCCAACACTTTTCTCTACGATCATAATATAACTACTGGGGTGTTATACAATCGAGGGAGAAGGGGTTATATAAAGTTAGCCTGATTCTTAGAAGAATGCCCGGTGGTTGGGGAGGCGGGGGGAGTGTCATATAAACATTTTTCGGAAGACATCCTAAAAAGTACCAAAATCTCGTTTCATGGGCGTGGCCGGCATGACAGTAATATAAGCAGCTGACTGACAACTAATTTCTGTCATATTTTCTCGGCTCAAGACCCTAAAAGGTACCGCGATAAGTGGAACGGTGGTCATTTTAGAGTTTAGCACCCCAAGCGGTACCAATCTACACATTTTGAACCCTAAAAGGTACGATGAGCACCCCCGTAAAGAATGCTGAGCGACGCAGCACATGTGATACAACGGTTGAACGACGAAAGATCGAATCCCGGGATGTCCGCGGGATCACCGGGAACGAGGTAAAATACATTTTTCTTTGCCTTTTGGGGTTCCTACTTCTTTACTAGAGACGCGTTTTTTGGAAAATATTCTGTTCATTCTGAAATCAAAATACCCTAACAAAATTATGTTGCTTACATCATCCATTCTCCAATTTAAGCATTTTCCAGGTACAAACAGTCACAGTAGCGACTTCTGTCCACATTTTACGAAAGGAACTGGTGCAATATTTAGAGGCATTCTGTTTTTGGAATGGCCAGAATATGCCCCATAAAAACAAGAAGTCCACGTTTTTTTAATGGTGTCATGTGTCCAATCACTTCAACTGCTGACCAAAACGAAATAAGGGCTCTGAGGACGAGAATGACGACGGCGAGTCACATTCAAAGGTGCACGTTCGCAGTACTTGGAATGAAAACTAAAATAAAACGCGACGAGGATGGGATTCGAACGCACGTGTGCAGAGCACATTGGATTAGCAGTCCAACGCCTTAACCACTCGGTCAGCTCGTCTGACAGTTGCTGACAAGGATATAACGAGCGTGGGATTAAATTGGAGACAGAAGTGGTTGGAAAGCATTAAGGTTAGAAAAATGAATTACATCACTGTAAAATAACAAACATTTTTAACAGGTGGAAGGAGAGAGAAAGAAAATAATGGCGAAAACTGCTAATCTGCCCAACACTTTTGGCTACGATTATATTATAACTACTGTTATGTAGTGTTGGACTCTGAGGCTCTTTAAATTTTTCCATTGAAATATTGGTGTTTTGAATACTGGATCATCTTAAAACGTAGCAAAAGCGCGGGTTAATTACAATGCGCTACACCTAATTTGAGGATACTTATTATTTTAGATAATCGGACAATTAGTATTCTTGTACAGCGATGTCAAGCCTTGTCGAGTGGTGGTCAGAACACCTATCTTTTGGAAATTAGACTACTTTATGAAAACATTTTCTTTTTTTACAAACAACACAGTTCCGTACAGAAAATAACCTATAAGAGACTAGTATGGTGTTTCGAGTATCATGTAATTTTAACAAACAAACGAACGAACAACAAACAAACAAAGAAAATATGAGAGAAAATTGCACTCAACATTATAATATAAAACCCTGTATGTCAGACGAGGTGGCCGAGTGGTTAAGGCGTTGGACTGCTAATCCTATGTGCTCTGCACGCGTGGGTTTGAATCCCATCCTCGTCGAATTTTGGTCAATTTTGTTCAACTTCCTGTAGTCCTTTTTGGTTGTGATTTCCTCATAAATCAAAACATGTTGTTTTCATCAAGTGCGATTCAGTTGTTATTTAGAGCTTTCTATTTTATACAATATAGTTTGTTCTTTTGATGATAATGATGACGGTGACTTTATTAAACTCGGGGTGTTGAAGCTGATGAGATCTGTGGCAATACGACTACAATTCTCAACCTCGCTGTCACTATTTTGTTGACCACACCCTCGGTAACCTTCCGTAACTGGGAATATCTGAAAGGTAATCGGACCCCTTCCATCAAAGATTACTATTCCTCAGGCTTCCAGCATCAAAACCACGAGAGCAGAGATCAGCGGGATTCTCTTTTGAAGCAACGTCATGTCACTGGTCAGGTTCCGACTGACTTTGGATCTCCCCGATTCTATTTGCCACGAACGGACGGTATTGTCTGCCTTTGCCACGAATCCAATACAAGACATTCATGCTGTCAGACCAGAAGTGTGCTTGGGTTATTGGAATGTTTAGAGCTCTAAGTATCGATATCGTCAGACATAGGCCTAAATGGCAGTCATGAGCTCTAATCTTGGTGTACTCATCGGGGTAAGTGGAGCAACTCTGGTCTTCATTGACGCGATGATAGATACGCCATAGTCCTCTTGGGGATACTCTCTTCTCAGATAGCTGACTGCACCATAGGCATCATTTGAAGCGTCCACAAATGTGTGGACTGAAGTCGATTTCTCCGGTCTTGATTCCTGTAGACACCTCGATATCTTGATGTCCTCCAAATTTTCCAGGTCAGAGAACGAGTCACGTGCTCGATTTTCAAACTGTCGATCAATGAGTTCGTCCCAACCTAGACCCCTTGGTCCACATGTCTTGAATGATAATCTTCGCGCGTACAATGAACTGAGCTCGCCAAACCAAGTTGATCGAACACTCCGGCAACTTTAGTCAGGGTGGTTCGCTTTGTAAGGTGATCGTCTTCGGTAGGTTTCTGTACTTGAAAGGTGAACACGCTCGGTTGTTCTCGCCACAATACCACAACCGCAATTTAAGTGTCTTCGTTGCTGACAAACTGCTGTCAAGATCGATCTCGAAAGCTCGTTGCTCCTTTGGAATCACTGCAAGCACCTCTGGAGAATTGCTCAACCATTTTCTAGCCTTTATGCCGGCTTTGCCCCAAAGTCCTTGAAGCTCTTGGTACAGCCTGATTGCAGTTGCGTTGTCTCTCGCAGAATCCAAGGAGTCATCCATGTAGGTAGAGTTGCTCACGGTGGCAGCTGCTAAAGGAAATTCCTTCTGATGTGCTCTCGCGTTTTCCTGCGAAACTAACTGGGCGTTGAGGCGTATTCAACCACCACACGTTCAAATTCATACACTTCAGGCTTCTGATCAACATTCAAATTCCTCCAAAGAAATTTGAATTTCAGACGGTCTTCAGACTGAATGCGAATCTGGAAGTACATCTCGGTGACGTCACAAACAACGGCAACAGGAAAACGACGGAAACGAAGAAGCACATCGAACAGGCTATTTTGAAGCTTAGGCGCTGGAAGAGTCTCATCGTTCAGAGACCTTACACTGGCATCAAATACGAAATCTCGTTTTCGTTGTTGCTCTTTCAGGGCGGCATACCGGGCAGTGAGGAAGATACCAGGTACCTCGGGGTTCTCTCTCCGTCTCCTGTACCCCTTTTCAACGTACGAAGTGATAATTTGCATGTAGTTTCCCCCACTGAATTTTGTCGTATCAAGCGTTTCTCTGTGGCGTTAAGTCGACTGAAAGCCGTCTCGTAATTGTTTGGTAGGGCTGGAGTATCTGACTTCCAATGTCGGCGACTTGATAGTGTTCCCCATCGTAGACAAGGGAGCGACACACGTTGTCTAGCGTAATCTTCTCATTTCTAACATTGCATTTCGAGAAATGTAGATCAATTTGGTCCTGATCAATAAGTACGTCGACTATCGGGTCAGCGGTTGGATTCGGAAATTTGCACACACTCAGATGAGGCCAGCGATCCTGGTACTTTTGCAATTTCCGGTCACTCTGCGTGGACAGGTTAGAGCTTTGAAGGGGAGCTGTACATTGACTTGCTCGTATGTTGCAGACAGACCGAGAGCACCAGCTACTTCCTCATTTACATAGGAAACACTACTTGAACGGAACGAAACAAACTCCTGTTGCTGCGCAGAGGTTAGAGTGGTATCATGGGAATGTTCTTCGGTACCCTGGTCAATGTTCAGTTCGTTGTTGGAAGTCCCTTCCTGGGTTCGTAATTCTTCTGGGGGATGTGGGTCCTCTTTACTCCACACTCTCCTGACCTGGGACAATCCTTCCCTTGGCGGTTGTTTGATAGGCACCGGAAGCGTATTAACCTCTTTTCCTTGATAACACGCCATCTTTCGTCAACATCCACCTTGAATCCCTGACGGACCCAGATTCCGTGATTACGTTGACAATAGCTACACTTTCTTTGGGGTTCAGACTGCTCTTGAGGACGTTCGTCGGTTTCCTGGGGTTTACGTCTTAAAAAAAATGCGGTTTCTTCTTCCTTTGGCGCTGAGCCCCTCGATACTTTCTACAGCATTAACCTGGTATTCTGATTCTTCAGTTACCCAATCTCGAAGAGTTTCAAGCGACTCTGGTCGACGGGTCTCTGAGGCCTAACGAAAAAATCTTGACAACATGGACTTCGGAAATGTTTCCACGACAACAGTAGATAGAAGACTTCCAGGCTCACGGAAGCGTACCAGAATACAATGACGTCACGTGTCCAATCATTTCAATTGCTGACCAAAACGAAACGAGGGCTCTGGGGACGAGAATGACGATGACGAGTCATATTCAAAGGTGCACTTGCGCGGCACTTGGAATGAAAACTAAAATAAAACGCGACGAGGATGGGATTCGAACCCACGCGTGCAGAGCACATTGGATTAGCAATCCAACGCCTTAACCACTCGGCCACCTCGTCTGACAGTTGCTAACAAGGATATAATGAGCGTGCAACTACAATTAGAGACAAAAGTGGTTGGAGAGGTTGTAAAAATAAACTACATCACTGCCAAATAACAATCATTTGTAACAGGTGGGAGGAGAGAGAAAGAAAATAATGGCGAAAACTGGTAATCTTCCCAACACCTTTGACTACGATTGTAATATAACTACTGGGTTGTTGAACAATCGGGAACTCCGAGGCTCTTTAAAATTTTTTCATTGAAATATGGGTATTTAGAATATTGGATGATCTTGAAAGGTAGCCGACAAAAGCGCGGGTTAAATAAAATGCGCTGCACTTCATTTGGGAATACTTGATCAAGTATTTTAGGTAATCGGACATTTTGTATTCTTCTACAGCGATGCCAAGCCAAGTCGAGTGGTGGTCAGAACAAAGAAATCTCTATCATATCTTTTGGAAATTAGACCATTTTTATGCAGACATTTTCTATTATTATTAATTTTTTTTAACCAACAACACGGTTCCGTACAGAACACCTATAAGGGACCTGTATGGTCTTTCGAGTATCATGTAATTTTGAAAGAACGAAGTTAACAACAAACGAACGAACAAACAAACCGAGAAAATATGAGAGAAAATTGCTCTTTACATTATAATGTGAAATCATATATACCAGACGAGGTGGCCGAGTGGTTAAGGCGTTGGACTGCTAATCCAATGTGCTCTGCACGCGTGGGTTCGAATCCCATCCTCGTCGAATTTTGTCTTCTTTTAACGCCTTGGCAACTTCCTGTAGTCCTTCCTCCCTCGGTAACATAAATTAAAACGTGTTGTTCTTATCAAGTGCGATGCAGTTGTTATTTACTATAGAGCTTTCTGTTTTAATATAATATAGTTTGTTCTTTTGATGTCATGCATGAAAACCACTAGAGTGGTATATTTGCAGGCGACTACAATTCTCAGTCATGCTGTTACTATTTTGTTGACCACGCCTTCGGTAACCAACTGGCAGTCATATCTGGTCCCCAGGTATATGTCAAATATCGCTAGTATTTGTCCTATTGCATTAAAAAAATCTCCCTTTGCAATTTCTTAAGGCAGGTCAATTATTTGAGAACGTCACGAGACAAAATAAAACCATGTCAGATTTTTATTCGTCAACCAGTAGGGAAATTCTTAAAACAGGATACGAAATAAGGTAGAAATCAGTTTCGATGTAAGTTAAAATTCTAAATTAAACTCGAAAACATATACGAATAAAATAAAAGATTTAAGAACGCCAACGCCAAATTTATCCGGGTACGTTGAGAGCGCTCGTTATTCAAAAGTATTCGGATACAAGTATAGGTAGTTTTACTAGAGGCAATTTATTTAAGGCAGATAATTCGTCTTCCTGTAAATTCGGTGTTTAGAAGAATTATTGAGCAAAATACGTCTGATCTGTCAACAAGTCTGAAGACGCGCTAGCAGACGGATAATTCGTCTAAGTCGGATAATATACCTTTAGAAAGAAAACCCGACATTTTTACAATGGGACAAACAGGTCATGAAATACAGTGTCTCTATATATGGGAAAAGAAACCGTAATCCAGTGTCATATATTTTCTTTTTATTTAATTCCGAAAAACATTATGAATGATCAAGTTAAGAAACTAAGTAAACGTTTTTTCTGTTAAAATTTGGGAGATGCACCTGCGCTATAAAGTATGCAGTCGCGTTTTAATTGTCTATTATTAATACATTTGTCCCTTAAAAAAAACAGATTTCGGATTCTCGGCGTACCGTAAACGCTGTATTAACCCCCCCCTTATTTATTTTCAGACCTTTTAGAGGGGGAGGCTTAATAGCGAGAGAGGGAGAGAGAGAGAGAGGGGCTTTATGGAGAAGGGGGGGGGGGTCTTATTTAAAACGTGAAGCCCAGGGAGGGGGGGGGAGGCTTATTAGAGAGGGGAACCAAATAGAGCGTTAACAGTGTTTAAATATTCTTTTTTTTTTCCCGGATTCATCTTTTCCTCTGTAAAGAGCAAAACGAATCCGGACTAAAAGTTATCTCTTTAGTCTGAAAAGCATTTTCGAGGAGTTACTGTATTTCTAACATCATTATTAAACTGAAAACTGTTGTCAGCTCGTGTTTTTGTTGCGTTTCTCGTTTTCTGAACAAACCATCTTCTTCTTACTTTTCTACGTTAAAAAAATTAAAGTTCTTTATGCGCGCTTGATAACTTCCGCTTCGCTATAGTTGGGCATGTGAACGAGGGAAAAAAATGTATAGTTTTTCAGTTTTTCCAAAAGCTTTGCCTAACATAAGATACTGTCTCAAAATTTCGTTTCTCGTTGTCATAAATCATCTTTGATAACGAGCGCGTCTTGTGACGAAGCTAAATCGTTAAATTTAGTCGTATTAGGAAATGGATGTGGCGTGGACGTCTTAAAACGAACACCGTCTTTCCATACCGCAACAGGCACAAAACGCTGTTTGATTCTCCTTAAATGTGCGTGGCAATCTTCGAGATCGAGATCAGCATTCTCAATACGCACAACTGTAATATCTGCTGCATGGCTTAAGCCCAGAGAGCCAATCACATCACTTCGGCCAATCGCAGCTGCAGGTGTCATGGTAACTGACTTGATAACGTCAATCAGAGGCATTCCAACGTGCAACATTTTCGTCATCACAGTCAACAAATCGTAGGCGGGGCCATCCACTGACTCAACGTGCAGATCTGAACTGATAATGTCCGGCCAAAAGCCCTCTTTTGCACAGGTCTCTGCTACGGTCCATGAGAATGAGCCACACCCATGACCCACATCAAATAGCACCCCTCTTTTGCGAGCATCACGAACATCATTGTGGATGTGTCGAGTTAATGGGTTGATGATGCTACTTGGAAAACCGTGAAGAAAGTGAGTGTATATGTCTCCGGGGCGGAGGCTTCCTGGGCAGGTTAGGCCATCTTGCTCTAAATTCAATACAAACAGAAAAGAACACATCTCGTTAAGTTACATGATATTTAAGTATAATATAAACATTTTATAGTTCTGCAGGATTAATATTTTGACAGAACTTTTTTTTTTGCGGACTGTGAATACCCCCTCCCCCACCTTACTGCAAAATTCGCAAACAATTTTAGCTGCAAAGTTTTCATCAACAGCACGGGGTCACATTGCTGAACTATTTTCCCACTCAAGACTGTTTAGATAGTTCAAGAGAAAGAAGTACATGGAATAGATAAACCCTTCTTAGAAAGGAAAATGCCTGGGGAGAGGGGCAAACTCCTCAACAGTTTGGGTGGGGTCCTGGGGGTGGGGTCCTGGGGGGGGGGGGGTGAGAGGGGAAAAATGTAATGGACTACATGGTGAAAGGGGAACCTTACCTTTTTCAGGTTGGAGTTATATATAAGGGTAGGGATTTCAAGAGTTGGAAGTATAGAAAAGTGTAGGGAAAACTGTCATTTTAGGGATTTAAAAGGGCCTTCAAGAGTATAGAGAAGGGATGCAGTGTTTCTACTGTAGGTATGTAAAAGGGGACCACTCCCCACTAGTCTTACCTGTTTGCTGAACAGGAATTGTTGAAAATGTGTGGTGTGTCATCAGGGGAACATTGGTTTCTGCTGTAACATTCAGAGCTCTCCTGTTAACAGAAGTAACCAGTTTCATTATACAAAGTGGCAACTGACAATTTTTGGGCTCATCATGCAATTCTTCTCCCTCAGCATGGAGAAAGAGCTTGAACTAATACAGCGGAAGTTCTTTAGGACAACTATTGACTGAAAGGGGCACACAGCAGGGGCATACTCAGAGGGGATTCTGGGTTTCTGGAACCCTCCTTTATTGAGAACGAATAATGAGAATTGAGAACAGGATCTTTACAAAGTATTGAGAAAGGAGCAGACCATTTCAATGTGAACATGGGAAACAGGAAGTGGGTGTTATTTTAGGTAATTAATACTCTGCATGTGTTTTGATTTGAATGCCCTGTGTAACTGAACTGTCTTGAGTGACTGATTTTTGATGAGATGGATCCCTCCCTTAAAAAAAGGCTAGGTATGCCCCAGGGGGAGGGGTTGAGCAGTGTTCTCCTTATCAGGCGGTTAAACAGGTAAAATTTACCACTTGAAGCATCAATTTTTACTGCCTGCAATCACTTGGAGGTTTTTGAAATTCAACAAAGTGTTTATTCTATAATAAAAAAATTATTGTTGCTTAAGGAATGAATTATGAAATTGTTGTAAGTTGTTTTACCTTTGAAGGTCGAAGGTGTGCATACGTGAATTTGCCTAAAATACATGTAGGTCTCTAAATGAAGGAAATTGGGTTTCAGGGAACCTACAATTAGCTCTACCCCCTAGGAAAGTGAGCCTCAGGCGCACACATTTAGTTTACTGGTTAGGAATGCTCCCTTGCCTGCTGAGCTAAAATTTAGAGAGAACACTGGGTTGAGTGGAATTCCTGCTCTTCAGAGGCATAGCTGTTGGGCAGAGATAACACTCACTTTTCCATTCAGATCACCTTATTCAAGACCCTTTATAGTCATCACCTTATAAGCTAACAATATAAGTTAGACTGTAATTCCTGAAGTTGCATCAGGGGGAGTATCCTATATATAAGTAACATCAGGGGTGCTTATAATTTTTTTTGGAAAGAAACTCGTAAAAGACCAAAATGAATTATAATCTCATATTATGGGTGTGGCTTCATTTTTTTGGAAGCAAGAAGCAATTTTTTGATAAAATGTCTGGCATTTGGAACAAATTCTACTAAAGCGATGAGCTTTGGAAGCAATAATACAAATATCCACCACATTTTATCCATATACATTACAGCTACAATTGAGGACATTTTGACATTGAACACTTTACAACTTTTTTTTAACCTTGACAGTTACCCCCCCTAGCTCCAAAATCAACTGTAAACAGACAAACCTAAAAGCTTCGCCTTCATTGGCACCATCATTTGCAGCACTTGCTGAAAGGCGAACTTTTACTCCTACAATCAGGTCTTTATTTTGATTGATGCATTTGATGCATAAATCAGAATCTACTTGATTTAAAGAGTCACATTCTCCTCCTTTTACTGTGTAGGAAAAAAAAACATGGAGATCATATTAGCATTTTCAAATTTTTTACCTGTTGCAAAATATAATTATTTGCCATTGATGTTTATCATGCTTGTGTCACTTGTAGAACTACATTTACCACAAGGCAACCAATAACTAATGAATTAATGATCTACACGATGAACATTATATCTTTCTCATTTCATTACCAAGACTAACATTTACCATCACCTCGCATAATAGTAGTATAATAATAATAATAATAATAATAATAATAATAATAATAATAATCATCTTTATTTTCTCAAGGTACAAGGACATATCCTAAGTTACAATAATAAATATCTAAAAATATCTAAAAAGTGCACAAAATTCATTTAGTCTAATAAAATCACTAGAAATTATAAATTATAAATAATTGTAATAATAATAATAATAATACATATGTATATAATATATAACTAGCTAAATGTTGTATTTAAAAATAAGCCTATTCACAAATGTATTCTTGAATCAGCCGAGTTAACTTTTGGACGATATGCATTAATGTTTCTTAGATGGTACTTAAATTCTTTTTTCCTTGGAAATATATTGCTAAGCGGGCAAAAGGGGTTGGATGAATGCGACTTAAAAAGCTTCCTGTCTGCGTCTTATAAGGGTTTATGAATATCCATTCGTTTAGATGTATCTTTTCTTTTAAAGCGTCTATCTAGGAAATGTTGTATGTCAGTGAGGTCTGAATCTGCAGCACCATAGATGGACAGGCCATAAGTAAAATTAGGTAAAACGACTGAGTTAAAAGACCTTAAAATGAACAGACACTTATTGGCCTTGATAAGCTTAGAGCATATGTGTATACTATATTTATATTTCTCCTGAAGTGTGACTCCCAAAATGGGCAATTCTGTGCATTGCGGGTTGTTATTAACTTGCACGATATTCTGATTAAAGCATTTTTTGCGGAAGACAAGTTCCTTGCACTAACACAGATTACATAACATACTATTGTCCTTTGACCACGTTAAAAACTGGTCCACTAAGTCCGTGCAACATGGGCCATTACCCCAAACAGGAACAACAATAGTTGGGTCATCTGCATATTTAAACAGAGCAGGCTGATTACCGAAGCTGATTTCTGGATCATTAATAAAGATATTAAAAAGGTATGGCCCACTTACACTGCCCTGTGTTGTTGCTCTATTAACACATTCCCATTGTCCCTCAAAACTATTATGAATTACGCGCTGTTGACGATTTGTGAGAAAACTAAGGTACCAATTAACAATGGCCTTGCTCACCACATTTTCAGGTATGTACTGATTGGACAGGCCATTAAATATGTTTTAAACTATATTGTGCATTTATGACTCATTTAATTACCGGTATGCATCTAACAGAGAGCAGTGATAAAATAAACAATTAATGTGAATAGTGAATACCAAAACCAGTGCAGCCTGCTGATGCCAAGCCATGAGCTGCGATATTGACTAGTGACAATACCCTGGTCTGTGACTTTTCTGCAATGAATTTACGCAGGCCAGGGAAGGTTGTGGCTCCTAAGAAAAAAGTCAAGTCACATTTAATACTTTAACAAAAGTGGAATTTTACTGCTCAAGCTCTGGTACTACTTTACAGTTTCTTGCATGTACCTGCACTGCCAGCATCGACCACAGTAGTGACACCCCTGGAAAGGCAAGTCTCGTCTACATCAACACCTAAGGGCGTGGCATATTGATAAATATGCACGTGACTGTCAATCAGACCCGGGGTAACGATGCAGTCGGACGCATCAAATTCTTCAAGTCCTCTTCCTTCAATACGAGAGGTGACGGAGAAAATTTTCTTGTCTTTGACTCCAATATCTGCAATTTCGTCCAAGCCACAAGCTGGGTCTATAACTCTGCCATTTCGAATAATCAAATCAAAGAGAAAATACTCAGCTATGTCCGCCATAATTGTTTTGGAAAAAGACTGGTGACTATACAGCATTTTTAGAGAACGCCTGGTTGAAATTTGACAGGAAATGTGATTGTCGATTTACAGAACGAAATGTTCAAGATTCCCCAAGATTTTCTTTTTTCTCTCCTCCAACATGTCTACATGAAAACAGGCTTCCCCGTTTGCTAAGAATCTGAGATAACACGCGAGGATCTCCAAATTTTAGTTCCCCGTTCCGGTTCGCTGGACTTCAAGGTTTCGGGTCTTTCTGCGTGTGCCGATACTTGTTTTGTGAGGTTATTGTATGTTTCAGATGTTTGGTCTTGTTTTGCATTTGTATTATTGTTGTACTTTGTTCCTTTTGTTTTACGTCATCTGTGCTCCGGTACACACAGAAAGAACCATGGTTTTGTGCAATTTTTGTCGCACTTTCTGGTGAATTTTTTGTCGCGCGCAAGTTGCATCTTCGAATCGCCTGTGTAAACTAGCGGCGATTTCAGTGCGATTTGGGAGCGATCTGTCGCGCGATGTCGCAGAGGAGCGTTTCTTTCACATGTTCGAAACCTTGTTCAAGTTTATTGCCATTATTGAAAAACAGTTACATGGATAGCAACATGGATTCTGATTGGTTGAAACGCGAGTCACGGCTGTCCTAAAAGATTGGGATAATCCGGACTGGTTACATGATGCAACTTGGCGGCGATTTTTGAGAAATCACAGCAAATCAAAGCAAATGTCGCACCCAAATCGCACGGAAATCGCCACTAGTTTACACTTGCGATAAAAGTTGCATTGGATAGCGCGACAAAAGTTGCATAAAAAATCGCATGTGTAAAGACACAATAATTTTTATCGTTACACTATAAAGAAAATTTGATGTAATTTATATCATGGGAAATAAACATCATCATCATCATCAAGACTGTGAACGGGGCTTTATTCCAACAGCTGCCTCGCGTGGCACCTCGCGCGGTCCCTCGCATGGCAACCTCGTTCCCAGGGTCTCTCTTCTTCCTCGCAAAATCTCGCAGGGCTTCGCAGGGAACCATGCATGAAGCCATGGTTACCTAGCAAGGCTAAAAAACAACATGGTTACCAATCAATCAATCAATCAATCAATCCAGGAAATCACGAAATCCAAGAATTTGAGCTGCACGTATCCAGTTCCTGATGATAGATGGGATCCGGAAGCTCTAAACGAACGACACAGGTGGTGGCGGCTGGTACGAGTATAAATGCGGAAAACAGTCGCGCTTTTAAAGGCAAGAACGTGGAACAACACGAAAACGAAGGCATGACGGATTTACCCTCTTCGGACAGGTTGAACATTAAAACTCTAGGACATTTTAAAACCTCGATAGTTTTAAAAGAAGGAGACATTGAGGATAAAACGAAAGATAAAAATTCAGCACTGACGCACAGTCATGTCGATTCTGATCGATTATTAACTTCGTTCAGCTCAAAAAATCCGGCAATGACAGCAACTTTGAGCGCAACTAAGGATCATTATGAGGCTTTGAAAGACGCTCTAGACAATGGTAATCTGAGTTCACAGGGGACATTCAATCAAGTTAAAGGTTTGTTCAATGTGTACTTCAAGGACAAGACCCCGAAGAATAAAACTACCCTCACAGAGTTTGCTGTGGCTTTAGGGGTTCCAAAGCTTGCTTATAAAATAATTGTTGATCGCAGAAATGATAACCAAGGATTGACAACATGGGATAGAGAAATAGAGAAAGAGCAAACGATTGTGGAGGAAGGGAGGTCGACATCAGCGAGCACCGATCAGAATCAGGTAGGTTAGAAGTAGCCCGGGGGGTGGGGGGTACTTAACAAAGTTTTGTACGGGGATGCTCCGCCCCGAGCTCCAAACCCTTACCCTTTCATATACCGTTTTTGACAGAAAAGGTACCCCTTTCATATACCTTTCATTGAAAATGGTACCCATTTCATTTTCCATTGAAAATGGTACCCCTTTCATATTGTATTTAAGGAATCACTGAGTTTGCTGAATTTGTGTATATTTTCTAGCATGCTAATCCAGCAATGCTACCTCTAACCTATCTTCTTGCCATATTCAACTATTTATTTATCCTATTTAATTTTTTCTTTTATTTCCAGTGGCTAGTCTGGGGGGGGGGGGGTACTCCCCCAAAATACCTATATGGGTATGTGCCGCCCAATGGGGTCGTGATTTTGGGACTCCTGATCTAGAATGGGGTATCCATTTTAGAGATGTTTCCTAGAACGGGGTATAATATTTCGAACGCACCAAAGCTTCAGATTATCAGCAGCCATTTTTTCTAGAATGGGTTATTAAAAATTGACCTATTTCTAGAACGGGGTATCATTTTGAGTGCAAATTCTTTCTAAGACAAGGTCCAAATTTGAAGACCAGGGCCGTGTTGTTCGAAGGACGATTCGCACTAATCCAGGGTTAATTACCATGACAACTCATATGTTCTGTTGACAGTTAATCCAGGATTAGTGCTAATCAGGCTTTGAACAACTCAGCCCTGGGCGGCACATACCCACCCAAAATATACCCGCCCCCCAGGTGGCTAGTTCACCTTCTGTGTTCACACTTGCTACACTTGCTGTTTATTGCCAGACTTGCTTTGCTAGTGGCTACAATATTGTTAAGTTTCAATTATAAATTAAAGATAAAATCATTAGGCTGCACCAGACAATTAAAAGATTTATATAAATTGTGAAGAACAGTTTTCAACAATTTTGTAGAATCCCAATGATGACAAAGACAAGACTGATGCACTGAAACTGTCCCAGGATGTCATTTCTCAGCTTCTGGCAGTACTTTTAAATTTTTCTGACCTCAATGACAACTTTAGCTTAGCGTGTGATGAAGCTGGTATGGTGGTGCTATTTGTTGAGATGACTAAAGAGCTGCAAGACTCAATTTTTCACAATGTCAAATATGTGGTAGGTACTAAATAAATTTACAATGTTTTCAATAATAAAACCACACCTTCCCCTGGCAGGAGCTCAAATGGTATTTTATAACCTCTATGCCCAAGTATATGTTATTTATTTGTTAAAAATAATGAAAGAAATAATATATTGAAGATGCTTCACTAATGAGCTTATTACTGGGCAAACTATAGCGATCATTAGCTATGAGTAAATTAGTTGATGAGAAGATTATTATGCAGAATTGTTTTGTCCATGCATATACCAAAAGTGAAGTGATTATGAGCAAAACATGTCAGCCTTTAGGGGGGGGGGGGGCTGGGGGCTCAGAACCTCTTGCTTTCTGTACTCGTGCTTCCTGTACCTTTTTCTCCAAATTCAACCCTTTTACCCACTCCTAGGCTCTCCCCCCGACTTAATAATAATATTATTATTAGATCATCATTTTCTGACAATAGTTTTGTATAATACTTTGTATGTTGTAATTTCATCTTTAACATCAGTTGGCTGTGGTCTGGAACTGTAAAAACTGTTATTTTAAACAAACCACATCATCAGAACTTATAAAATATGAACTTATAAAATATGAACTTATAAAATATGACACATGAACTTATAAAATATGACACAGAGAGTCTTTAATATTATAATTATTTATTTTTAATTCACAGAATGCTGAAACACAGCAGCTTTCAAAGTACACAGTGCGCGGTAAAATGCTTTCTAGGACCATGGGAATCCTTCATAATTTATCGAAACGTGTTCCAACAAGGAAGAACTTTGCTGCCTGTCAGGCTATAAATGTGCTTATTCCTCTGCTCAAAGCTGAAGTCATACTTTACAGTACCAAGAGCCTCCTTATTTTGGCATACCTCACTGATGAAGAGAACAATCATTTAATAATGGCAGATGAAGGTAAAGCTGTCTTCTTTTTTTAAATTTCATTGTGTTTCAATTGACACAGAGAATTAAATCCCATCAGCGATTCTTCATGAAGAATCCTGATAAAATAATGGGGGATCCACTGTTGAATAGTATAAATCTTATTGCAGGATGGGTGGGCTCCTGGGGGGATGCCCATATGAAATGTATGGGGATGCTCATTGGAAATTTTGAAATAAACCCCTAAAGAGACCAATCTGGGTGTGGTTCAAGCTTTATTTGACCCCTCTGAAAGATACCATTCTTCAAAAAGACAGACAAATAAGAGTTATAGTGCCTTTACTGAATCTTTAATTCTTCATTCATTGTCTCTTTGGCACTCTTTTGAAATAGATGTCTAGACTGTTTAAACACTAAATGATACCATGATGGCTAAAAATATTGGTATTCCTTCCTGAACACCCTAACTGATATCAAAATCCATAATTTACACCCCGAAACAAGATGACGAGCATCCCTTATCTTTTGTATGGAGTTCCCCCCCTGGGAGGTGGGCTCAGCCTGTGTGTTGATATCCCTTAACTTCCATGATCATCAGATGAAGAGAGGAAGGAAGCTGGACATATGGTTCATCTGTGTGCAGGCTAGTGTGGAAAGGGAGTTTTTTTGGGTGGGGATAAACTGCTTAGTGCGGTGGCAAAGACACCTCTGTGTAGGAGAGATATGTGGGTCAGGCTGCGTGGATGGGGGATCTAGGCATTCAGATAGTGGGGAGGGCACAAAGCAACGGTGTGAGGAGACCAATCTCCCTTTGTTTTCCCTGCTCATTCACACACTTGTTTTTCTGCTCTATGGCTGCACAATCTTAATACCTGGAACAGGCTAAGCTAACATGGAATGTGTTATTCCATAGCCTCGCCGTGTGATAATTCCAATTTAGTTTCATGGTTCCCCCTAAAAACTTGGCTTTTAAGATCCCCTGCTGGAATTTCCAATGACCTTCCTCCGGAGGGGGTATGGATATTTTCTGAAACTGCAGTGTGATGTAACAAGTTAGAGTGTCAACAGAACTAATTGGAATTTTAATCTTAGAATCTTAGAACAGATCAATTTGTTTAAGTAGTTTATTGAAGCAGTGTTGTTCTCATTTCAGGTCCAATTAAGTTTCTTACAAGAGTGCTGAAAAAGGCATTGGGCCAATCCAACCACAGATACATTGGTTTTTCTGCCTCAGAACTTGCTGAAGGACTGACACAAATTGCGGTCAATGACAACAACAAGAAAACGGTAAAAGATTTATAGATTTGGTACTGTTGGTACATGAACATTTAACAGCCAATAAAAGTTATAAACCTATATGGTGGCAGAAGAAAGAGGTTAATTACCGTAATTAATTAACTAATTAATTAATTTCATATAGAACAGTTTTCAATTGAGTGTCGTAAAACCAAAACCGAAGCAATCAACAACAACAACAACAACGAAAACCTTTTGCCAATTACAGACGTAGGCAAACGAATGGACCAATCAGAACACGATCAAGCAAATACATGCGTGTATTTCAAGAAAAAAATAATTATTTGCAGCCCTGGAACCCCTAATCAAAAATTCCTGGATTCGCCTCTGCTTTCGACACTCAATTAAAAACCTCTCTATAATATTTCAGATTGCTCAAAGTGGAGCCATCCCAGTTCTTGTTACAATGTTGCAAAACGCTCAAGGTGATGACGAGAGATTAAATGCGTCTAATACCTTGTGGACGTTAGCTTTTGATGAGGAAAACAGGAAAGAAATCAAAAGTGACGAGTTTGCAATTACCGAGCTGCGAAAACTTCTGACAACAGAAAACAGCGAGTTAAAGAGAGCTGCTGCTGGTGCGTTATGGGAATGCGAGGGCAAAGAAAAATATGCAGAGGAGAAACAAGTGGCAGTCAGTGTACAAGAAGCAACAGGTAGGCATTTTCGCTTCAAAAACAAATTAAAAGTTAAAAGTTTTCCGTTTTGCGTTTTTTGCTTCAAAACTCTTATTGTCCACACTTAAACAGCGTGAGTGCTACTGCGTCGTGTTGTGATCTGCTGCTGAGTAGGCGATCACAAACCATGTCACACGATCCACAGCCAGAGCAGTAATATTATTATACATTGGTGTCACTAGCTCGATTTTGATTGGCTATAAGCACGCAGCTAATTATTGCTTGCTGTTTCTGTTACGTCATACCTACAGACAATAGTTTTATGCATGCAGAAGTGACGTCATACCTACAGACAATAGTTTTATGCATGCAGAAGTGACGTAAGTTGTTTACTTACAAGTTGACTGCTGTGCATTGATCACTTTTTTGTGCGCGCTCGTCTTTACAAGTGCAGTTCAGGAATATGCATAATAAAACAATTATTGGATTCGGTTTTCACATGATAGCGATAATTATCAAGGCCTCAGTTTGTGTTATCCGCCTCAGCCTTCGGCTTCGGCAGATAACACAAACTTTGGCCTTGATAATTATCGCTATCATGCTCAACCTCATCCAATAATTGTTAATTATCATGATGTTATCATGTCTGTGCACGTCACGTCACGTGTCTGTCTGGTCATGTTCACGCCCACAAAACGAGAGTTTTGGTACCAACAGGGACTTTGCTTTGGTTGTGCCTAAAGAATACCGTTTAGAGGGACGTCGGACACCTTATTAAGACTTATATAACGTAATGTCGACACTTAGAATTTTATTTTCAATAAATTTTTAAGTGTAAAAAAGAAAATCTAAAATCCCCCACTGAGGATTGAACCTGTGATCTCAGCTAGGCTTAGGCTTAGATAGCCTACCTTACCACTGTACCACTGTACCACCTAGCTTCTCGGGTTGTTCAGGCCTAAATTTAACTATATAAACTGCTACCCATAACATCAACTGAAAACAAACCAGTTTCTCCGTTATATAAGTTTCAATAAGGTGTCCGACGTCCTTCTGAACGGTATTCTTTAGGCTTAACCCTTTGCTTTGGGAGTTTGTGTAAGTATCGCTGTACTGTCAAATTTTGTTTTTAGACACGAAGCATGTGATGATCAGTTACCAGTGGGATGTACAGTCAAGTGAAAACCACTCTATTTGAATAAATACAGTATGTGTTACACTTTGTATAATGTGTTTTTTATTAGACACGAAGCACGTGATGATTAGTTACCAGTGGGATGTACAAAAATCAATGATCCAGTTAAAAAACCAGTTGCAGGCACAAGGCTACAAGGTTTGGATGGACATTGATGAGATGGGAGGCTCCACACTGGAGAGCATGGCAAAAGCTGTGGAGAACGCATGCGTCGTGTTGGTTTGTGTGTCTCAGAAATACAAGGAGAGTCCCAACTGCAGATCAGGTGATGAACTGGAATGTTTTTAAGGGTGTCCTTCCCGGCATTTTCCCCTAACCAGTTTCACCATCCCGATGATTTCTATATCATCAAATTCAGGTCTCGCGTTTAAATTTATCTCATTAACATTAGAGTCGTTGGTAGGGACATTATTTCATGGTTAGCGTTGCTCACGTGTCATAAACTGCTAATATGGTGGGAACTGTGAAACTGAACACAAGACATCACTAAATCGACATTGCACATGCGCAACTAGTGACAGTCCCCAACCGCGCATAAGAATGAAAAAGCGCAAAAGTTCAAAGGAAAAGAGATAAAAATCTGATTTTTTTGGCGAATCATAAGCAATTCAACTATTTTTAAAATCTGTAGCATGGAATAACCGGGTGAAAAAAAAAAGGAAAGCTATTGAAGAAAATGTATTAAAATACACCTTTATGACGTCATAGCTTTTTCAATAACATAAAGTTTAACAAATCCATGCTACAGATATTTTATTAAGATGTTCTTAAAGTCAAACCCGCGATATAAAAGGAGGCTGGACTGTCCAACTCATGCAAATGAGCAAAATCTATTGCTCTTGCTCATTTGCATTAGATTCGGCGTGGGGCTTTGCCCTTTTATACTGCAGGTTCGCCTTTAAGCCGTTGACATTGGTTTTTATTGGAAAAAATGTATTACCAAATAAGATTCGATGGAACCATTAACAGAATAAACGTGACCAAACATCATAGCCGAGGAAGTAAAGAAACTCATTATATGACATTTGAAACTCTTCCATGGCAGCCACCTTGTCATTAAAGACATGACATTCCCAATGCTTTGTTTACCTTCACAGCTGAAAACAATCTTGAAGTGCTTCGTCACCAAAAATTTCGCTGGCTGTTAAAGGGGCTATGTGACCATTTTTTGTGTTACTTTTAAAAAGCCCAAAAGACATATTTATATCAGTGGAAACCCAAACAATAATGGTTCAGTTTTGTTTTCAAATTATTCTAATAATACTCTTATCATAAATGAAGGTAAAGCAATTTTTTTATTTGTACACGGTATGCGTTCAAGTATTCACTGTCGTTCTCTTTTTGTCGTATTTTTTGTTGACCAGTTGTTTCTGAAAGGCATTTATAATTAATAATAATAAAATGGAAACTTTATGTAGACTGAAAGACCAACTTATCTTCCACCGATGTTAGATAAACTTTCTTCGAAACGTGTCAACTGACGTGTAGTTTTTAACTGACTACAATCAATATACCTTACGTTTATTCCCCTTAAAAGTAACATTTTTTCCTGGGCGCACATATTTACCAAGAAGCAATAGTATTTCTTTGCGTATCATCTATCCATCATTTGCCGCAATCTGTGTTTGATATATTTTTCTTTTCTCCCTGATTTAGAGGCAGAATACACATACCAGCTTCACAAGGACATCATCCCTCTAATGATGGATTATAAATACAGACCTGATGGATGGCTCGGAATTATAGTGGGCACAAAATTCTGGATTGACTTCACAGAACGACATAAACTGGACACTAGCGCAGATAAACTTATGAAGGAGTTGGGAAACAGAGGCAAAATTGTAGCAGAGGAAACCGTTCAAGGTACGAGATTCAATTTAAATTCAACTTATTCATCGTACTTTTTGTTGATGCACTTTCCAGTGCTTATCACGGTGCTGCGTCCGTTGATGACTCGTTGGGACTAATGGGTGCGTAAAATTTCCCGCATGGTCACTGCTGAACTGATCCGGTTGAGGCTGCTGGTCTCAGTGGCGTAAAACTAAGACAAGGAGACTTCTCTCTCAGGGATAGTCGAGCGTGCGAAAATCGCGCTAGCTGGCGTGATTGCCCGCTCGACTTTTCCAGAGAAAAAAGAGGGAATGCTCGAAGTCTGCATAAAAGTTGGTGATCATGTCTTGCACGGCAGTTTGTACACGTTCTTCCTCGATCTAGTTTGTACCATCTTGCACTGTATCTCTTTATGTCTGATAATAAGCAGCGATTAATCCTCAACCTGGTCAATTACCCTCACCTGTTGTTTCAGTTTTTATAGTATCCTTTTAACGCTATATTTGTCTGTCATAAAAGTCTTGCAGAGGGAAAGCTTAGAGTAGGGTACCCCTATAACCGCTAAACCACATGTTCTGCGGACGCCGGAAGCTACACCATCATCCTGTATTCAATGCGGTTGTTGTGATGTCAAGGCACACACGAACTGATTCGTCGACATTTACAACAGGCAACCCATTATTCCAAGTATAATAACAAAGGGGACAAAATCGTTCCCGACACAGACAACCCAGGAGCTTTATGTTGAACAAAACCGCTTGTTGTGGGGCAATGGGGGATAGACAAAAATAATTAGACCAAAAATTGAAAGGTATTGCAAGTGGGAATTTTTTCAGTCTTTCCTGTTATACATGTAGTAAATTAAAAAAAAAAAGAAGATTTCACTTTTATATTTATTCGCCTGCTGTCGAGGTTGATTGTAGTTTTTCTGTTGAATTTCAGTCACGACGGTAGATGTTGTGGACGCCTCGCCCCAGACTTCTATCAGATCGTGGACATACACTGACGTGACAAGTTGGCTTAAGGAAGTAGGGTTGGAAGGACGGTTAGTGAATGAAAAGATACGTTACTTCATAAACTTCAGAAAAGATGAGTTCACGATTGTTGGATTCTCCTCTCAGTCCATTATTACGATGGCAATGAATGTAGTGTTCGATTTACTGTTTAATTTCTCGTCTCTCGTTGCTCAGTTGGTTGCATTGACAATGGGATAGCGCAGGTCAAATCAATTAACTTATTTCTTATCAACAGATTAGATCCAAAAGCCGTGCGAAGGTTGGATGGTCGAATGCTGCTTCGACTGCAAGATCTTAGAAAGGAGGTAAAACTTTTTTTGTCACTTTTTTGTAATTTTGGAAACCGGTATCTGCTCAGTGTAGTGATATTACCAGAGAGGACTTTCTTCTTAAAGTTATTCACGTCATGTTTTGATAATAACCGCTGATAAATATATTAAATTGTAATATGCACATAGCCATTTCCAGGAGGTCAGTTAGCAGGGCAGCCTGGATCCAGAGGTCCGTTCTCTGAAAACCATGAGTGAAATTATAACCGCATAAACGGTTAGAAGAAGCTCGGTATTAGCAGGGCGGCATGCGATGGAACAAATGTCGCCGATTACTGACGAACAGAGAATAGGCTCCAGAGAGCGGAGCGCCTCCTCGCCTTTTGTGCCAGTCGAAATTTTCCTTCGTATCACTTCCAAGTATCTGAACGCCTTGAACAGGCTCTCTTATTATTACAGGAAATTTTCGCGATTTTTCGGAAAACGCAAAAGTTTGATGTCGCGAAAAAAGAAATTCGGCTATTTAGTAGGTATGATAAGAAGAAATGTCGAGAATTCAATGTCTCGAAATATCACCTTTTCAAAATCGCGAAATTTTCGCGACCATTTTTGGTCTATGGGAATTAATGAACTGTCCCTAATGTAGAGGTGTTTGTATTTATACGAGGGTTTCCTTTATAAGGAGAGGGTCGACTGGTCGACTGTACTATTGACAGGAGGCGGGGTAGACTTCAAGTGGAATCTCGATCTTTTTAATTTGAAGCCCACTGTCAAAATTTCTTCTATTCCAAGATGTGAAAGTTTGGCAAAACTAAGGCAAATTTTTTAGTGTGATTTTTTCTCTTAATTTGTGTAACCTGGACTCCTGACTCGCGTTAGCAGGAAAATGTGACCACTCAGTCACTGAAAGAGTTGGTGTAGACTTTTGAACGGTCATCGCAAAAATTTCCTCTTGAATTTCAGAGTCCAGAATTCTTCTACACTTCAATCAGGACCGACTTTAAAATGGCCAGCATGTTTGATGTGCTGGAATTCACAGACGAGTTGGATAAATTGGAGAGATAATTCTCCCTTGAATCAGACAAGCTCACCTACCAACGTCCATGCTGTCCTCACGACTGAGCCCGCGGTTTGCACTGATCAGGGGAGATGCAAAGCAACAGAGCGTCACCTGACGGCAAGCTTACGTCACAACGTTAGGTGTTTTCGGCAGTCCTCGCAGTATTCTCTTGGATTTGCTGAACATCGACCCGAGTTTTCCGACACTTAAATTAAGTAATATCCTGTTGAATTATTCGTTTTCTGTGCGAACGGTCAAGGACACACTCAGAAAGCAATTTTTCTCTTTTGAGAAAAAAGTCTACCTTAAATTCCATTCAATCTCCAGGGCATACTTTTGTCTTTACATTCGTATTTGTTATTTGTAGTATAGTGAAGAGAATTAATGAAGAATAAGGCTGTAGGTAGCCACACAACACAAACAATGACAAACACATTAGGCGCATGCATGGTAGCAGAGAAGGAAGATCGCGTTTTCCTCGGTGTAAAAACCATCAAGTGTCGTAAGCTTAACATGGTTGAGATTCTCCGCTGCCAAGCAGTTGAGTTCTCTACCAAATGAAATCAGAGCTGTTACTGGCAGCAAATAATCTTTTAAACACATTCATACAAGGCATGTTATTTTATCCATGTAGGTAGCCATAAGGCCGATTTACACGGCACAACTTTGTCGCATGCGATTTTTGTAACGTGCGCTGCTTGCGTCAGGCGAAAATTGTATACAACTCGCATCATATAACATTGTATGTGGCTACGATTGTCGTAGGGTTTTAAAACATGTTTAAAAAATCCTACAACTTTTTTCGTGTTGCATGCGATTTGGACTACGCGATGCGTGTCGTATGTGTGGCGTGAACAGGTTGCATGCGATAGCTGTAGGCAAAAGTTGTGCCGTGTAAATCGGCCCAATGGATATTTCTAGTGGCGTCAAGTTTTGCGAAAAATATTTCGACGGATCAGATTTTTGTTGGATATATGTTTTGTGGGTGGTAAGCTGATAAAAAATTTATGCCATACGGTATCTTAAAAATGTAGATTTTAATTATTATTATTTTTTTTAATAAACTAAAAATATCGTAAAAAGGGTTGTTGTTGTTCATCGTGGTGAACACACTAGTAAAGAAGTATTTTTCGTTTGTCTCACGATGTAGTCACTTCCGATGTGGATCGCCTCTTTGACCCTCACGCAGGGTCAAAGAGGCGATCCACATCGGAAGTGACTACATCGTGAGACAAACGAAAAATACTTCTTTACTAACTAAAAATATATATTTTAAATAAACTACATCGTCACATTTTGTTGGGACACCTCACACATATTCACCCTACAGTTGGCGTCCTTCTCTCCCAATGTTGAATTTTGCGGCTTTGTGATCACTAAATGTCAAACCAACCTTGAGAAGGGAGGAAGATCCACATGTGTTCCAACAAATGTGACGAGAATTGTAGCTGGCGCCGAAGCGTACATCCACATCCATGTTTTATGATCTCTTAAAGTATTGCAAAATCTCTTGAAGTATTGTATTATTCTGTTTATAATGTATTGACACGTGTACGTTTTACTCAACAACAGGTAAACATCTCCCAAAAGAGGTGTTATAGTTCCATTTTAAAGACTAAAAAAAAATAGGATTTATTTTTCAAAGACATGCCTGTTTTTAAAAGCATAATATTTGTCACAAAATAGGCTTTAGCACCCTGTATTTAAAGAACCAAATAATTGATTCACATATGACAATCCGAGGAAGTAAGTATATTTATTCTAATGGTTTTAAGATGTCAGAATCTGTTAACTTTTTGGACATATTCAGAAGCTATGCGCGTTACTCGCTCCCCCGCGCGCTCGACTAACTAAATTAAAAGAAAAATAAGAGATGTACTGCTGGCAGTCCACTTATATTTAATGCCTGGTGACTTTATTAGGACCGTTTCATAAAAAGTCTAGGCTTTACAACGAGGCCGTTTGGGCTTTTGAATATGATGCACAGGGGCAGATCCAGGAATTTCTTAAAGGGGGCGTTGCACACATATACATATATGTTGCAACCTCCTCAATCCCACCCCTGGATCTGCCCCAGATACAGCGCTTCATATCCATGTTCCCGTCCCCGTCCCCGTCCCCGATCCCACTGCCGCCCTGTCCTCCCTTTTCCATTCCTGCATGTTCACACTACCAGGAGCTTATTTGGGTGTTTTTACTCGGCATCGCATGATACAAAGTCTTCAACAATGTTTTTTGAATAGTTATTTAATCGTTTATTCCTATGTAAATTTATGCGTTGGAACTAACAAAAGTCTAATTAAAGTTGCTTTTGTAAAACCTTAAATCGATTTGTTTTGTTTTGCTCATACAACCTACACAACAGCTCCTTCGACTGTAGAATTAGGCAGTCCCTTTTTTTTCGCCGTTTACCGTCGTCCAACCGATCCATATTTTTGCGTTTTCAAAAAAAAAAAAGTTATGCTGGCAGATCGCAAAGAGCTGTTGGTGGTTCATCTTTTTTTCGCTTTTCTCGGCTGAGTTTGACGTACGACATCCGTTGCCGCCATGTTGATTTTGTAACCGCGTCTCGTTGTTTCCAGGCTCCACGGCAATGATGCTTGGGTACCGGGCCTCCTAGTTCCAGATTGCTCCTGATTTTTTACAGGGTCTTTTTTTTTAATCCGACCGAAAGACTCAAAACGCATTCGACGGTACTGACGGTAAACGGATAAAAAAAGGGGACGGCCTTAACTAGAATTAAACTCTTGGGGGACCTCCTCCGCACTCAACATAAATTAAAGCGCGACACTAAATACTGGGTTTCTTTCAGCATGGTTTTGTCCATGCGTTTGAATGTTTACATTGGCTTGCCATGTACATTCAGTTTTTAATTTGCGAGACACCATTGTGACATCTTAGGACAGCTTGTTCTCCGCAACACGTGATGTGGCACGCGTGATGCGCCAGGGTGATGCGGGTGACAAGTCGGTTCCAAGGTACGGAACTTGATATTGTGAACGGGTAATTGTGCAATATATTTACGACTGCATTCTTGTAGTCGTTCTTAGTTTGCCACAAGCTACACCGCGCTGACGAGCCCCAACAGGGCGAAACAGCTCTCCGCGGTTGCTACCCTGCTTTATCGGTTTCTGTCGTATTGGTGTCTCGCAAAATATATGTTTTTACGTAGTCAGATCAGCCTTGCAGTTTGTCGGTTACAATATTAACGCCGTCTTTGGAATTTGTTATGAACATTCCGACGACCATTCCGATGACATATACGCTAACTTCACAACTTCTAAAAGAAACACTTTGAATACCGAAAAGCCCTGGGGACGAGAAATGCAGAGCATGAGTCAGATGAGTTGAGCATAATATCAAGGCCGGGTTTCTGTGACCTAACGTTGAAAAAAAACTTAAGCATATTTTCAATGTTTTATTTTATTCTATCAGAAGCACATATACCTAATTCAATAAAGGTTGCTTTGGTCATTGGTAATTGGGCTTTGGGAAGCTATTGTTTGGCGGTCACTCAAGCGAAGCATTGCATTGTGTTCCGTATGCCAAATGCCAAATCCCAATTACCAATGACCAACTGCCAAAGCAACCTTTATTGAATTAGGTGTATATCTAAGAGATAAGCTTCAGGTATAGTACAAAAGCGCGGCAAAATGCGCAGCCTACCACTCAATGAAGTGGCGAACCTGTGGTGCATGGTTACTAAGCAGGATTTTGTAAACAACATGGCGGACAATCGAACATTTGAGCGTCTGTTGAGATTGTAATAACTTGGGTCTTTAAGCTTATAATCTGATAACTGATGGGAACAGGAAGCTCAAAAGGAACTACACAGGTAGTCGCGGCTGGTATGGAAGTTAATAATCATGGTTCCAAAAACACGAACGTGGAACTTAACGGAGAATGTTCTCACAAAATAGACAATGGATCTGATAAAGGAAACACTAATATTCATGCTAAAACTGTGGCTGACGATGCAGTGAGTGCAACAAACGAACAAGAGTTAGTAACACAAGCTGTCCGTCAGCAACCTTCGAGCTCTGATTCTTTACTTACTTTGTTCAGCGAAAAATATCCAGTAATTGCAGCAACTTTGAGTCTAACAAGGGATTATTATCAAGGTTTAAAGGATGCTTTTGACAATGGTAATCTGCTTTCACCGACGGCACTTGGTCATGTTCACGGCTTGTTCAGTGTGTACTTGAAATACAAGAAACCGAAAAATAGATTTGCCCTTACAGAGTTTGTTGAAACTTTAGGGTTTCCCAAGCTTGCTTATGATGTAATTGTTGACTGCAGAAAAAAATATCCAGAATTTACTACTTGGGATAGAGGGAAAGGAAAAGGGAAAGATAGTGAAGATGAAGAGAATGAAAAAGAACAAAATACTGTGGAGGAAGGGAATGATTTAGAACAAAAAAATGCGACAGAAGGCAATGTTATAGAAAACAATAATACAGACCAAAGTGCTGTGACAAGAAAGGATAACAAGGAACAAGAGAATGCAGAGAAAGTGAATGAGAAAGAACAAGCACTTGAAGAGGACAGGAATGAGGAATCGGAGAGCCAGGTACATTCATAGTACATACAAACATGGATTTTATTTCCCGCTTGAATTTACAGAGTTAAGCTCTAGTAGGAGCTAAAAAGAATTTAAGTCATAATTCATATTTATTTTTACCTATCTTCCCCAGTCTCAGGTTTTTATTAGGATGCTCCAAACGCCCTTAAAACTGGCAGAAATTGCCATAATTTTCCCTTGTTTTACTTAGCTCAGCTTTGTGCTCGTGCCTCATTCAGATAGATTTGCTTTCTGAAGAACACTCATTTGCACTTCCTGTAACAGAATAATTAAGTATACATGCTATACTTGTCTCATTATTTTCTAATTCATTAATTATCCAGGAAGATAAAGACAAGAAAGATACATTAAAAATGGTGCAGGATATCACTTCTCAGCTTCTGAAAGCAGTTTTAAACTATTCTGATCTTCATGACAGTTTCTGCTTAGCGTGTGATGAAGCTGGCATGGTGCTACTTCTTATTAACATGATTAAAGAACTGCAAGATTCAATTCCACATCACATAAAATATGTGGTAAGTATCCTAATATACTTTTCAATTGGCAGGTCTCAGACTGTGGAATAATCTACATGTACCAGCCAGCATTAGAAATATCAACAGTTCAACATCATTTAAAAGGGCTTTTAAGATCAGGATACCTCCCCCCCCCCCTCAAAAAAAAAAAAGATTATGCTTTCATACCAGTTTAGCCTTATCTGCCTTATAAAACCCCAAACAAACTGTATATTTTTAAAAGCTTCCATTGATAATTAAAGATTACAAAAACATTTATTTGAATACAAATGGTTAAGGTATTCAGAATATAGCGATTCAGTTATATATCATAAAATATTATTTTCTTATTATAATTAACAGAATGCTGAAACACAGCAGCTTTCTAAGTACACAGTGCGAGGCAGAATACTGTCCACAACCATTTCCATCCTTCATAACTTGTCGAAACGTGTTCCGACAAGAAGAAGCTTTGCTGCCTGTCAGGCCATAAATGTGCTTATTCTTCTCCTCAAAGCTGATGTTATGATTTACAGTGCTAAGAGTCTGCTTGTGTTGGCGTACTTGACTGATGAAGAGAATAATCATTTGATCATGGCAGATGAAGGTAAAATGTATTTATTTTCTAAATATTTATCATGTTAAAGCTTTCACAATCAAACAGAAAGTTCAGTGCCATAAAATCCTGGTTGATTATCCCCCCAGCTTATATACAGTATGTAACCCTCTGCTTATGGGCCCATCTGCCTGGTAATGAGTAAGTCAACTGCCAGGAGATTTGAAACGAAAGGAGGATGAGGTAATGACAGGGTCTTAATTGTGCAAAAGACAAAACAAAGAAAAGTAGGGGAGCGGGCAGAGAGATGGAGCCCCACTCCTTCTGAACCTTTCTCTACTAGCTTCTACTCAGTCAGTTTTACTCATTTCACCAGTCTCCCACTGTGGCCATTTACTCATCATTTTGCAGTTGCCTGCAGAGGAGGATAATCCATATCAACAGGGAGTCTGTATTAATTAACAGGGCTCACAAGTATATTACACTTGTATAGCCCTGTTATACAAAAGTTCCAAGGTGCCATTTACAGCCATTTAAAGTAAACCAAATTAGTCCCTTTGCCCAAATTTGTATCCAATTTGTTTTTGCTTTTGCTATTGTTTTCTCACAAAAAAGTGTGAGTGAACAAATTCTCTTATTTAAAAAATTTGTAATATCTAATAATAAATTGATGACACATTTAAAATACCAAATTAAGTAAAAGCCTGACGGAAAAAGTACTGTAGGTCTTCAAATGGTGCTTAAATGACACCTTTATTTAAAAAAAAAAATCATGGTGGCCCTTTCAGAAGCCAGAGCATCTGCATCATTTATGTGGTTTATTTCTTTTAAAGAAAAATACTGCACTGTACAACATCCAACCTCACACTTTCATTTCAGGTCCAATCAAGTTTCTAACAAGCTTGCTGAAAAAGTCGCTGAGGATGGTTAGGCACAGATATTTTGGGTTTTCTTCTGCAGAACTTGCTGAAGGACTGACACAAATTGCAGTCAATGACAACAACAAGAAAACAGTATGTGAAGCTTGTTTATTTCATGTTGTGCCTGCCTTAGGGAGATACTTGGGTTTAAAACTGATGGGATGAGTTTGAAATTAATGATTTGGGTTTTCTTTTTTTGATACCCCAATGATTTTTGGGGTATGAGGTTTTAGCAGCCAATGCATTTTTTTTTAGGTTGAAGTTATGTAATTTTTGACGTTTGTATTCTGGCCCATGAGGAACTTTTGGGTATTTAAATTATAGCTTCATTTGCATTTAGACGGACCACTTGAGTTGATCCCTGGAACACAGTAGATTAAAGGTAGAGAGTGAGTTTTCTGTGATGTGCATTAGAGTACTTTGCGTGTTCTCCCTTCGCGTGTATCTGCTACACAAGCTGAACTAAGAAATGATATATATGAAATAAATCATATAGGATTTATTTCATATATATAAATAAATATATAATATAAATAAATCAAGCTGAACTAAGTGAGTCATCTGGTTCATTCAATCCGTTGGATTGGACAAGGACTTAAGTGTTTATTTAGCTACGAAGAAAATCATAAATCTGGACTCAGATTGGACTTCTTATTTCAGATTGTTCAAATTGGAGCCGTTCCAGTCCTTGTGACCATGTTACAAAAAGCTAAAAACGATGATGAGAGACTGCATGCGTGCAATACATTGTGGACCTTAGCTTTTGACGAGGAAAACAGAAAAGAAATCTTAAGTGACGAGTTTGCAATTACTGAGCTGGAGAAACTTCTGACAACAGAAAACAGCGAGTTAAAGAGAGCTGCTGCTGGTGCATTATGGGAATGCCACGGCAAGGAGAAACATGCAGAGGAGAAACAGCAGTCAGTTAATGCACAAGAAGTAACAGGTACGTTAAAATGAGGGTGGGTTGATTTCAAGTGTGGGAAATCTCAGTTAAATCAATAACATCTTCTGTTTCATGGCCTTTTCAATTATTTCAATAACATCGTAGCAATACAAAACCAAAGCAATTGAGAAATTACTCTTGATACTTAATTGAAAACCACCCTTTTGAGTAAACCCAGTATATTATGTATTTTTTATTAGACACGAAACACGTGATGATTAGTTACCAGTGGGATGTACAAAAATCAATGATCCAGTTAAAAAATCAGCTGCAGGCACGAGGCTACAAGGTTTGGATGGACATTGATGAGATGGGAGGCTCCACACTGGAGAGCATGGCAAAAGCTGTGGAGAACGCATGCGTCGTGTTGGTCGGTGTGTCTCAGAAATACAAGGAGAGTCCCAACTGTAGATCAGGTAAACATATCCAAGAGGAAGTTCTACTTTCTGTCACGGTAGAGAAACAAAACCAAACCTTATTTTTCGCAAAGTCGATTCGATACAAGATTCATTTGATACAAATTCGATTCGATTCCTTTCGTTTCGCTAAAAATTGAAATCGCCATAACAATCCTAAAACCTCTAACCAACCTCTGAAATCAGTCTGAAACCTCACGCCAACCCTCATCATTTGGCTTAAACTCAAAACCTTACATAAACTGTCGCATAGAAAGTAAATCTCCCATGCGTCATTAGTTTAATTTTGTGTGATATAAAGCTAAGCGTACCAACAGTAATGCAGGATTAATAGATCCTTATTCGCGTTTGTTTCGTTTTGCTTTCCTGCGCTTTGTCATTGGTTAAGAGAACTCGTGCCGCTTTGTTAACCAATCAGAAGTTAGACCAAAAACAGTCGCTCGCACCCGTTTTCCTGCGCTTGACGCCGGCTACATGAATTTGCTTCTCTGTATCTGTTGTCAATTGGCCAAGGTGATTAATACTCTGGTTTTGGTTTTGCGACATTCAATTGAAAACCGCTCCATTCATGGGGGCAAAAGGCAGCCCTGAGACATCATACATTTTACCGTTGCTGTTCCCGCGTGAATGCCAGCAAAGAATTAAGACAACATAAATATCATGTATTCTGAGTTATTATTGATTCTCTGTAAATAACGATTTTAGCGTAAACACTCATAGTTTAGTAATGACAGCAGTTTGTTGACATGCTTTTCTGCTGTTGTTTGTATAATTTAGAGGCAGAATATACGTATCAGCTTCACAGAGACATAATTCCTCTTATGATGGATTATAAATACAGACCCGATGGGTGGCTCGGTATCATAGTGGGTTCCAAATTATGGATTGACTTCACCGAACGACATAAACTGGACACTAGCGCAGAAAAACTTATGAAGGAGCTGGGAAACAGAGGCAAAATTGAATCACAGGAAAGCCATAAAGGTAAGTTGGGGATGGCTTGTCACAGGTGACCCAGGTATTTCGTTTTTGTTGAATGGCAAAAGGGGTCAGACGGGTAGTCAGAATTTTACAAGTTTAAAACGCATTGTAAAATTATAACGTCGTAGTTCTTCTTTCAAATAATATAAAATGAGCCAACAAGATGCTTCGGCAGTATTGCATTTTTCTTTTCCCGGTTGTCAACAATGTTTGAACAAATTGAGCGAGAAATAATCGTTAAATTCGCTGAATTAACCAGTCTGTTAAAACAGCAAGCTTAAATGAAAAATAAAGATCCACTTATTACCGAGTGGAGGTGCGGTGGTGTAGTGGTTAGCGCGTCGGACCTTCAATCTGATGGTCCAGCCTGGTCTCTGCCGTCGCGTTGTTTCCTTGACAAAAAACGGAGACATAATGCTGGGAGCCCTGCGATGGACTGGCATCCCATCCAGGGGGGAGTAGTGATGCTCTCAGTCGCTTCATGCTACAGAATCCGAGTTAAGCTCCGGCAGTTGTAAACCATTAGGCTTGTGAAGACCCGAAGAATGCACTCTTCTTATAAACTACACGTCTTCTTTTATCTAGCCGGTCCCAATTTTTATTTTCAATTATTGTAATCACCTTTTTTTAACGATCACGGAATAGACCCCCCCCCCCCCCCCCAAATACAGTGAACTTTGTCTAAGCCGGACACCGCCTTAGAGAGGTGCCCGCCTTATTGAGAGTGTAGTTACAGACAAACAAGTGAAATTCGGCCAGAACCAGCCAATAATTGATGTCCATCTTAGAGAGGTGCCCACCTTATAGAGAGTTTAGTTACAGACGAACAAGTGAAATTCAGCCAGAGCCAGCCAATAATTGTTATAATTCAACACATTGATACACTGCCCAAATATGGTAAAAAAGTTGTCGATAGACGTTATGTCTACATGACATATAACCAGCGATGGCGGTAAATTTCGCATTTTGAAGGAAAGTGAAAATGACTGCTGCCTGCAAATTCGTGTTTTTGGGCGAAAAAGTGCGTGAACTATTAGTTAAAAAAGGGAAAAGAAAGAAAAAAAAGAGAAGAAAAGAAAAGAGAAAATTACTGTTCACATGATTGGACAAAAAAGGCGCGAAATTTTCGCGTTGTCGCGGTCGCAGTGTTTCTTGGCGTAGTTGAATGAAAACTGGTTCAAAGTTTAACCGCTCGACAAGAAGAATATGTTATCAATGTGTTGAATTATAAAACTATTATAGCGTTCAAGCTTGCGTGATATCGCCTAATTTTAGCCGACTCGGCCTACGGCCTCGTCGGCTAAGTATTAGGCGATATCACGCGCGCTTTCGCGCTATAATAGTTAAATGTCTGTCTTAGAGAGGTATCCGCCTTATAGAGAGTTTAGTTACAGACGAACAAGTGAAATTCAACCAGAACCAGCCAATAATTGATGTCCGTCTTAGAGAGGTGCCCGCCTTATAGAGAGTTTAGTTACAGACGAACAAGTGAAATTCGGCCAGAACCAGCAAATAATTGATGTCCGTCTTAGAGAGGTGTTCGCCTTATTGAGAGATTAGTTACAGACGAACAAGTGAAATTCGGCCAGAACCAGCCAAAACACTCTTTTTTTCTTATAAGAATGTATATTTTTCACGCCCAGGCTGGATATTCTTATTTTTTTTTTTGCCGACTTTAAGCTGAAAATATTCTTGTGTACATTCTTAGATTACAGAGTATAGTATTTAAGTTAAATAAAACGGATTTGACCAGGAATTAAACTATCAAGTAGTACTGCATCGTGTGTGTATCGTGTTACATGCGCATATAACTGTTATTCATGGACGTCTACAGACTTCCTATAAAATATTATTAAAACGACCAACTGTCATGGATGTCTTTAGTACCTTTTATCCGAATTGCCGATATGTCTATCATATGTCTAGTACTAGTTTTTATCGTTTAATGTTAGCTATACTAGTTTTGTTAGACAAAGGAAAGAATTTTCTATACTTTTCAATGGTATAATAAAGTTCATTTAAAATGTTATGTGATTTTATTGTATTTTATTTTCCATCAACACGCAAAATGTTCTTAACAAAATCTCAGCATTGGGCATATTCTTAACAAATTCTTAAAATTTCGCCAAGTTCAGCCTCAATAAAAGAGATAATAAAATAAAAGAGTGTAACTGATGTCCGTCTTTAGGCAGGTGTCCGCCTTGCAGTGGTATCCCAGAAAATAAAAGTCATTTCGTAAGGCTTGGTCGCTGGAATGTGACTGTTGTTTGTGTTGAATTTTAGCGGCGACTGTGGATCTTGTGGATTCCTCGCCCCGGACCTCAATCAAATCTTGGACACACGATGACGTAAAAAACTGGCTAAAGGATGTGGATTTGGAAGAACAGTAAGTGTTTGAAGAGAGCTAGTTAAAGGAAAGACATCTCGAGTGCTCGATCTCTCCTTTCAAAGGCTCTCGATTTTTTTTAATCGTGCGCTAACGAATCTGGACAACTGCTTTTCTTCTAGCGGGGAATCCTGTATAAAAGTCACAGGGATGATAACACATTTTGAGACGCAAGACACTTATTTAAGCAGGGGGATTTAACGTGGTCTGTAGCGTACAGATCAAGATTTCACGAGCAGATTCTGCAGACGCACACCAGCTAGTTTAGTAGCTGATTGTCTGTAATTCATTTTTACCCTATTGAAGAGATGCCAATTGAATCTAAGAAGTAGTTCATGTTATATATTTTTTTGTTATATAAAGTACCCCCTTAAGTATTAGGATAACTCTGGCGCGTTATTTTAATAATTTATCAACAGGATGGATCCAAATGCCGTGAAAAGACTGGATGGTAGGGTGCTGCTGCGGCTGCAAGATCTTCGTAAGGAGGTAGAGTAGCTTTGATTAACCCATTTCGTTGTCGTTTAGAGAGAACTTTGACCATCGTAATTACAGTGTTGTTTAGATAGTTGATCCGGTGATCTGTGCTTACCAGGGGATGTCTTAGAGTTCAGGCCTGACGTTATGCATTTATTTATTGTATTTTTCCTACAGCTGCAATCCTCGGTAGGAAAAAAGATGGCGACTGGTACATTTACCCATAATTCTTAGCGCACAAAAACCTTAACAACATTCATAAAAATGTAAAGAAAAGTTATAAAAACTTCAAACCTGGTCTACACATTGTCCACAGTGCTGGAACAAATATTGTAAAAATTTGGCTTTCTTTGTGCCTTATGTGCTGTGTTAGGTACGCAAGGTATTGTGGTAAAATGAACAGCCGCCATCTTTTTTCCTACGGTGGATTGAGTTTTAACAAACGGACATTATTTATTTATTATATGTTTTTATTTAATACTCCAGTAGTATGATATAAGGAGCAGCATGTAATGTTTTTATTTGTGGTTATGGGAACTTTGGTGGAGCGTTACTTTAAGACTTACACAGTTATCTTGGACCTGAATAATTTGTTTGATGATAAAGGGGCGGAATTCAACCATTAGAAACTCAGAAACTCGGAAACCAGAAAATACTGGTGTATTTTCAGATATTATTGCGATAAACTCTTACCGTGAAAAACGTATTCTTTGATTTCAGAGTCCTGAGTTTTTCTACTCGTCAATCGAAAAATTATTCAAAACCGATTCTAAACTGGACAGTGTGTTTGATGTGCTGAAATTCACAGATGAGCTAGACAAATTGGAGAGTTAGTCATTACTCGTGCAAGACAAGCGATATTCCAGCTCCCAAAATATCACTGATGATGACTGAGCCCGCAGAGGCAAGCGATATTCCAGCTCCGTCTTAGGATATAACTTTGGATGTCTTGCTTGGTGCAGCACATGGCTAAGCCCGCAGTTTGCGTCAGTGGCCATCAATACACAAGCGATATTCCAGCCCCCAGAACATCACTGAGGATGCCCTGCTTGGTGCAGCACATCACTGTGCGAGCAGTTTGCGTCAGTGGACATCAAGAGGCAAGCGATATTCCAGCTCCCAGAATGTCACTCAAGGTGCCCTGCTTGTTGCAGCAATGACTGAGACTGAATGGCGTAGACTTCCTAAAACAAAAGTCAAAAACGGATCCCTTAACTTTCCCGTTGTCCATTTTGGCTTCGTCACGCTGCTTCTGTTGCTGTTGACAGCTCTCGCCAAGTGGTCACATGTGTAGTATCGAAAGGTATTGGAAAACGAGTACTCTCTGCGAATATCGATTACTTTTCAAAACTAACATAATATCGTGTTGCCGATTACTTTGGTATCGGTATCGTCGCACCCTCGTGTTCGTGGATTCGCTGAACACGACTTCTGGTTTTGCATTGCCATTTTTAACACACGGATTTTTAGAAGAGTGATCGGCAATTTTCAATCGGGTCTGTCAATAAACAAGCAGTTGTAATAGCACACTCAGATAAAATAAAATAAAATAAAATAAAATACAAACCCATGCTGTTTGTAGATTAGGCAAAGGGAAATTTTCATAAATTACTGTTTAGAAAATAGGGATCTCCACTCCTTCATGTAAACTTACAGGCAGCTGCTGGAATTGACTGATGCACAACAAAACTTATAAGTCATTATACTCGGCCGTTATTTTATCGTTGTCATCAATAACGCCGTCAGCAGCGGTTATTTTGTTCGTTGTGTTTGTTACAATGTTTAGAAAAGGCTTCTGTCTGTGATGTTGAGCTTACGATGTACAGACCGGTTGGGTTATTAAGATATAAAAGGCAGTATTACGGATGAGTTACCTATACCTTATCAATGTTACCTATACCTTATCAATGTTACCTATACCTTATCAATGTCGTCACCAATTGTTATTAATGTGCCAACCAGAGCCTTATTGGCTGCCGAAACAAAGGGTTCTTTTATTCCAGTGGTTGGCACATTTGGATAACAAAAAGAATGTTTGTAAACAGATATCATCCCTATTAAAAACATTATGTCATTTGCTATACGATTACCAATTTTTGATGCATTTTCCGCACATTTAAGCCGACTTTAATACATTCAAAATTTTCCGCGGTTGCATACCCCCGGACCCCCCTAGGTGACTACGCTTACGCGTTCGCTTCAGCCCTTTCACTTTAAATCTGCTCTACGGGCCCTGTTTGAACAAAATCGCATCCAGTGAAAAAATTTCGCCGTTATAATTGTGTCAAATTTTTTGAATCAGCTTACATTACCAAGTTTCATTAAAATCGTTAGAGCAAAAGTGCAGAAGTATTAAAGCCATCAAAATTGCGGCCTAAAATTCTCTTGAAATTTTAAATACTTTATGCTCTTTGACAAAACAATCTACGAACCCAAATTTCTGGGCTTTCAATTTGAGAATGGGATTACAAGCTACTCCGCATCTGAGATCAGGTAAAGCTGACAAGCAGTTTTCAGAGTTTGTTTATGAATACGAAATCAGCACGTGTGGAATTTATTCTAAGAATTCACACTTATGTAAGGGGGGCTACGTGATATGCGCGCCAGTTACCTCAGGAGGGGAGGGAGCATGTACGCTCCATTAGAAGTTTCCATGGGGTGCAATGTTTTTATATGCGGGAACTTAACTACGCTGACTTCGCGCCCATATCACGTTCGTCCCCTTACAAAGAGCCATTAAAGGTTTTAGAGAACCTAGGAGTGAATCCCTTCGAATAATCTGAAATATCTGACGAGATTTGATGGTCTTCTTTATTTATCAATTCGGAGAACATGAGTAAATGTTTCGAATTACTTAAGGGAAGTTCCTGACGAGATTTGATGGTCTTCTTTATTTATCAATTCGGGGAACATGAGTAAATGTTTCGAATTACTTAAAGTGCTACTGCGATCAAATTTTTGATTTTCATTTTTTTACATTTTCGTGTACTATTAGACTTCCTTACTCATCTTGCCAAATTTCAATTCATTAGGCACATCAGAAGTCATTTAATTGCGTTCGACGTTAGGAGAACGCCATCCTAATTTCAACCGGATTTGGGGATCCTGTGGACGATGGGATACCTGTGCATGCCAGGCGTGAAGAATCGAGATTTTTTGGTTCAACGGGCGATGTTCAAAACCTGCGCCATTTTGAATAATTATTATGCGCGCGCACCAATTTTAAGCCCAAAAACTGGCCAAAGAAATTGCGGCTCCACCTTTTCAGCTGAAAAATACCTCGTGCGTCCGTAGTGTAGATATCTTTGGATTATTCGGTAAGTGCAATCATTTTTCTCAAACTCCATACGATTTTTCTTAAAAAAATCATCGCTTCAACTTGTCAAAGTCTTACCAGGAAAGTTATTAGTACTCCAAGAGCATGTGGAAAGCCCGACATCGGCGTCCCAACTACAACAAACCGAAGATCTTCCCTGCTGTCCTGCTTTGAATTTATGTCCTCGAGTTTGCCGAACAACAAAGACTAACAAAGTAAATCAACCGATTACTCTGACCCATAGCGGTCACAAATACAAACCATACAAACCGAGTCATTGTACTTGGTGGCAAACCGAAGACCTTCGCTGCTGTCCTGCTTCGAATTAATGTCCTCGAGTTTGTCGAACAACAAAGCAAATCAACCGATTACAAATCAACCAAGTCATTGTGCTTTGACCCATAGCGGTCACAAATACAAACCAAACAAACTGAGTCTTTGTACTTGGTGGCCATTGCGCTAAATTTACATGTTTTGTTACATTTTCCCTTGCAACTACAGTATTCGAGTTTATACTATTATTTATGTTACCGTTACAAAATTAGTCTAGCATAATCAGTATCTGAACTACATTGTAACTAAGTAGATAGACATGTTTTATTACATTTTTTGGTTTCACTATTAAAATTACTGTTGTTCATGTTGCTGTTTAGATACTTCGTGTTTCTCAATTAATGTCTCAACTAATTTGCTCCTATCTTCTTCCTATGATTTTAGCTCAGTAAATTCATTGAACTTCGAACGCACTTATTAATCTTTGATTACTGCTAGTTTTAACATTTATTTCCGAGAATTTACGGCCGCCATTAAAAAACCTTGTTCCAAGGCTTGGTTGCGAATGGGAGAAAGTGACGTAAAAGACTCAAACATACCTCGCGGGTTGAAATTATAATAACAATCAGCATAGAAAATTGCACGAAGAACGAGTCTAAAGTTTTTGTTGCTTTTCGCGTGATTTTCAACACTTATTGTTATTATAATTTCAACCCGTGAGGTATGTTTGAGTCTTTTACGTCACTTTCTCCCATTCGCAACCAAGCCTTGGAACAAGGTTTTTTAATGGCGGCCGTAAATTCTCGGAAATAAATGTTAAAATTAAATGACTTCTGATGTTCGTAATGAATTGAAATTTGGCAAGATGAGTAAGGAAGTCTAATAGTACACGAAAATGTAAAAAAATGAAAATCAAAAATGTGATCGTAGTAGCCCTTTAAGGGAAGTTCCTGACGAGATTTGATGTTCTTCTTCATCAATTCAAGAATATAAAATCGCATCGCCGTTGATCAACGGCGAGATTTGGTGTTCTTCTTTAAGGCCCATTTACACAGGCGATTTTTTATGCAACTTTTATTGCATAGCTTTTCGGTGCAATTTTTGTCGCGCGCAAGTTGCATCTTCGAATCGCGTGTGTAAACTAGCGGCAATTTCAGTGCGATTTGGACGCCATTTGTCGCTCGATGTCGCAGAGGTTTCGAACGTGTTCGAAACCTGATGCAACTTGGCGGCGATTTTGGAGAAATCGCAGCAAATGTCGCACGAATCGCACAGGAAATCGACGCTAGCTTACACGCGCGGGAGTTGTCACTGTTGACACTCGCACGTTAGACCACTTTATTCGTTTCTTATTCATATCTGTACCTTATTATTTATACATTGTTATTCTTATGTATTTCACATACTTATCACATTCTTACGTTTTTCACGCATTTTACTTTACATTCGTATATAGACCGACGCGGAATATTTTTTCTTTTTTATCCCTGATGATGCTGTTGATCGGCGAAATCTTGGATTTTAGCGTTTATTCACAGTAGTTTTAGGCCTCATTCGAAAATTTTTATATAGCAAACAATGTTTAAATATTCACTTTGGTCATATTGAGATCCGTTTTTTATAGACCGCAGTTTTATTAGACCCAGTCCAAACTTAGCTCTTGGTATTTTTTGAAAGTAAAATATCACATCGTTTATTATATCGGGCATTGTAATATAGTGTAATGGCTGAGAAAAAAACTTGTGTTGAGAAGACTCGTTTGTTTAGGTCTCCTGCATACGTCACGCTTCATTCGGAATTATTATTTACCCATGTGACGAGGTAAATAAACCTGTTCCTTTTTCTTGCCTCTCAAGTGGATATTAATAGCATCAATACACTCGATACACTAATTTATCCGATTGTATGTTGTCTCGGATAAAGTTGCCCAGTTTCAGTTAACTGTACATTTCGGCGACATACTAAGTTAAGCTTCTTGGCTCTCGTAGAAAGGGTATTCTTAAGTCAACGCGCAGCGGAGGAAGTAATTACAGTATGAATCCCAGCAAACAAATTTAGATGAATTTTCTCAAGAGAGAGTGATTTTCCTATTTTTATTTTAGATTGAACTGATACGGAACTTAACCAATACATAGAAATTGTTATAGAACTATAGATTTCATACATAAAACGTAATCTGAAATCAAAGATAAGGAGTTTTACATATGTAAAGTAAATTTAATTGTCAGAAAGAATAGTTTTTTTTACTGACAATGGTTAAGCATTTCTTTATCACGAAATGAAAGTGGTTCATCTTCCGCTTGATCTGTTTTGAAAGAATTAAAACAGTTTATTGTACAAATAATAATGAACTGCCGAGTGCCCAAGGACGCAACATATTCCTACTTTCTATAGAAAGTCAAATTAAAATGTAGCTTAGTGTTTTATCCTAAAACTCAAGAAGAGGAAGCCGAGATTTTTCTTGGATTCTGTAACCAATTCACTTTTTAAGTTCTGTCAGTATCGGGTTTTACAAAGGGAAGTTTTGGGTCGTCTTCCGCGTCTTGGCAGCTCTATGGGTTGGATTGACGCGTTTCTCATATTTGTCCATCTCACTCATCACGGTAGGCAGTTACACCAACACAAAAGGAAGTTACATCGTTACAGGAACCTTATCATTGGTTTAAACAATTCGATCTGAAATACCAAGGAATCCAAGTTGGCATTTGGATTTCAAAGTATCAAAAGCCACGCCAAAACAACGATAGGTACCATTTCATTGGCTCACAGTTAGTTCAAAGTGGAGATTATAAACTAAGGAATTTTCTGCCTGTCCCGCTTTTCATACGGGGGTTGTGTTCAACTCAGACCGGAGCAAATTAATGTCTCGCTAACGACGACAATGTATATTGACATTCACATTGGAGCCGCCCTTTCAGTTACCGTAAAGATCCGTTAGTACTGAACGTCAAAAGTTTGTGGCTGCTAATAAATCCCGAAAGTAGCGACTCCCCGATGTACAATCTAGATATGTGGATCCCGGGGCACCCATGTGGCAGTAACAGTGAAACTGGATCGACGAATTTCGTCTCATTTTTTAACAACTTACAATTATTGACCATTATTGTTGCGAATTTCTTTCTTCGGAAAGAAAGCTCATTTTAAGGTGTTTCCCTCCAGTTTCCGTGTAGCCGCACCGAATTAACATTTTTGAGCGGCCGTTTAACTAACTTTCCTTTATCAGATTAGTATGAAACTTACATAATATATTGTACATAGTTTGAAGTTTATAAAAGTGTAACAATTTTGTAAATCGCATTTAAAATTGCGGAGATAAACGAGAAACATTGAAATCACTTGAGTCTAAATTCCGAGCGATTGCGATGGCATCCAGAAAAATCAAAACTATTACTGACGATAAACTATGACATGGCAAACAAAATATCTAAAAACTAGAAACTTTTGTCAAACCGATTTTGAGTAAATCAGTAAAACATTTCGAAGTTGTGATTTTGCATATACATCCATAAGTTCCTCAATTAAGCTTATAAAAGTTTAATTTCTCAATCTCAAATTTACGCCAAAATGTGTGTTTAGTATGAGGTGAAACTATGAAAGTTTGAAAGCGTTTCTCGTTTTAGTTTTGGAGATTCGATTTTCTATAGGAAACCATAGTTTTTTGACTGAGTCCTTGATATTGTAGTTTTAGCACTTTTCTACATATTTCAAAAGCCGCGAAGTAGATTTTTTTAAACTTTTATGGCCGTTTCTTTATAATATGAACAACATTGTCTCGAAGTTTCATCTCGATTGAAACATTGCAACATGGTCAAATAAAATAATAAAGTTCACCTGAAAGTATGTTGTTTCTGTGTGTACCGGAGGACAGATGACGTAAAAGAAAAGGAACAAAGAACGACAATAGAAGACCAAAAATACAATACTTCACAAACAATAGAAGACATGAGTACCGGTACACGCAGAAAGACCCGGAAAGTAGCGAGCCCCAAAGGTTGATAATTCCGAAAATGACGAGGGTCGTTGCTATCGGAACTTTACGGTAGCAAAAAGAGATGAAAACAACTCAACAGCATGTGAAGGTGGTGTTGACGTTCGTGAGTTATTTTATAAATGAACATAGCTTTACATTTTCTTTTCACAGAAATTTCATCAAGAATGCATTGTCCTATAAAGAAATCGCCACTTGTCACGTTCTTTCTTTGTGTCACGGTTTTCTACAACGTAAATTGTGGTAAGCCTAAATATAGAATACGCTTATCTTAATTGTTTCTGAGTTCACAACAGATAACAAATAAAAAGAGACGAAGATAAACTATTAATGCATTTAATTGGCTTTTTCTCATACCGTAGCGAGTGGTGCATGCCATTTGAACTTAAGTTTCTAGCGTACTATATGTATGATAATAACATTAAATAAAATATTCTTAAGAGCTGCATATCAGGAATGACAGTTGGTTGCTGCCTCATTCGAACGATCGAAAAGCGATTTTTTTTTTAAACAAAATCGACTAAATGTTGTATCGCGGATGTAACATTGCGGGCTTAAACGCGATCGATCGCGGTCGAAAAACTGTGGCTTGCTTTCAGAACAAAAGCAAATATTTAAATTGGTCACACTACAATAATATATATAGATAGGCTTAGCCTAACAGCGGAGCTCTCTGAACAACAACGATGATGATAAGCTTAACTAGGTGAAAGGTCGGAAGCACAAGAATAATTAGAATTAAGATTGACGACCAGGCTATTTTTCAATTTTAGCAATTCTCAAAAACAGTAAGCTTATTACGCGACCGTCTGCACAGTGCATTTAGACTGCACAAATTCCTCAAAAGCTCACTGTTTCTGAAATGTGAAACCTCTCTTGAGTAGCAAACCACGAAAAAAAGCAGGGAAAAACGATTTTGCAAACCGTTTTCTCTGCTTAACAAAACAAGTGTTTTTTTTTCGTTTTAAAATGTTTTATTCATCAATAACAAATCCCTAAAGTTTACAATATTATCCTGAGAGGCTAGTCATTTCCGGTTACAAGGCATCCTGCATTATAAAGCTAGTCATTTCCGGTTACAATAATACAAGGTCAGTTCCGGTTTACATGAGTCACTTGAAAGTCTAGTCCATAAGGGATTATTTATAAAGTTCATTTCCGGTCGTTTGGTCCACTTGAAAGTCCTTTCTGGTTTGCACATGATTACTTTAGTCATTTCTGGTATTGAATGATGAGTTGCCAGTAGCTAAATTATTTATAGAGTCACAAGCTTTGACTGTTGTATTTCACAAATATTCGGATGACACCACAAAGCAGAAAATTTCTATTTGGTCATTCGGGAGAAATCAATTTGCCCAGGGGAGGGGGTACTCCCATATATGAGCTATAAGGTATGTGCCGCTGTCAAGGGTATGGTTTTCAAGCAGTTTAGTCTGGGATAGGGTATAGTAATCAGAAATGTTTGGTCTAGAATAGGGTATCATTTTCCACAAAACTGATCAGTTGCATGAAGAATTTAGTCTAGACGAGGTTTACTGGCAAATGGAAAAATCGGTAAGGTGTGCTGTACGACATTTTTACTGACCCCTGGTATCTTAGACTGTGATAGTGAACAAGTTTCTGCAAAATAGTGAGTCTAGAAAAGGTCTATGATAGGGTAGGATTTTTCGGTGTTTATTCTAGAATAGGGTTGCAAAATGCAGCTAAAATGGTCTAGTATAGGTTAAGGGTCTCAGAGTCCCAGCCCCCCCCCCCCCGGGGGGGCAATTTGCAACAGTGTTGTGATGTCATTCCTTATGTCCCTTTCAGTGTCCCGAGAGTTCTCGGTGCCATTGTGAAAAGTTGCTTTATTTCGAAAAACCCATATACCATGAAGTATGGTCTTAATGAAGAAGAAAATAGTCTTAACATTAACTAAAAACCTAGTAATGAGTAGTGCCGATAGGGTGGGAGTGAAAACACCCCACAACCTTTCACAGGTTCAAATTTTAATCTAGCTTGGAAAGGCGTGGTAAGGAGGCCATAAGGAGTGTCCGGACGTGAGCACCAAGCTCCTAACCTCATGGCTTCTGTACTCTTTGCCACGTTTAATTTTAGTCCCTGTACCTGTCTCGTATTCGTGAAGTATAAAGGTAAACAATTTGTCTAAAGAAAAAATTGTCCTTTACAAAACATGTGGAGTCATCCGCTTATTGGCGAATTTTAAAACGCTTTCCTCAGGTTTCTGGAATGAGAAAACCTTCAATAGTATCATCCTTTCTTATACTGGTCGCCAAAACTACTGCGCATAAAATGTACAAAAGTGGAGACCGGGGATCTCCCTGCTTCACCCCCCACTCGAGTGGAATTTCTTTGGTCAAAAAAACATTAACTATAATTTTCATATTTGCTTGACAGTATAATGTAGAAATCCACCGCTGGAAATTAGGGCCAAATCCAAAACGACTTAAAACATTGGTAAAAAGTTTTCCAATGTTTTCAGCAAGATACCAGTTTCATTGGTAATATTTATATAATTTAGAGTGTCACGCAAGAGAAATAAATTCTCAAAAATCGTCCTACCTGGGACGGAACAAGTTTGATCTTCTTGAAATAATCGAGGGTAACAATTTTGAAAGTCTGTTTGTAAGAGCTTTTGAACAAATTTTGTTATCAACATTGAGTAGCGAAATGGCCGGGCCACCAATTTTTGAGGTTTTTCTTATCATCTTTCTTGTAAAGTAATCTAGTCACGCTTCCTTGCATTGAATCACTGAGAGAATTATTTTCCAAACTAAATTTATAATTTCGAACAGAATAGGGCCTAAAAGATCCCAGAATTTAGCGAAAAATTGTTAAGGGAATCCGTCTGAACCGGGGGTTTTCCCTGAATAAAGTCCACGCATTGCGTGGGTAATTTCAGCCAAAGATAAAAATCCTTCGCAGGATAAAATTTCGCTCTCACTTAATCTGTTTACAAGATTGTTAAAAAATTCGGTTTGGACTGTTAAATTAACAGGTTCTTGCAAGTACAAATTACGGTAAAAATCGAAATGGGCCGGAATCTTGTGAAAAGACTTCAACACCGGCGGAGTTATAAATAGATTGAACAGTATTTTTCTGAGCACGTGAATTTGCATTTGGTAGGTTTTTCACCTTCTTCAAGCCATTTGACTCTGCTACGAATTTGGCTTCCTCTCATTTGGGATAAATTAATGGCCCGAATTTCTCTTTCTAGCGTTTCTATGGTGGTTTTCGCTGAGCTATCTCCTTCAATAAGAGCCCGTTTAGCTTCGATCAAAGAATTTATAGTTGCGCGTTGTTTACTTCGACCAAAATCTATAGCAACTAATTTTACAAAGCTTGAATGAAAGTAAATGCTTTCCAGTACAATGCATGTTTCTTAATAATTTCTGAGATCATATCGCAAACATCAAATTCTAAATTTAGCCTCCAAAGTCCTGGTCCACGGCAAAATGAATTATGCAAATTGCGGCTTAAATCAACAGAATCATGATCGGAAAAAACACAAGGCAAAATTTCAAATTTTAAAAAGGAATCATACAAGTCCTGAGCAATAAAAAAATTATCCAAACGTGTACCGATAGTTTTATCCGCATTATTACCATGTGCATTGTATTTTTCAGTCGGCCGTATTTTTTTGCGCCAGAGAACACTGTGCAGATCCAGGCGGTGTTGGACACGCTTCGCGCTGCATGTTGGGAGAAATTTAATCTTTACGTTATTTGCATCTTGACGCCAACCAGTCAACATCTCTGCTCTCCGTGATTCAAAGACGATTAGAGGTAGATTTCTTCGCTTTCTTGGAGAAATTACTGCGCTTCTTCGTTTTATATCTTTCTCTAACCTTCTGGCTATTGTAAATGTGCATTATGGATGCTTAGAACAGCTATAAAGGACCGAATTTAGTGATGAAAGTCCCGATCGCAACGTGCGATCGCCGGCGCTCTCGCGCTCTAAAAAGAAAGATCGCTTGATCTGCCTGATCGCAGGTTAATCGTAACGAGAAAGACGACATTACCGTCCGTCAGTCGATGCTTTTGCTACTATCTTTTGCCGAAGTTTACAACCGTCACGTATTTCTCGTCTTTGTTTAGTGAATTCGTGCAAGGAATTTAAAAACTGGCGTGAATCTGAAGAATCGTTTGCTCTTGTTTACACGGGATGTTTCAGAAGCGCCAAGGCAAGAAAAATGAACTGCTGGTTTTGCAGAAGGCCTTATATTGCATTTTATTCTTTAGGGCAGAGTGTAATTAATACCTTGCGAGCCGTTTATACATACGAATTACAGCAGCTTACTGCCACTGGTAATTTCTAAAAAAATTTGGAAATAAAATGCTCTATTATAAATGCACCACTGAAAGTCCATCTTACAAAATTATTGTACGGTTGGCATTTTTGAAAAGCTGGAAAGCCTTTACTTTAATATTTAGGGAACTGTATGTTGCTGCTACAACAAATTTAATTGTTTGTGTCAGCTTTTTCTATAAAATAATGTATTTTTTGGCCAATCAGTTGTAAATTTCATAAATTAACTTTTATTTCTTTATTATGAAATTGATTCTGCCAAACTGACCAGCCTCCTGCATAGGTGCATCTTGGGATAGAGAGGGGAAAGACCAAAACAATCAAGACTTTTACTTGGTTGCACCTTAAATTTGCAACACAAAATGAGCAAATAGAACATGACATATTACCCGGTATCTTCCATTGTGGCAGACACCAATAATGACTCAATACCAGCATTCACCCTCTTCTTTCCTAGCAAAGATCTACATGCATGTACAGTGAAAATGGAACTGAAAGAACTTGCCAACTAAATAATTAAACTACAAAAAATGTCAATTAAAATTTTCAAGGAAGCTGAAATGAAAGTTTCCTGGATTCCATGGCTGTATGTTTAAAACTGTTATAAAAACTAGTATGCCAGTGCTTCCTTTAAATCGACAGTGGTTGAATTAGTGGTTGATTAGGAGATAAACTAGAAAGAATTAGGAGATAAACTAGAAAGGGATAACCTCTTATCTCCTTTTCACTTTTTCAATGGAATTAACTGTAAATAAACAGTTATTACTATTATTATTATTATTATTATTATTATTATTAATATTTTATACAATAAGACTCTTGTATGATGGTGTTATAAGGAATGGCAAAACAATTCAAATTCCCCACATCTGTTGCCAGTTCCTCCTGCAAACCCCTCGGGCCTCACATTGATTTAGTGGTATGACATGTACAAAGCAAGTGACTCAGATACCATCATTCTTTTATTATTCAAGTCCTCCTATGTTCAATAATTAAGTAAATTATGTTCAGTATGTTACTTAAATTCAACAGTTTTTAAAAGTGCTACTTTCCAGTCCTATATTGCAAGTAATCTCCTATTTCTTATTTGTGGATAGTCAAGTGAGGTAAACATGCGAGTGTCTATGCCGGAAAATTGGCTCAGGTAGCCACTGTTCTTGCACACTGGCTTGCATGTTTCCCTTGCTTGACTATCCCACCAAATAATCCCTGAGAGAAATGAGAGACTCCCTACTTTCAAGTCTATATGATTGAGTCTCTCCAGTATACACTGCTTATAGTAGTTGTTACATTTCTTGAAATATATATTCCTGAAAACAATTTGGGCCAAATAATTCAAATTTTTCAAAGTTTCAATTATTATTGATGTAAAGCAGGTTTTCACAAACCAAAAAAAAAACTTTAGCTTCTTGAATTTTATCAGTGTTGTGAACATAAGAAATATTTTTTACATAAAACAAAATTTGGCACAGAATATTTTCAGGACCTTCATGAGAAATGTATTACAAGTTCTTTTCCAAACTGCAAATTTGAAATAGACCTCATGATTAAGGAGTCAGGGAATACTTGAAGGGCTCAGTGCAAAAAGGGGCCTACTGTATGTGCTAATGTTTGAAAGAAAATCCAACAAAACATTTTATTTTGAGGCCCTGGACATGAATTTACAGTTTTAAAAGCACTTGAAATGGCAAAAATGCTTGAACGCTATGTTAGAATCAAGCTCCTTCCTAACATACCGATAAAAATGTCAACAGGCATCCCCAGACCATTACCAAAACTCCCTCAGCAAATTACTAAAATACTGAACAAAATCATGCAACATCTCCAGATCATAGACTCCTGTAAGAGATTCCAAGAGATTACAACTTAAAAATTTATTTTGTACATGGGGTGAAGAGCCTTCGGGCCGTTTAGAACCTGAAATACCTAGAAGAAAAAAATATATGTATTTTAGATAAAAGGAATCAGTAAAAAATAGTATTCTGAGTTCCAAAAAAGTTTGTTCTTATCCCGATAAAGCAGGTTTGCGTGCATCATTCACGCCATCACCTCCCGTGAAATCTTACAAGATAATACGTGACAAACGCGAAAAAAGCTACAACTTCAAGTCGATTTTTCACCATTAAAACGGCGGGGCCCCAGTGGGCCCCCCGACCTTTTCTCAAAGTTTAACTATTAAACTTTAATTCTGTGCAAAAATAAATCCAAATACTGACCGTACGATGCAAAGAAAGGGCAAACTAAATACCCGTGTCACACATTAGTGGTAAACAAAGATTTTGAAGACAACATGGTTTTCATTGAACAAATTTGATACAAAATATGCTCACCTGAAGCTACAAGTTGGGTTATAGCTTGCCACGGTATTTCTCTTTCGGCCCTCCGAAAACGATAAACTAAAACGTTCGATGAAACGAGAAATCAATCCAAGAACAGAGAGGAGAACTCAACACGAAAGAGTGAAGACGGCCGCCATTAGTATCACTAAAGTGACGCGTGATTGGACGAATGAAGTCACGTGGACCGTGTCCAACACCGCCTGTGCAGATCTTTCAAATCCATGGAAATTGTAGGATTTCCTCCAAACTTATCAGAAACGTTTTCAATGCAGTTAAAATCGCCAGCAATAATTTTAAAAGAGTTCGGAAAAAATATTCATGAATTGTGTCATAAAAGTACGTTCACTTGGATTCGTGGGTGCATAAGTAATATATATAGATAGGCTTAGCCTAACAGCGGAGCTCTCTGAACAGAAACGATGATGGTAAGCTTAACTAGGTGAAAGGTCGGAAGCACAAGAATAATTAGAATTAAGATTGACGACCAGGCTAATATTTTTTAATTTTAGCAATTCTCAAAAACAGTAAGCTTATTACGCGACCGTCTGCACAGTGCATTTAGACTGCACAAATTCCACAAAAGCTCACTGTTTCTGAAATGTGAAACCTCTCTTGAGTAGCAAACCGCGAAAAAAAGCAGGGGAAAACGATTTTGCAAACCGTTTTCTCCGCTAAACACAACAAAAGTGGTTTTTTTTTTTCCTTTTAAAATGTTTTATTCATCAATAACAAATCCCTAAAGTTTACAATATTATCCTGAGAGGCTAGTCATTTCCGGTTACAAGGAATCCTGCGTTATAAAGCTAGTCATTTCCGGTTACAATAATACAAGGTCAGTTCCGGTTTACATGAGTCACTTGAAAGTCTATAGTCCATAAGGGATTATTTATAAAGTTCATTTCCGGTCGTTTGGTCCACTTGAAAGTCCTTTCTGGTTTGCACATGATTACTTTTGTCATTTCTGGTATTGAATGATGAGTTGCCAGTAGCTAAATTATTTATAGAGTCACAAGCTTTGACTGTTGTATTTCACAAATATTCGGATGACACCACAAAGCAGAAAATTTCTATTTGGTCATTCGGGAGAAATCAATTTGCCCGGGGGGAGGGGGTACTCCCATATATGAGCTATATAGGTATGTGCCGCTGTCAAGGGTATGGTTTTCAAGCAGTTTAGTCTGGGATAGGGTATAGTAATCCGAAATTTTTGGTCTGGAATAGGGTATCATTTTCCACAAAACTGATCAGTTGCATGAAGAATTTAGTCTAGACGAGGTTTACTGGCAAATGGAAAAATCGGTAAGGTGTGCTGTACGACATTTTTACTGACCCCTGGTATCTTAGACTGTGATAGTGAACAAGTTTCTGAAAAATAGTGAGTCTAGAAAAGGTCTAGGATAGGGTAGGATTTTTCGGTGTTTATTCTAGAATAGGGTTGCAAAATGCAGCTAAAATGGTCTAGTATAGGTTAAGGGTCTCAGAGTCCCAGCCCCCCCCTCCCCCCCCCCCCCCCCGGGGCAATTTGCAACTGTGTTGTGATGTCATTCCTTATGTCCCTTACAGTGTCCCAAGAGTTCTCGGTGCCATTGTGAAAAGTTGCTTTATTTCGAAAAACCCATATACCATAAAGTATGGTCTTAATGAAAAAGAAAATAGTCTTAACATTAACTAAAAACCTAGTAATGAGTAGTGCCGATAGGGTGGGAGTGAAAACACCCCACAACCTTTCACAGGTTCAAATTTTAATCTAGCTTGGAAAGGCGTGGTAAGGAGGCCATAAGGAGTGTCCGGATGTGAGCACCAAGCTCCTAACCTCATGGCTTCTGTACTCTTTGCCACGTTTAATTTAGTCCCTGTACCTGTCTCGTATTTGTGAAGTATAAAGGTAAACAATTTGTCTAAAGAAAAAAATGTCCTTTACAAAACATGTGGAGTCATCCGCTTATTTGCGAATTTTAAAACGCTTTCCTCAGGCTTCTGGAATGAGAAAACCTTCAATAGTATCATCCTTTCTTATACTGGTCGCCAAAACTTTTGCGCATAAAATGTACAAAAGTGGAGACCGGGGATCTCCCTGCCTCACCCCCCACTCGAGTGGAATTTCTTTGGTCAAAAACACATTAACTATAATTTTCATATTTGCTTGACAGTATAATGTAGAAATCCACTGCTGGAAATTAGGGCCAAATCCAAAACGACTTAAAACATTGGTAAAAAGTTTTCCAATGTTTTTCTACCATGTCAATTGTCAAAGGCTTTCTCTTGATCAATATTCAGCAAGATACCAGTTTCATTGGTAATATTTATATAATTTAGAGTGTCACGCAAGAGAAATAAATTCTCAAAAATCGTCCTACCTGGGACGGAACAAGTTTGATCTTCTTGAAATAATCGAGGGTAACAATTTTGAAAGTCTGTTTGTAAGAGCTTTTGAACAAATTTTGTAATCAACATTGAGTAGCGAAATGGCGGGGTCACCATTGTTTGAGGTTTTCCTTATCATCTTTCTTGTAAAGTAATCTAGTCACGCTTCCTTGCATTGAATCACTGAGAGAATTATTTTCCAAACTAAATTTATAATTTCGAACAGAATAGGGCCTAAAAGATCCCAGAATTTAGCGAAAAATTGTTGAGGTAATCCGTCTGAACCGGGGGTTTTCCCTGAAGAAAGTCCACGCATTGCGTGGGTAATTTCAGCCAAAGATAAAAATCCTTCGCAGGATAAAATTTCACTCTCACTTAATCTGTTTACAAGTTTGTTCAAAAATTCGGTTTGGACTGTTAAATTAACAGGTTCTTGCAAGTACAAATTACGGTAAAAATCGAAATGGGCCGGAATCTTGTGAAAAGACTTCAACACTGGCGGAGTTATAAATAGATTGAACAGTATTTTTCTGAGCACGTGAATTTGGTAGGTTTTTCACCTTCTTCAAGCCATTTGACTCTGCTACGAATTTGGCTTCCTCTCATTTGGGATAAATTAATGGCCCGAATTTCTCTTTCAAGCGTTTCTATGGTGGTTTTCGCTGAGCTATCTCCTTCAATAAGAGCCCGTTTAGCTTCGATCAAAGAATTTATAGTTGCGTGGCCTTTTAATATCGCGATTTAACTTAATATGCGTTGTTTACTTCGACCAAAATCTATAGCAACTAATTTTATAGATTCTTTAAGAAAATCCTACAAAGCTTGAATGGAAGTAAATGCTTTCCAGTACAATGCATGTTTCTTAATAATTTCTGAGATCATATCGCAAATATCAAATTCTAAATTTAGCCTCCAAAGTCCTGGTCCACGGGAAAATGCATTATGCAAATTGCGGCTTAAATCAACAGAATCATGATCGGAAAAAACACAAGGCAAAATTTCACATTTTAAAAAGGAATCATACAAGTCCTGAGCAATAAAAAAATTATCCAAACGTTTACCGATAGTTTTATCCGCATTATTACCATGTGCATTGTATTTTTCAGTCGGCCGTGTTTTTTTTGCGCCAGAGAACACTGTGCAGATCTTTCAAATCCATAGAAATTGTAAGATTTCCTCCAAGCTTATCAGAAACGTTTTCAATGCAGTTAAAATCGCCAGCAATAATTTAAAAAGAGTTCGGAAAAAATATTCATGAATTGTGTCATAAAAGTACGTTCACTTGGATTCGTGGGTGCATAAGTATAAAACCAAATTAATTTTCGTGTCGTCGAGTTCAGTTAAAACACTAACAATTCTACCAGAGGAATCTTTTTTCCATTGTAAACATTTGAAATCAGTATTTTCAGCGACAAGAATGGCAACGCCGCCTTGTTTACCAAGAGCGGGCGACCAGAAACTTTTACCGCGCCATTTCATTTAGCTGTCAGAGAATTTATCGCATTTTGTCTTGTCGCTAAAGGTTCTTGTAGACAAATAAAATCAGAACAGGAATTTTTCGCAAAATCAAAAACAGAGCGTTGTTTCGCTTCATTGCCAAAACCACGGATATTCAAAGTTGTAAATTTAGCTCTGAATGCAAAAACTTGGAGAAAATTCTTCTGGTAAAATTAACACATTTAACTTAAGCTTAAGTCTTATTATTAAACTAAACAATTTTTGCAAATCACATTTAGACGTTACTTGCTTTTCTGCTTATGTTTGTTTGTCCGATGTCCAGTGTTTCTCCTCTTCAGCAAAGGTTGTTCGCCGTCGGTCATATTCATAACGTTCGAGAGTTTTAGTGTCCGTTTTCTCCGCTCCTGTGGTACTGGATTCCGTAATAAAATCAAACATCTCCCCGCATTGAAAAATGTATGACGTTCCCCGAAGCAAGATTTTATCCCAGGAAGCTCTTCTTTTTCCACTAAAGCGGCTTCTGAGTATCCCTGTCTTGAGTAGCAAACCGCGAAAAAATGCAGGAAAATAACGACTTTAATTTCAACCGTTTTCTCCGGTGAGTAAACACAGCAAACAATCAAAGTGTTTTCCCAGCTGACGTGACATTCGGCCGTGTAACCGCGCGAAAAAAAGCCTCGCTCTGGTTTCAACATGACGTCATACGCGCATGTTTTGCGACGTCATACGCGCCCGCGAGCTACCCTGCGCGACGGAGCCCGGTCCTGTGTGACCAACGTTGGTGTGACGCCGTGTGACGGCGGAGGCCGGGCACACGCGCGCCCGCGAAACATTCCGCTATCCATGACCATGAAAAATGACGGCACAGGTTCTATGAGTATGGGGCTGCGCAGCCAGGCCTTCGGCCTGGCGAGTGCTCCGCTATAAAACCAAATTAATTTTCGTGTCGTCGAAATCAGTTAAAACACCAACAATTCTACCAGAAGAATCTTTTTTCCATTGTAAACATTTGAAATCAGTATTTTCAGCGACAAGAATGGCAACGCCGCCTTGTTTACCAAGAGCGGGCGACCAGAAACTTCATTTAGCTGTCAGAGAATTATCGCAATTTGTCTTGTCGCTAAAGGTTCTTGTAAACAAATAAAATCAGAACGGGAATTTTTCGCAAAATCAAAAACAGAGCGTTGTTTCGCTTCATTGCCAAAACCACGGATATTCAAAGTTGTAAATTTAGCTCTGAATGCAAAAACTTGGAGAAAATTCTTCGGGTAAAATTAACATATTTAACTGAAGCTTAAGCTTAAGTCTTATTATTAAACTAAACAATTTTTGCAAATCACATTTAGACGTTACTTGCTTTTCTGCTTATGTTTGTTTGTCCGATGTCCAGTGTTTCTCCTCTTCGGCAAAGGTTGTTTGCCGTCATATTCATAACGTTCGAGAGTTTTAGTGTCCGTTTTCTCCGCTCCTGTGGTACTGGATTCCGTAATAAAATCAAACATCTCTCCGCTTTGAAAAATGTATGACGTTCCCCGAAGCAAGATTTTATCCCAGGAAGCTCTTCTTTTTCCACTAAAGCGGCTTCTGAGTATCCCTGTCTTGAGTAGCAAACCGCGAAAAAATGCAGGAAAATAACGACTTATAATTTCAACCGTTTTCTCCGCTCAGTAAACACAGCAGACAATCAAAGTGTTTTTCTAGCTGACGTGACATTCGGCCGTGTAACCGCGCAAAAAACAAAGCCTCGCTTTGGTTTCTACATGACGTCGTATGCGTATGTTTTGCAACGTCATACGCGCCCGCGAGCTAGTCCTGCGCGACGGAGCGCGGTCCTGTGTGACACACCACGATGTGACGGCGGAGGTCGGTCCTGTGTGACACACCACGATGTGACGGCGGAGGTCGGGCACACGCGCGCCCGCGAAACATTCCGCTATCCATGACCATGAAAAATGACGGCACAGGTTCTATGAGTATGGGGTTGCGCAGCCAGGCCTTCGGCCTGGCGAGTGCTCCGCTAAAAAAAGGGCCTGTGCAAAAATCGAGGAAAACAAAAGAAACCGCTCCGGTGGGACGCGCTTTTTGTGGAATGTTTTTTGTTTTTATGTCATCAGTTGCACGGGCTAATTTTTGTTTTTGACTTTAGTGCGACCAGGCCCTCAGTAGACAAATTCGGCTAACGCATTGTTGTACCCAATTCAAACCTTTTGGGATTAGAACTCTTTGTTCGTCATATTTCCATATCAATGAAGCATTGACATGGAAGTTATATGGAAATATTGAGAACAAAGAATCTTATTCCCAGAAGGTTAGACTTTCAATAAAGTCCTTCGTCTTTATTTATAGACCGCCGGACGAAGGACTTTTCACACTTGATTGGCGCCATTTTTAGCGACCCAAAAACGGGTCGCTGCGCATAGACCAATCAGAGTAGCCGAGAGTAGCCCTTGGGGACAGAACTGTCAATCACAAGGTATTAGGCGCAATGAAACGTGACTTGCGGTAACGGTTTTTTTTTGTTTCGGTTTCGAAACAATAATCGATGACATTGACAAGTCACGCCACTCTCCATTTTTGGCGCGAAACGCAAATGAAAACCCTTCAAGCGAGACAAGTCGACCTCTCGCGACTTCGTCGCTCGCTCGGCCGCTTCGCGGCCTCAAAAGCTCGCTTCGCTCGCTTTACTGTGAAACTCGTGAGGTCGACTTGTAGCAAGTCTACCAGAAGGTTTGAATTGGGTATAACAATGCGTTAGCCGAATTGATCTATTGCAATAACGTTACGAAACGTTGCCATAGAAAAATGAAAAATGTAAAAACAAAAAATGAAAAAAGGCCAATAGGAATTAATAAGACATACAAAGTACATTCTCGCCGGATTTTCTGACAAAGCATGCACAAGAACTATGTTTAAGAACCATGTTTAAGGTTTTTGCACTTTTCCTTTTTCGTAGTGCAACTATGCACGTGTAACAGTTATTCTCAGAGAATAACATCAACCGGGTAGCACCATATTTCCAACATGGACAGTTACCATATGATTTCAACTTTTTATACCTAGGTAATTTTCAAATAATAGCCACTGCACGCCTAATTAAAAATTAACAATAGTCGCTGCACGCTTAATCGTGCCGCGTGTTGCTATGATGATTAAGCCAATTAATTCCTATTTGGCTTTTTTCATTTTTCATTTTTCTATGACAATATTATTGCAATTTGGTTTATACGTGAATATTAAGGTTAAGTTCGCGTGGAACAGGCCTTAAGTTTAATCAATTCCGAGTCGTTCAATGTAAGCAAGGGTAAGCGAAACGTCTGCTGTCCTGCATTTCAAATTGGCCAGTTCTTGTTCATCACTCGCCAAGAACGCGACAGATGGTGCAGGATTTTCCGATCATTTCGGCAAAAAAGTAAAACAACTACCTCTGAAGGCATTCCTTTTTTCCTGGTAAATTTCCAGTGGAAAAGTCTGTTCCATTTGACTTACTACCGGAACAACCGGATTTTCTATTCAAAAGTAAAGAGCTCAAGATGTCAGGGATGCAAATAAAAAATGGTTTTCAAGTGTTTATTTTCTGAAAATATTTAAAGGGACACTGATTCAAAGCCTTACTCTATTTTTGGCTTTATCTTAAGAGTATGAAACTATTGGATGCTACAAAGACACCGGAAATCGAGCAATCCAAACCTTGGAAGGAAAGGATTCTGTCTTGGATGGGTTGTATTGGGTGCGAAAGAATCCCATTAAAAAGTGCGCTGCCGCTGCAAAAAGGAGCGGGCGCCAGCATGTTTGCAGTTCAGAATGGTGGACAGTGTTTTGCCAGTTCAACAGCACCACAGACCTTTGATAAGTATGGGAAATCTACAGCTTGTCATGCTGATGGTGAAGGCGGACCATGGGCTAATCAAGTATATGTGATCAAAGGTAAGTGAATTGCCCTCTGCCAAAAAAAAAATCAACATTATGAGTTGGGGATGGTAAATTCGAGACTGCGAAACGGCGTGACTTCTGGTTTTTTAGGTAAGCCCTAAAAGTTTAGAGATTTTTTAATGAGACAGACACTCCAAAACGGCTTCTCGAAAAATGTAAGACCGCTAGACATAGCTAGAGAACGGCTCCAAAAAGAAACGAGAAAGGAGGGAAATTTGCTTACATTTTGCGACATCTCTACTGAGTTTGTGATGGACCATTGATTAATTGTAGTTAGCTTTGTAATTTGATTAATTGTAGTTAGCTTTGTAATTTGTTTAGGCTAGTTAGGTTAGCTAGGTTAGGTTCCTGATGATTTTACCGTGTTTAAATAAAGACTTTACAATTACAATTACAATTACAATTTGCCACCTATAATATTTAACAACCCACTTTAACATTTCGTGGCCATCAGTTAAAAAGTGCGTCCAATGTTATGGCGTATCCAATTATCCTTTAGAACAAACATTATACACAAACAAAACAATTGTTTGATTGTCGTACTCTTTTAACTTTTAGCTTTTAACTGAATGACTTATGATTTTCTTCAGTTGTCAGTCATCGTATCAAAAGTCGATGTTCGAAATGTATGAAGTGACGTAACTTCTGTAGAAAAACTAACATTTTCCTACACTTGTTACATGCTGAAACACCAACCGTTTTTGAAAGTTGCATCCTATTTTTGGTTTTATCTTAAGGGTATGTAACTATTGGATGCTACAAAGACACCGTAAATCGAGCAATTCAATCCTTGGAAGGAAAGGATTCTGTCTTGGATGGATCATCTGACTCTCGAAAGAACGCTATTGAAAAGTGTGCTGTGGCTACAATGAGAGCGGGCGCCAGCATGTTTGGAGTTCAATGTGGTGGGCAGTGTTATGCCAGTTCAACAGCACCACAGACCTTTGATAAGTATGGGAAATCTACAGCTTGTCAAGCTGATGGTGAAGGCGGAACGTGGGCTAATCAAGTTTATGTGATCAAAGGTAAGTGAAATGGCTTCTGCCATTCAACGTTATGGGTGAAGGATGGTAAATTCGAGTCTTTGCGAAACGGCGTGACCGTTTTTTTTTTTTTGGTAAGCCCAAAACGTTTTGAGATTTTTAAAAGATGCAGAGGCTCCAAAACGGCTTCTCGAAAAATGTAAGACCGCTAGACATAGCTAGAGAACGGCTTCCAAAAAGAAACGATTAACGAGGGAAATTTGCTAACATTTTGCAACATCCCTACTGAGTTTTTGATGGACGATTTGCAACCCATAACATTTAACAACGCAATTTAACATTTCGTGGCCATCAGTTAAAAAGTGCGTCCAATGTTATGGCGTATCCAATTATCCTTTAGAAAAAACATTACACAAACCAAAAAAATTGTTTGATTGTCGTACTCTTTTAACTTTTATGGTTATAATGCCTGAATGACTTATGATTTTCTTCAGTTGTCAGTCATCGTATCAAAAGTCGATGTTCGAAATGTATGAAGTGACGTAACTTCTGTAGAAAAACTAACATTTTCCTACACTTGTTACATGCTGAAACACCAACCGTTTTTGAAAGTTGCATTCTATTTTTGGTTTTATCTTAAGGGTATGTAACTATTGGATGCTACAAAGACACCGTAAATCGAGCAATTCAATCCTTGGAAGGAAAGGATTCTGTCTTGGATGGATCATCTGACTCTCGAAAGAACGCTATTGAAAAGTGTGCTGTGGCTGCAATGAGAGCGGGCGCCAGCATGTTTGGAGTTCAATGTGGTGGGCAGTGTTATGCCAGTTCAACAGCACCACAGACCTTTGATAAGTATGGGAAATCTACAGCTTGTCAAGCTGATGGTGAAGGCGGAACGTGGGCTAATCAAGTTTATGTGATCAAAGGTAAGTGAAATGGCTTCTGCCATTCAACGTTATGGGTGAAGGATGGTAAATTCGAGTCTTTGCGAAACGGCGTGACCTTTTTTTTTTTGGTAAGCCCAAAACGTTTTGAGATTTTTAAAAGATGCAGAGGCTCCAAAACGGCTTCTCGAAAAATGTAAGACCGCTAGACATAGCTAGAGAACGGCTTCCAAAAAGAAACGATTAACGAGGGAAATTTGCTAACATTTTGCAACATCCCTACTGAGTTTTTGATGGACGATTTGCAACCCATAACATTTAACAACGCAATTTAACATTTCATGGCCATCAGTTAAAAAGTGCGTCCAATGTTATGGCGTATCCAATTATCCTTTAGAAAAAACATTACACAAACCAAAAAAATTGTTTGATTGTCGTACTCTTTTAACTTTTATGGTTATAATGCCTGAATGACTTATGATTTTCTTCAGTTGTCAGTCATCGTATCAAAAGTCGATGTTCGAAATGTATGAAGTGACGTAACTTCTGTAGAAAAACTAACATTTTCCTACACTTGTTACATGCTGAAACACCAACCGTTTTTGAAAGTTGCATTCTATTTTTGGTTTTATCTTAAGGGTATGTAACTATTGGATGCTACAAAGACACCGGAAATCGAGCAATCCAACCCTTGGAAGGAAAGGATTCTGTCTTGGATGGATCATCTGGCTCTCGAAAGAACGCCATTGAAAAGTGTGCTGTGGCTGCAATGAGAGCGGGCGCCAGCATGTTTGGAGTTCAGTATGGTGGGCAGTGTTACGCCAGTTCAACAGCAGCACAGACCTTTGATAAGTATGGGAAATCTACAGCTTGTCATGCTGATGGTGAAGGCGGAACGTGGGCTAATCAAGTTTATGTGATCAAAGGTAAGTGAAATGGCTTCTGCCATGCAACATTATGGGTGGCGGATGGTAAATTCGAGACTTTGCGAAACGGCGTGGACCTTAAACGTTTCGATTAAGACCACTTTACTTAGCTAGAGAACAGCTACAAAACGAGAAACGCGTGATGGGGGAAATTTGCTAACGTTTTGCGACATCCATAGTTTTTGACAGACCATTTTCTACCCAAAACATTAAAAAATGCAGTTTAATATTTCGTGACCATATATCAGTTGAAAATTGCGTCCAATCTTTTGACGTAGCCAATTTTTCTTTGACGAAAATACAAAGAAACAAAAAAACAATTTTTGATAGTGGTATTCCTTGAACTATTGCACTTATAATGCCTATGATCCTGCAGACTTGTTAAATGTGCTAAATGACTTGTGATTTCTTCGGTTGTTATTCATCGCATTAAAATTAAATGTTCAAAATGTAAAAAGTGATGTTACTTCAGTAGAAAAACTCAGACCATCTTCCTACTCTCGTTAAACGTTCAGACACCAACTATTTTTGAAAGTTGCATTCTATTTTTGGCTTTGTCTTAAGGGTATTCAACTATTGGATGCTACAAAGACACCGGAAACCGAGCAATCCAACCCTTGGAAGGAAAGGATTCTGTCTTGGATGGATCATCTGGCTCTCGTAAAAACGCCATTGCAAAGTGCGCCGTGGCTGCAATGAGAGTGGGCGCCAGCATGTTTGCAGTTCAGTATGGTGGGCAGTGTTACGCCAGTTCAACAGCACGACTGACCTATGATAAGTACGGAAAATCTACAGCTTGTCATGCTGATGGTAAAGGCGGAACGTGGGCTAATCAAGTTTATTTTTTTCATTGTTAATTGCTATTCAAACATTGGTGATAATGTAAGGTGCATAACGGGCGATGTTCGCGGTGCTTAAAAGGTTATAAGTTTATACTTTTGGTTTTGGTTTTAATATTTTCTTAAAACGTTTTTCTTGTGTTTAGTTGTAAACATTTGTGCATTTTTGCTCTTTGGATGAAATAAACGGTTTTTGCTGGGTGTTTTTGTTGTTTTGCTTGTTAACAAATAGATAGATAGCAGATATTTGTGGAAACCCTTTCTTTCCTAAAGTGAAATATTGGTCACCTTGTTTTGGGCCTCTTACCAGTCTTACCTTCGACTTGTGGATGGAAATATACATGAAAGTTATTAAGCAGTACTTTGCAAGGCAGTGGTAGTTTTCGTAACTTGTGAATTTAACGCTGCTGCTGCGAAGCGATTTCTTGTAATTAAGCGAGTGTTGTAATTATTTGTGATTTCGTTCCGTGCAACTTCGTGCTAATCCAAATCACAATGTCATGAAAGTAACATAAAAAATACGACACGTGTTTTATTTTAGAGGGAATGTTTCCTGGCAAAGTAGACGATATCAGTAACCTAAGACGATTTTGAAATGGCGAACAATTGCACTCAAAAACTACGTTAGATTTTAAAACTGGAATTTTATCACACCTTATCACGTCAACGGCAATTGACAATAACCCGTCTAACTCATTTTATGTGTTTGAAGATGTCTTTATTGCGACACAAACCTAAGTGCTTTTCAGTTATAAATGTAACTTGTCAGCAGCATGTGAAAACATGTTTTACATGTGAAAAGCAGGACACTTGTATCAAAACAAGATCAACTCAACTTTTATTTCCTTAATGTTGGTTTATTGTAATAATTGAATAAGTGTGAATAAATGAACTTGAACTTGAACTTGAACTCAAATCTCGCTTCCTTACAATTATCAGGTCTCGGGGGAAGCGGCTCACAACTGTAGAATGGGCTTTGAATTAGCTTCCATAACTGACGGTTTGTGGGATCGTAAGGCGGTTTAGTGGAGGGACCCAGAATGCACCATTCGTCAGTTAAATTGGCAAATCATGGTTTCTCCCTTTCTTTCCTTTTTCCTTCGAAAGGTTTAACACACACGAGAGAGGTCATATGAGCGCGTGGGTACAGTTGCCTTTCAGCTTCTCCAGCAGAAAAAAAAATAAGATCTCATGATTTTTTTTTCATTTTTCGTGCTTTGGAGTACAAATAAACTCAGGGTTGTCGTTTTTTCACGTCCTCCCCCCTCCCCCATCCCACCCCAAACGATACATCATACTGCCCTGAGGTAGTGTCCATACTACCCAAAGTTTCTTGAGCGGAGAGTTGTTGTATTTGTTGTGTAATGTCACTGATAACACGAGCTTAAACGTTAGATTCCATTGATTCTTTGTCTGCGTAGTTCTTATTGTTATCCTTTCAATTTCCGAATATAAGATGGTTTCAACGCATGAGTATAGGAAACAGTTAGTTATAATGGATGCGCGAGCTTTTCAGTTTTTCTATATTTTGTCGTTTAATATTCGGTTCAAGCCTGTGCTATTCTGCTTACGATGTTGTCCCCATTTTAACACGAGGTTTTGGACGACAATAATTTTGTTGCGAGCTTACGTTGATTAAGCCACGAGTCAGTAAACTGAACAAGAACTTGAAACGCATCAGAGGTCGAAGAAAATACATGTCGCCGGCGCCAATTGCAAGGAAGCAATCAGGAACGTGTGCCGTGCGCCCGCAGGCTACCAGGAACAAGTAGACTGTCCGCCATCCGTTATCCGTCATTCTCCCTATAGCCGTGATTCTATTGGCCAGCGTTACGGATCTCGAGATCAATCCCGCTGTTACCATCCCACCAGTGTACACCCTTGGGAATTTGCAAAAACATTTTTTAACTGTACAGTAACTTGCTGCGGGCCCCCGCGAAAATCAGGGTAAATTATTTTTACTTTACAGCGACTGCCAGCTGAAGTTGGTCTCTACCGCAGTTCAGTCACTCATTTGTTGCAACTGAACTCTCTTTTAATAATAGCGAAAGCTTCTATCGATTGAAAATAGCCGCAGTTGAAACACTCGAGAGTTCGTGTACAGTCGAACTTTATTTATAATACGAACACCATCGGGACCAGAGAAACTGTCCTTATTAATGCACCAGGACGTGAAGCGATATTCAACTACACAGACTACACGGTCTACACGGTACTTCGCGTTCGCCTGCGGCTCGATTCACCCGTCACATGTTCTTTTGTGTTTTCTCAAATTCCAACTATGTAAGCGGACGTGATATTTTCTATTTCGTTTCAGGCGTGTGAAAGTAACCTCTGCCGACAACCGCTTGATTTCCTATCGTGAATGCGCGGGATTCGTCACCCATATAGTCACTTTAATGTCGCCACTTCCTGTCAGGCGCGTCACTTACTTTTTCGCGAGAAATGTCAAAATAACGTGGAGTTCCCAAAGTAGCGGCTCCCCGAAAGTAACGGCTACACAGGATACCCATTATGCGCGCCTGGGCTACCTGTGCATTATACCGCAGAGTTCCGGAAGTTGCGACCCCTCGAAAGTAACGGCTACACAGATGCTCATTATGCGCGCCTGGGCTACTTGTGTACTATACCACAGAGTTCCGAAAGTAGCGATGCCCCGAAAGTAACGGCTACACAGGATACCCATTATGCGCGCCTGGGCTACCTGTGTATTATAATTACACCGCAGAGTTCCGAAAGTAGCGGCCCCCCGAAAGTAACGGCTACATAGGATACCCATTATGCGCGTCTGGGCCACCTGTGTATTACACCGTAGAGTTCCGAAAGTAGCGGCCCCCCGAAAGTAACGGCTACATAGGATACCCATTATGCGCGCCTGGGCTACCTGTGTGTTATACCGCAGAGTTCCGAAAGTAGCGGACCCTCGAAAGTAACGGCTACATAGGATACCCATTATGCGCGCCTGGTCTACCTGTGCATTATACCGCAGAGTTCCGAAAGTAGCGACTCCCCGAAAGTAACGGCTACATAGCATACCTATTATGCGCGCCTGGGCCACCTGTGTATTATACCGCAGAGTTCCGAAAGTAGCGACCCCCCGAAAGTAACCGCTACATAGGATACCCATTATGCGCGCCTGAGCTACCTGTGTATTATACCGCAGAGTTCCGAAAGTAGCGACCCCCCGAAAGTAACGGCTACATAGGATACCCATTATGCGCGCCTGGGCTACCTGTGCATTATACCGCAGAGTTCCGAAAGTAGCGACCCCCCGAAAGTAACGGCTACACAGGATACCCATTATGCGCGCCTGGGTCACCTGTGTATTACACCGTAGAGTTCCGAAAGTAGCGACCCCCCGAAAGTAACGGCTACACAGGATACCCATTATGCGCGCCTGGGCCACCTGTGTATTACACCGTAGAGTTCCGAAAGTAGCGACCCCCCGAAAGTAACGGCTACATAGGATACCCATTATGCGCACCTGGGCTACCTGTGTATTATACCGTAGAGTTCCGAAAGGAGCGACCCCCCGAAAGTAACGGCTATACAGGATGCCCATTATGCGCGCCTGGGCTACCTGTGTATTATACCGCAGAGTTCCGAAAGTAGCGACCCCCTGAAAGTAACGGCTACCCGAAAGAAACTTTAATTTTCGGACCTTTCTAGTGCGAAAGTAACGGCCCCCCTTAGTAACGGTCCAATCGATGCAGATGGAATAGCTTAGTGTTTTACTGTACAAGAATGCCGAAGAATCAATGGAAAGTAGCGGCTACCGGAAAGTTGCGGCCCCTTACGCCTGCTAACTCCGAAAGTAACGGGGGCCGTAGACTTGCCACAAGTCGACCTCACGAGTTTCACAGTAAAGCAAGCGAAGCGAGCTTTTGAGGCCGCGAAGCGGCCAAGCGAGCGACGAAGCAATTTTCCCTTTCGTAAACAAGCGATGCCATTTTCGCAACACTTGGAAAAATTTTCACCAATTTTCGAATTATTTTTTCTATTAGAAAAAGAAAAATGCAATAAAATGCCTAGAATCGAACCCGGAACCTCTGCATGCTAACATCCCTCCCTTACCACTAGACCACTGGGTTGATCTGGCAAATCCAAGAAAAATTTAAATATAAAAGGCGCTTTTCTTAATGATACATCTATAACCCCAAACCCATCCCTAGATTTAACCTAATCGTGAATCTAGTTTAGATCTAATAATCGCTTTACCTAAACCCAGTTTTTTCTAATAATGATAGCCTACTTTCATCCCAATCCAGACATAAACAAGAGAGAAATGGCATCGACCATTACAAAAGGCCTGGTTATCAATGAATGCTAATGATGGCATCGACCGTTAAAAATGACATCGCTTGTTTACGAAAGGGAAATCTGCAGCGACGAAGTCGCGAGAGGTCGACTTGCCTCACTTGAAGGGTTTTCATTTGCGTTTCGCGCCAAAAATGGGGAGTAGCGTGACAGCTGTGACTTGTCAATGTCATTGATTATTGTTTCGCAACAGACCCCATTGTTGAATTTCAACCGCAAGTCACGTTCCATTGCGCCTAATACCTTGTGGTTAACAGTTCTGTCCCCAAGGGCTACTCTCGGCTACTCTGATTGGTCTAAGCGCAGCGACCCATTTTTGGGTCGTTAAAAATGGCGCCCATCAAGTGTGAAAAGTTCTTCGTCCGGCGGGCTATAAATATAAGACGAAAGGCTTTATTGAAAGTCTACGGGGGGCGCTACTTTTCCCCGTAAACATAGACCAAAGTGTGCATTTCAAAAGATATTCGGCCCCTGAAGTAAAATACTCGTTGAATTGTTATGTCAAAGAAGAATTGACCAAAGTATGGCGTGCAATTTTTTCAACCCCCAAAAAGTTACTCAAAAAGTGCCTTTTCCCAGAGTTCTCAAACTCACAAATAATATCATCAAGTTTGAACGAGGAAAATCATAAGCGTGACGGTGGTTTGAACGAGGAAAATCATAAGCGTGACGGTGGTTTGAACAAAGAAAATCATAAGCGTGACGGTGGTTTGAACAAAGAAAATCATAAGCGTGACGGTGGTTCGAACAAAGAAAATCATAAGCGTGACGGTGGCTTGGAAACTTGGTCTAAATTATCATGGACTTTGGCGATTTTATTCCTCCGTTTTCCATGTATTATAATGATCAGTGCGAGAAGCTATATGAGTGTTTCATCAGGTATCCAAACACCTCAAAGTCTTTCTCGTTTTTGATATATTACCAGGAGCTGCTGATGTTACTTATGATGATGATGATGATGATGATGATGAACTTTATTCATGTGTCAATGTATTTAGCTAGCGCTAATTGGGGACACAACATAAAGATACAATAAATAATGAATAGTATGATAAATAAAAGTTAAGAAATAAGAAAGCTATAAAAGAAGCTATAAAAGCTGTAAGCTATAAAAGAAGCTATAGTATAATCCTATATATATTATATATATATATATATAATTCCTCGTGCTTAGTTCTCGCTAGACTTGCAAGGCCAGCTTATTTCCCTTTATTTAACCACATCGTAATGACAATTTCAAATTTTGTAGTATTCACGTATCACTAGCTGCAGACGACGTTTCGAGAAAAATTATAAGACTTATAAAGCAGTTTTCGAGTAAATCAAAAATCATTTTTTAAGGGAAGATACGTTTAAATAATGATTGCAAAGTAAAGGACAATCAATCAATCAATCAATCAATCAATCAATCAATCAATCAGTTAATTACTTAAACTATTCGTCGTGCTTAGTTCTCGCTAGACGTGCCCTCAAGTCGAACGCAGAATCTTTTTGTTGGGAAGAAAAAAAAGTCTAAGTTCTTGCCGACTCCGTTGTTCAGTTTCGGGCGCACTCGTTTATGACAAACTTTGAGTCGTATGTTTTTTTGGCTCCAAAGCGATGGCTATAAACTTTGCAAAAATTTTATTACAGCTATTATTTAGACAAATATGATAGAATTCGATTAAACTGGGAAAAATATTTTTAGTGATAATCGAGCTTAAGTGAACCCCACTTTTTAACAAAATCGCACCCAGCGTTATACACACCCTAACCAAGCTTCAGCAAAATAGGTGGAGCAGAAGTGCGGAAGTATTAAGGCCATCAAAATTTAGCCCTAAAATTCCCTTGAAATTTTAAATACTTGATGCTCCTTGACAAAACAATCCACGAACCACAGTTTGCTTTACTACTATTTTGCGTAACATGCCCTAAAAATATTTTTGATTTACTCGATAACCGTCTTATAATTTTTCTTGAAACTTCGTCTGCAGCTGGTGATACGAAAGAACAAAATTTGAAAGTTTCATTGTAAAGTGTCTGACTAGATTTGCAGCCGGGAAAACGACATTGTTTAAAACAAACGGCAATAAGCTGGTGTTGCTACGGTAACCTCTGTCGCTTGGAAACCAGTGAAACATAAAACTTTTCATAAACTTGGTGAAATATGAAAAAGCATGCAATCGAAGCATGTCTTCCCTACGAAATTTTGATTTCGAAACAAACACCCCACGGCAAAAAAAAAAAAAAAAAAAAAAAAAAAAAAAAACTGAGGCGAGCCTCCTTAACAACGTATACTGCGAGCCGTCTCTTATTTTTCTTTCAGTTAGTCGAGCGAGCACGCGCACCGCGAGGCGGGTGGATCGAGGGCGTCAGCCCGAGGAAAAGAAAAAATAAGACAAATGATAAAAGACTGCATTGTCTTCTAACTAAAAACGCGATTGCGCCAGGCAACAACAACAACAACAACAAGTAGCTTTGTATTGCAAAAGCATTACCAACATAACAAAATGAAATTTCAATAATATAATAAAGAAAGGGAAAGTACAATTAAGCTACATCAGTCTGGAATGATAATTATTGCGGAGATCTGAGCATGAAAGAATGAATTTCACCAATTGAATATTTACAAAATAATTACGAGAGTTCATTAATTTGTTGGCAACTTCTGAAGGAGATAACTGTTTTATATTTGGTAGGTGATACCCTATTTTCCTGTAAAATCTGTCCCTATTAAAGAATTGAGTATTAAGGACAGTGGAAAAGGAAGTTAATGCCATCTTCAATTTCATTAGATCCACAAGAAGGGCACAACCTATCATCTCTCTAGCCTGTGAACAGGCGTCTTTTTGGGGAATTGGGTTAGGTTAACCGAGCCCTCTTCCTCAGTCCGCGCTCGGCTCGCTTCGCTCGCCGATTTCAACCTAACCCAATCCCCCAAAAAGAAGCCTGTTCACACGCTATCATCTCTCGTGATTTGTTCATATCCGGCATTCAGGCGCCGGAGCAATATCATTGGTTGGTTTGCAAGTGATAACGCTTTTGTTTCAGCGAGCTGTCATTTGTCGCGTCAGTGAGAAATCTGAGATCATAACACGCGGGAAACTTCGCAAACAACAATGTCTTCCCGTGTTGATGTCTTGAAACGTGTTTGCGAAGATAGTTTGCGAGGAATCATCTTGAACAAGAACAAGAAGATGCTGTTCTCGCCCTGCTTGGGAAGAAAGATGTTTTTGCAGTTTTGTTAACGGGTTTCGGGAAAAGCTTGATTTATCAAAGCTTTACTTTCGCGAAAAGCGCACTCGATGGTGGAAATCCCACTACCATTGTTGTCGTCCGTTTACGAAGTATCGCTGAGGAACAGATAAAACCAACGAGTTTAACCTTCACGGTGTCTGGAAATGTCTGCTTTCAAAACACTGCATTCGATTCAGAAAAAAGTGTCAGCATTCGTAAAGTGTTGGTAACCAAGCGTTTTTTATCGAATCCGAAGCGCGGGCGCTAAGCGCTCGGTGTTAACTCATAACAATCACTGGGTGGGAAAAGTTTCGGCCGTTGCTAAGAGATCATTCTGGGCTATTGACCAATTGTTGGGCAGAAAAGACGCCAGTCCCCTGCTATTACTGCTAGTTATAAAACAAAAAAACGACTCTCCGCACTGGGATGATTGTGACGAAAATGTCACCGGAAGAGGTTCAAGTTATTCCCTGAAAAGTTGGGACAGAATTAAAAATCCACCGGGCTTCTTCTGCATCTAGGCCTGTTGTCTCGTTTTCTTTGCCGCTTTGTTGCTTTTCGGCTCTTCCTTTCACGCTGAAACACTTGTTTGTTTATTAGGTAACTTTTTGCAGGAATTGGCCGTTTTTAGGCTAGAGACGTTAAAGTCGTCTAGACGCAATTAACGTCTCAGACGTTAAATGCGTCTGGTATAAAAACGGGACGCATTAAAGTAGATGGCCACAGAGAAAAACACGAGATTTTCAAAAAAAAAAACTACTCTCGGAAGTGACGAGACACGACTAAAGTCGTCCCCAAATGAATTTTAAGAGCACGAATATACAAATAGGGCTAAATTCGTCCTCGTTAAGGCTGTCTCGTTTTTATACTAGACGTATTTAACGTCTGAGACGTTAAAGTCGTCTGTTAAGTGCGTCTGAACGACGCACTTAAAAGAAGACGTTAAAGTCGTCAGACGTTAAATCCGTCCTTCTTATTTTCCATTTTTATACTAGACGTTAAAGTCGTCTCGAGACGACTTTAACGTCTCAGACGATATTAACGTCTGTAGCATAATCAAAGGGCTCTTAAAGCCATCTCGTTAAGAAGAATCTAAAATAAATCTAAAATAAATATGGTAAAGATGGCGTTGTAGAATCAGACATTATGTAGAAAATGCGAGGCGCAGTAGTCAACTGGATATGGTTCTTGGCAGGATAGAGAAGATTGAGAGAAAGTTTGAAAATTCGTGTTGGTGCAAGTCAAAAAACGTTATGAGTAACAAATAATCACGAGTGTGAATTTAAATAATTTTGATGTTAGTGAAGTGAAAGTGAAAGACTTTTCCCGCCTTGCTAGCTAATTGACGATGAAAATGTGTTGTTGGTTCAATTTACACAGTGCATTTTCAGTTATTCATTGTCTATTTTCTGTTGGGATATTTGACAATGGAAAAGACTTTCTAAATCAAATACAATAGATTGCCGCAATTTCAAAACAATTAAAAGCCCACAAACCTATCAAGTGATCGATAATACGTCACGTGCAATGACTTTATATCTGATCAGATAACATATTAATATTAATTATCAAAATATCAATTGACACAACAAATGGTGACTGAATCTTTAATATTCTTTAAAGTATGGCCAGGTTCAAACATTGAACTTCACATGTGCCGAATCTAATGGAAGGAGACCGTAACAACATGTCATTTCTCTAGAGCTGCCTGTCCCCATGCCAGGACAATTTGAGCTATGTTTAGCAGATATCGCGCCATCAGCCATTTCTTTTTCAGCTCTCCAGCAGTATTCGAAAATAGAACGAAAGTCAAAATTTATGGTATTTTGCTGTTCCTACTCTTGAATAATGAAACGGAAAGTTTTGTAGTTAGCTAAAGTATCAAGTCTGCTGCTTTATATATTTTGACGTGAAAAATGGCGGGAAAATGGTGATCGCGTGGTCATTTTTCGGTCACGTCTGCTATGGACGCACTTATATAGAAAATATTGGGTCTGGAGCGGATAAACAGGGCACCACTCCTGGCGGTCACTTTTTTAGTTTCCCTTAGATTGAAATGAGGTTCATAACAGGCCTGCACCGACTCCGCTATGTGGTTTTGCGGTTGCGATGCATTTATATTAGCTTTCAAAGTTTGGCTGTTATGAGTATGTCGTTAAGTGATTTACGTCTTGAATGATGTGTTAAGCGGCGTTTTGTAAATAGTTTTCAGGAATGGTTGGTTTTGAACGAAACTCCATTTTTCATCAGTATTTGTTTAAGGTTTTTCAGTCGTGGGTGAAATGTTGTGACAAAAGGCATTATTATCTCGCGAGTTTTTTTCGTTTTGTTTTCATGCCAATTGCGTTCCGGCAAAAGTGAAATTCAGAATACCAGTGCATTTAGGAGGGTGCTAATGGGGTTAACAGTTAACTGACAATTGCCCAAAAATATAGTAGTTAACTGATAAATGAAAAGTTACCGTATTTTCTCTATTAAATGCCCCCGGCGTTTATTTCAAACTTGGCCTTGTGGACCCGGCGTTTCTTTGTATCAGCAGTTTTTTCTCGCCCGCCATTTTTTAAGAAAGGGTTATTATTCGTTTTTCTTGGCAGCCTTGTACCTTGCCCTTAAATCGTAAGTTTATTATACCACAAACAAACGTTTGAGGAGCTTACTTACAACTTCCTCTATTATACCCGGCGTTTATTCGGGGGCCGGCGTTTAATCGAGAAAATACGGTAACAGTGACAGTGACATTCTATTAATTATACTAAATTAACGATTGTTGTTGTTAATAAAAGCAACATACATGTAGTTTTTTCCTAACAGCAAAGCTATTTTGTGACTTTTACCTGCCTCGCTGCGTGACCAGGTGACATATTAACCGATATTATATGCGAAAGGTACCAGGGTCGTAGAGCGTTGACCTTGATCTCCGTGATGGCGTCGAGTGGCGTGGTCAAAGTTATTCTGAGTTTTTATCGAGATGATGACAAAGGATCGGCATTCGAATGACACATAAGTCGCATACCGTTTGACATGACAAAGCACAATTCAATGGACATATAATCAAACAATAAGCGGAAAGTTTGGACTCGTAGTTTGATTTAAAGTTGTTCCGATTAGAGAAGATCGACGGGAAAGCTGTTATAAAGGCTCAGTTGGAAATGGAGCTACCTTTTCTAATGGGAAGTGCGACAAGTGAGATACGTGGTATGTATTTTGTTTCGTCATTTTGTCCTAGCACGCGAACGCAGGTTGACCCCGGGTTTGACCACACGAGCCCTTTTCAGTGTTAGATTAAATGTCGATTGAGTAAGATTTCTGATTACACTAAAACCTGTATTAAGCCCCGGCGGTACCAATCAATAAAAATCAATCATTGATTGCCAATCAATACAATCAATAGTAATCAATAATAATCCATTGATTGATATTGATTGGTTCAACCAATCAATAAAAATCGATACTCACTCACCCAGACTCCTTAATTGCTATTGATTATTATTGATTTTTATAGATAATCAATAACTGATCATGCAACGTAAAAACCCGCGTTTCAAGGCATTTGAGATCAGATTTGCCGACTGTTACCTTGATTCCCCGGCGGCCTCAACGGAAGATGTCAAAGCAATTAGAGGTCGCAATAGCCATATTCTGTGTCGTAAAAGGATACCCGTCCTTTTCACGTGAACGAAGGAGAAATGTTTTCTGTTAGTAAGAAGAGGGGAGAACGCGGAAACGCGTTCAAAGTTCTGAATGATCGGGGGCAGCTTGGCCACCTCTTTCTTATTTTATCTTCTCTTTCAGTTGCACGGGTAAATGTTGGTCAATTTTCGCACGTTCAGGTTGCATAAAACTGAATTTCCAGATTGAAAAAGTAAATGCTTATTTTACTACTTGTTAAGTTTTAATGTACATGTAAGGTATGTTTATCTTTAACTAGACTGCATTGACTAGCTAGAGCGCTTAAAAATTTAAATAAACTTACGACAAATAGCAAACGACAACTTGTCGTTTGCAGAGAATTTGAGAGATTAGAGAGATAAAGCATCGCGTAATTTCTATCCGCGAACGGCAAGGATGGTCGAGGCAGCCGCCTTTTTCTACGTGACGAGACCCGCTTTCATATACTGTGCGACGGCAAAAGGCAGATAACAAGCTTGCATTGCAGTATACGCGATGGTTTATCTCTCTCATTCTCTGTAAAACGGCAAACGACAAACTGATGCTTCCCGTTTGTCGTATGCCGGAAACGCGATGCTTAATCTCTCTATAAGCTTCGTGTATAACGCAAACAGGAAATGTAAGCTTGTCGTCTGCCATTTGTCGTCCTATAGTGTATAAAAGCAGGACTCGTCGCGTACAAATACGGCGGCTGCCGTGACTATCCCTGCCGTTCGCGGGTAAACATTACGCAATGCTTAATCTCTCTAATGAGGTAGTTATAAACCTATTAAAAACCATCGCGTGTACCGCAAACGGGAAATGTAAACTTGCCGACTCTGCCACTTGCCGTTACAAAATATGTGAAAGCAAGTCTTCTCGAGTTGAAAACGGCAGCTACCTTGACCATCTCTGCCGTTCTCGTGACGTTCTCGTTCTCCTTCTCGTTCCGTTCTTTCTCTGTCCGCCTTGCGGACACTTCGCTATGACAGACATCCTGTTATCCCGGCAAATATAACTTCACGGTGCTAAAAATGTAACTCACTCTATAATTATACGAACACTAAATCGTGTCTGTCTGCGTGCCGGATCGATGTACAATTAAATAGGTAATAAAATGTTGTTCAGTTAATTTTGTTGTTGTATGAAAAATGTATTTATTATTTTTATAAAGGCGAACTTTTGTCACAAATCAGAACAATTACGCTTTATTAGGGCGTTTATTGGAATCGAAAACGGAGATTTTAGTTTTCAATGAAAATCAATATTAATCAATAGAAATCAATGGTAATCAATGAAAATCAATACTCACTCAACTCCAGGGCATTGATTTTTATTGATTTCCAATACCAATCAATTAATTGGTATTGATTATTATTGATTGTTATTGATTATATTGATTATTGCTTTTCATTGATTGGTACCGCCGGGATTAAGCAGACTCCAAAGTAAGTGGACACACTGTTGGTATTTTATTGGACACAAGCATCAGTGAGTTTCGATTTTTTTCCTTCCCATACTCTCTGTGTACGATCCTGTATCAAACAGACATCTTACTGACGATCCTTATTACGGTTTTGGAAGCTATCTTGACCGGTGAGAAATTATGGTTTTTGTATGAGAATCTTATGTCGAATAATTTTCGTAAAGCGGCTGTTCTAAAAAAAATATAAACTAAAGCTACACGGCAAAGAGTTCTACTGACAAATTTTGGGGGCCTGTTTTTGTTTTAGTTTTCCATACATTTCTCTGTCTCTGGTTTTATGTAAACAAAACAAGGCTTATGTCACGCAAAATTCGTTGAGAGGGAAGGGGTGCGTTGTCGCGAACGCCTCTGTTTGGCACAAGAAGTCCATGACAATTCTCAAGTAAGAATGATTTAATCGCAAAGTCCCTAGATCTTTAGTCACAATGTTCACCAATCCCGTAGCCTGTTCCAGGCGTTCAGATAGTGGGGAAAGCGCGAATAGTTGGGGAAGGCGCGAAGAAAAGCGAGCGAAAAAAATTGCGGGAGGCGAGGCGAGGGAATTTTTTCGCTCGCTTTTCTTCGCGCCTTCCCCAACTATTCGCGCTTTCCCCACTATCTGAACGCCTGGAACACGCTACCAATCCCGAAAACGCATTCACTCTGGTCATTCACATGGCCTGTAAAGTAACCTTATCTTAACTTTGCAAATTTAAAAGCCTTACTGATATACGTAATTTCCTACTTGTCAAGCTAAATCACTTGATAAGATCAATGAATGAAAATATTGAAATGAACCGATTTCCGACAGCGTGACCCAGTTAAAAAAGAAAAACATAAAACTTTCTTATACAAGCGCATGAGTATAGGCTACCAGTGTAGCCTCTTGTTAACTGACAATTGGCCGAAAAAAATAGTAGTTAACTGACAATTGGGTACCCCCATTAGCACCCTCATTTACCAGTGCTAGATTAATTTGTCGTGTGTTTGGCCATGTTTACAAAATGGTAAAGTAAGCTCACTGTAGCTGTCGAGAAAAAGCTGCGCCGGGTTTACAGCTCTTTACAGGCAAATTCACCGCGAGAAACAACTTCAAGCATCACGCTTCAGTGAATGTTCTGACACCTATAGAATGAATTGAGTTCCATTGTAATAATCTAATGGATAGTATCAATTACATATCCGGAAAAAATCCTCCCGTTTTCGCGTTATTTAACGCTATATATTTATGTTTATTTTTTTTTGTAATTTCTAAGTTTTTCAGGTTTGGAATTGTGAAATGTAATACCCTAATCAGCCTGAAGGTTATTTTCGGGGGGTTTTGATCTGGTCATTTCACGAACAGAAATCTAGAACCGGAAAGGAGGAAAGAGTTACGCGATTAACATCGGAACGGATAGATTGCCGTCCAAAATGGTGGCCTGTTCAGATGTGTGTTACTTTTCCGTTATACCCTCTTAAAGTTTGATGTTCCCAATGTTTACGTATTTTTCTACGAAAGAGACGATAACTTAATTTGTAATAGGAACGAAATTAAAAAAGCCCGTCAAGGTTGTTGAAAGAAGGTGTCGCAGAAGATTCCTGTCAGTTTTTAGAATTTTCAGTCAGTTCAGTTGCAACCTGTTGGTAAACGAACTTGAAATGTTCACCCGTATACAGACTTCTATTTTATGAGAGGGGTGAATGCAGCGATCTGTTTTTGGTCGTATCGTAAGTGTCTCAGTAAAGGCTGTAATTTTAGCTTGTATTCGCTACGCTTTATAGCTGCGGGGAGCTCGCTAAAACCTTCGTTGGCATTTTTGACAGTCTAGCGACTGCTACGTTTAAGCCTAGCATTTTCAGCTGCAAGTAGAAGGTAAGTCTTCAAAAAACCTATTGAGAAAAATTTAATACAGTGCACCAAGGATATAGATAAGTACAGTTTTAAGGGGGTGCAACGGTTAAATTCCTCTTCATAAATATTTCAATACTATTTATCTTTTGAATTAAGAGTAAACTAAATAGGTATTGAGTCCATCCATTTGAATTAATGATTTCAACTGATTTTTAAAGGCCTTAATTATAATTATATTGTCTACGAACTTCTCATTGCGTTAAAACCACACGGCTAGGCCTTGCACGCTCAGCTTATTACAAGTGCACGACTTATCGTCGTATATTTTTATCCAGTTGAATTCCGGTTATGCAAAAATTGATTAAACTCGAACCCTTCGTAGAACTCGAAGTTTACGCTAACTGTAACAAAAATCGATTACATTGAAATGGCATTATTTGGCAAGAGAATACACCAAAATCTTGTAAAATTTTAAACTTTCCCGGAAATTTCTTTCACAGTGTGGCGCGTATAAGCAACTGATCTTGAAAATCCACCGGCATAAAACTATCCGAGCCAAATGAACAAGCATTTGAGAATGCAATGAAATTCTAATCATCGGAACTTGAATATAAAATTTTAACTCATTCGAGTCAGAACAGCGAATTGATAATAATTATGTTTCGTTTCTTGATAGATCATGGCAGGTAGGTTCATACTTGCGTGAGAGCACTAGAATAATTCAGGAAATAACGCTTTTCCACTTATGCTGATAAGCGTTCATGTTTAAAATTCTAAGCCGCCACCCGCGTACTGTGATCAGTTTAATTTTTATCTGCAACGACAGTGAGCTTTACTGCCACTGTAATCACTTTGTGGTTGTCGAAGAATTGCAAATAGAACCATAAATTTTAGCTGTCTCTGCGACCCGCAAAAATTTCCTCTCGAAAAACAAATTCAGTCGGACACTTGTGCACGGTAGCTAAATCAACAAAACTATGACGTCTTTCCCAAACTATTGCATGATCAAACCGTAATAGCAATGTTTCAAAAATAGAACAAACGCAAATTTTGCTCTGCCATATCGCTCTTATTAAGCACAAACTTTCCCGTCCCATTTAACTTTCTTAAAACGCCGCCATTCGTAAAAATACACCGTGAAATTCTCAAACTGCGTTTGCCAAAAACGCATTTGACCTATTTTTACCCTTCTAAAGGTAACATGAGATATCGAAACTTAAGAAGAACTTAATGCCTTTGCGGTAACGTAATGTGAGATATGACAAGTTCATGACAAGTTCTGACATCCCAATACCCTAGGGAAATTAACAATGGGTCCGGGGGTGCTCCCCAAAAATTTTAGGTGCAGTATGTGACGCCCTTCTTGAAATCCTAACCGGTTTAACCAACCATATCTTCAATGCCCTAATATAGCTTCTATAAAGAAGAAGGAAGAAACCCCCCCCGGACAAAAGTCCACAAAATTTTGTTAACAACTTTTGTCCCTTTTTTCGTGACTGACTCCGAAATCTCGCTTAATGCGCATGCGCATTAACGAGATAAAAACGGCCATTAACGCAACCACGACCGCGACGACGGCGAGAATGGCACAAGACAATAGGTTTATTGAGCGAAAACAATGCCTCTGCACGTGCGTTTTACATTTGGTACATTTATTTGCCGTTCCCTGCAAAACAACGTCAAATGATATTAAAATTATAGGTTTTATGGAGAACGTGAACATACGACGGTTAAATTTCCTTCCTCTATTTGAAGTTAAAAGTTAAAAGCCATCCGTACAAATTCAGTTCCTGCATGGACAATGCAGTCACTTAAAAATTAGACAAACTAAGCAAATTGGAACAATTAATTGGAACGCAGCGAATTCTTTTTTAAAGTGACGTTTTCCTTGGCGCCCCCGTCGACGTTGCTTAAACTCCCTGAAATATATTTTTTTGAAAATCAAAACCGTCACTTCGTTCACGCGATGCAAATATTCGAAAGTAAACAGTGGTTTAAGGTTATCAAGTTGTATCCTAGTACTAAGTTTAAGCCTGTCTTGGTAAATCACTTCAAAGTTATGATTATTTTCAGATTTTACGCAAATTAGGCTCGGTGCCATGCCTAAACAAGTTCAAGTTCAAGTTCATTTATTCACACTTATTCAATTATTACAATAAATCAACATTAAGGAAATAAAAAAAAATAAGAACAGAGCTAACTAGACATTGAATTAAACATAACAAAAGAAGAGTGTGTAGTAGCCAAAGGAGCCAAGCTTTCGAGTTGGCTACTACCACAGAGCAGTTACAAGTGGTGGAGATTATAAAATACTTTTAATAACTAGTTGTTATAAAACTATTTAAATTAAGTAATTAAATAAATAGAACTAAATAATAAATTAGAGTTGTTTAACATGCTTGACTATCAAATAGAAAGAGTTTGTATTCTTTTTTAAAACTATTAAAAGGGAGACACTTAATTTTCATTGGTATTGTTTCCCAGATCTGTGATGCCACTACGCTAAACCTGGCTAGGCCATGATTAGTTCTGGAAAATGGTCTATACAGGTTTAGATTAGTGGCATATCTAGTATTGTAATTATGAACAGCCGAAGCCGGTTGAGTTAAATCATAGAGAACACGAGGTGTATCCTTTTTTTGATATTGTATTTTATGCACAAACATGCTTGAGTCGTGTCCGCTTTTAAATATTCTGACACAGTAGCAGTGCCGCATATCACAAGACTTAGCTTTCAGTACGGCAAGAGGTGCTAGACTTAATTTCAAAAAGTTCTAGGAAGTGATGCGCTGTAGTATTTATAGCATTGCAAATAGCTGTTTTAGTTAATATTTATTTATTATTGTGATTAAGCTTATTTTTAAGTGCAATTTTATATTTTTCCGCGTTCGTGAACCACATATTCCTTTTTCGTACTCAATTCAGTGATTACGTGATACCGGTCCTTTGGGCTGTGGTCACAATATAACATAAGTGGTCAAAACAAAAGCCTGCGAAAGTGACGCATTTGCAAACAACCATGTGGCGGTTTTCATAAATCAAGCTTACAAGAATGGCACAGTTGCGCCGATTACTGCCACACTTAATTGCGTTTGCGCTTTCGATGTTCTACGTAAAACAAAAGTTAACGAAACTAAGCAAAAGGAAAAACGTGCACGAATTTTTACACGGATTACTTTTGTGTTTAGTTAATTAAAATCAGGCCTTGTAATTCATTCTCGGCCATGCTTGAGATCTATTAATTTACAGTGAAGTCTATGGACTTCTAGTTAGACGCGATGATTAAACAAGAATTGTAATAAAAGGAGTTTAAATGCGTTCAGAAGATCGTCCATGCATGCACGACGTTTCCTACAAAAGCAGCGTAGCACTCCTATCTGATTCAAGACTGCCAAGGTTCGCGTCCGCTTTTAAATATTCTAACATCATGATAGTAACTGTGACGCATATACCTACACATGTCTTCAGCTTTCAGTCCGGCAAGAGGTGCAAGACTTAATTTCAAAAAGTTCTAAGAAGTGATGCGCTGTAATATTTTGCATTCCAAATAGCTGTTTTTAGTACATTTAGTTATTAATACGATTAAAGGCCCACTATCACCCAAGATGCATTGCGAATTTAACGCCGTCGAAAATTAACGAAAGAGCCAATCACGAGCGACCTCGTCATTTGAAAACAAAAACAAACGACCGCAAATCCGAATGGGTGACAGTGGGCCTTTAAGCTTTAGTGCAATTTTACATTTTTCCGCGTTCGTAAACCGCAAGTTCTTTTGAGTGATTACGTGATACCAGTCCTTTGGACTGTGGTCACAATATAACACAAGGGGTCAAAACAAAAGCCTGCGAAAGTGTCACATTTGCAAACAATCATGTGGCGGTTTTCATAAATCAAGCTTACAAGAATGGCACAGTTGCGCCGGTTACTGCTACACTTGCTTGCGTTCGCGCTTTCGATGTTCTACGTAAAACAAAGTTAACGTAACTGAGCACAAGGAAAAACGTGCACGATTTTACGCGGATTACCTTTGTGTTTAGTTAATTAAAATCAGGCTTAGTAATTCATTCTCAAGCCCGTTTACATTCGTGTTTAAGAATATCAAAACATCGTACATACACTTTGCTGTGAAATGAGAAATTAAAAATCTTAAGTTCGGGGTGACACAGCTTCATACAAATTTACGAGGAGTTACTTCCCACTTTCCATCCCCCGGGGAGGGGGAAGGGGGAAGTAAATCCTCGTAAATTTGTATGAAGCTGTGTCACCCCGAACTTAAGATTTTCAATTTCTTATTTCACAGGAGTTGCTTCCCACTTTCCATCCCCCGGGGAAGGGGAAAGGGTTGACTTGAACACGAGTGCACAGAGGCCATTAACCTGAAATGGGGGTATAGTCCTATTTAAAGTACATCTGTGATAGGACATCAAAACATCGAATAGTTTTGGTGTGAAACAAGTTAAGAATCTTTTAAAAGCTCTTAGTGACACGGACCCATTACAAATTTACGAGGAGTAACACGTTTGGCCTCGACTTTAAATCAGTATATTTATTAATTTATGTGTTTAGTTAATTGATTATATTTTGTAGGACCTCTTTGAAAATCATGTAATGAAAGGGCATCCTATTAAAATATTAGTTAATAAAAAAAAAAAAATAATAAAAAAGTTAATCCCCCTCCGGGGAGGGGCGAGGGTGGCAGTTATCTTTGCTCAGTTTGCTCATAATTTTTGTTTTATACTAAACTTTAGTTGCACGGCGATCCCTTCGCACTGGTATAATCCAGCTTCGTCTTACTTTTTATTTACTATTTGGTTGAGTGTTAAAGTGTTATTGAAGTGTCCATACATGGTTCATCAGTAATGTAGGTAATTAATGTTAGACTCCTACGCAGTTGTTTTGGAGCAAACAAACCCTTCTAGTTCATTGCGGTTCAATGTTATTTTCTCTTGGCTGCGAGTTTGAGCTTGAGTTATAACTTTTTTGCTTGTAAAGTTGGTCTTTTTTCGCCAGAAAGCAAAACTCTGTTTATTGTATATTCAGAGTTACATTGTTAAACATCTTAATGGTTCCCATAGTAAACAAAAAGAGAAACAGGAAAGCTAAGTGCTAGTATGAAAACATTTTACGTATATAAGCCTCAATGAACAAATATACAAAGCCATTTACTAACCGCGTCATAATGTCTTTTTTCCTTGGAAACTAAAGAACAAAGCAGGCAATTACGTCAAGTGCGATAAAAAAATGTTAAAACCACAAGTTCCTAGTCATGCAGTTTGTATAAAGTTGTTTGTCCAGACGTGTTTTGTGCATTTGTCTCAGTGTGCTGCAGCCGACAGGTGAAGACTTTGGTGAAACTTGGTAAGTTATATTCGGGTGTTTATCCCTGTGACATATTTAGCTTGAAACTACAAGTCGTTCGTTTTTTTCTCTGCATGCAAAGATGGATTTGCTTTGATGCTCTGGGACGAAAAAATTAGATTACACTCTATTCGGAAGCGCTCTCGGAATGTATGACTGCGTGTGTGGAGTAGGCACTGAGTAAATCGCAAATGGCTCGGAAACGAGCGACTAAAAAAAGCAAAAATATTATTTATTTGTTGAACTGGTCTTATTCATATTACGTGATATCTTTTGTGAAAGTCAGTGGAGAACTTTTACAGATCGACGTTTTAGGTTTGCTGCATAATGTTATAGTAACCGACTGGCTATGAATGGTATAGAATCATCCGGCCGGCGAAAGTCATGAAAAGTTTACAATTTTCAACAAGCAAGATATTTGGAACATTGCCTGCATCAGTGATTCGATTAATTCTTTCGAGGCTTTCATCGATCGGCTTAAAATTCGGAGAATTAACGGATCGCGTTGTAACCCTTTCCGCGCTGACTCCCAAGAGTGCCAAAAATCATGATCAAAATTCAAGAAAAATCCTATATCTCATTTTGTAAAATACTTAAAAAAGATAGTACAAAAGGAAAAATACTGCCGAAGAGGTTTCACCGTAGGATTTCGTCCACATGCAGACTCAAAAGTTAGAACTACAGTACGTATCTCCATCACTGCGCTAGTGAAAGGGTTAAACCACGATATTGGTGGCCATTTCACTCGATATTGCTTAGTTGGTGTCTCTCAGCCCTTCCAAGAGCTTTTCAAGCGTTCAGCAAAGCAATGTGTGTCTGCCTGCAAGCTCCTATTTGATTATGAAAATCTTGAAAACGTAACCGCCTAAAAGCCGATAAGAATTCACAGATTACATGATCGTTGCGTTTGTTGTGTAATACTCAGTTTTCTGCGCTATGCTCGCTGCTTGTTTATATTCCAATTAGTGTTATTTTTAATTTGACTCAAAAAGTAGTAAAGGAACTTTCAATGCATTCGGCACAAAAGCTAAGACTTTTCGAACTCCGACATTTTCATGTCAACTCTTGCTTACGTATACAGCTTTGCAAACTACCATATCCTTTTTCTATTATTTGCAATTTCATATTTCAAAAAGATTTATATGTAACAGTCCTTTTATATCTGTATTCATTTTTGTTTTTTCAGCCCCCGTAGAAGGTTTGTTTTGCAAACCGAAATATCGGGCAAATATATTCAACTGTTTTTTTTTTTTATTTCACTTCTGTCTAAATCTCTTCTCCTTGCCGAAAGGATCAGTTTGCCGTTTTTACCAATACCATTTCAAGATTTTTACTGATATAGGTCTACGATAGATCCGGCACTCTTCATTGGTTTGTCGCTGTGATTTTGCCATTATTATAGTTATTAAGATATCAAAGGCAGTATTACGGATGAGTTACCTATTAAGTACGTTGTGTCATTTGCCATACGATTATCAATTTTTGATGCATTTTCCGCACATTTAAGCCGACTGGCATTGAAAATTTTCCGCGGGGGCGGCTTTTTCCCGGACCCCGCTAGGTGGTTTACGCTTACGCGTTCGCTTTTGCCCTCTCACTTTAAATCTGCTCTACGGGCCCTGTTTGAACAAAATCGCACCCAGTGAAAAATTTTTTCGTTATATTTGTGTTAAATTTCCGGAATCAGCTTTCATTGACTTACTGCGCCTTTCAATAACATGCGGAATTTGAAATTCAAATCTTCACCAACAGTTACGTTATTCCCTGCCGTCAATCATAATTAATACGAAAGCCAGCGGACCATGTAAAAAAGAAACAAACAAAATGGATCGAAATCTACCAATCATAATGCACGGACGTGCCCTTTTTGACCTCAATGAAGTGAAGATCTGTTTCCTGATAGGTAAGCTAAGATGATTGACGGCAGTGTAAACCGCAAATGTTGGTGAAATTTGAAATTCAAATTCCGCATGTTATTGAAAGGCGCAGTAATACATACTCTTACCAAGTTTAAGGAAATCTTTGGAGCAAAAGTGTGAAAGTATTAAAGCTATCAAAATTTAGCCCTAAAATTCTCTTGAAATTTTAAATACTTCATGCTCTTTGACAAAACAATCTACGAACCCAAATTCAGTCTGGGAGAAGCCTTCCCAGAGCTTCCTAAAACTGAATTCAAAGTCGATTGCAAATCGTGCGAACCGTTGAAAAGTTTTGACTACAATGTTCTGTAAATGATATAAAATACTCCAAAACCTGCTCAAATCTCCAATGCTGCGTTTTCCATCATTTTTCGAAAATTATCGAACAGTTTGGTGTCAAACGCCTTCCACATGAATTTCAAGGTACTGCAAAACTTTTGCATCGATGTTTTAGAAGGGCTTTCAATTGGAGAAATAGTTGTTGGGATTACAAGCTACTCCGCATCTGAGATCATGCAAAGCTGACATGCAAGCAGTTTTCAGAGTTTGTTTATGAATACGAAATGAGCACGTGTGGAATTTATTCTAAGAATTCACACCTTTGTAAGGTGGGGTACGTGATATGCGTGCCAGTTACCCCAGGAGGGGAGTGAGAATGTACGCTCCATTAGAAGTTTCCATGGGGTGCAATTTTGACTACGCTGACTTCGCGCGCATATCATGTATGCCCCCCTTACAAAGAGCCATTAAAGTTTTCGGAGAACCTGAATAAATGTTTTGAATTACTTAAGGGAAGTTCCTGACGAGATTTGGTGTTCTTCTTTATCAATTCAAGAATATAAAATCGCATTGCCGTTGATCAACGGCGAGATTTGAGACTGATTTCAGTACTTCGCCGTTGATCAACAGCGAGTTTGATATTCTCTCACTTCTTCAGACAGTATTATTTCAGTCTCCCTTGAACATCGACTAGATTTGGTATTCTTCTTTATACAGACAAAACTACTTCGTAGTTGATCACCGGCGAAATTTGCGGATTCTATCCTTTATACAGACAGAACTAAATCATCGATGAGATTTGGTGTTCTTCTTCAGTATACACTCGGACTGATTTACTTCGCCGTTGATAAGCGGCGGAATTTGGTGTTCTTCTTTTAATTATACAGACAGAACCACTGATCATCGACGAGATTTGACGTTCTTCTTTATACAGACATAACTACTTTGCCGTTGAGGATCCGTTGATCATCGGCGAGATTCTATGTAATGATCAGGATGTTATCTTGGCAATGTTTATATATAAGGGGTATAGAACGGTAAATTCGAGACTTTGCGAGACTGCGAGACCCTTGTTTAAAAATTCGAGACCGAGACTTTAGCGTTTCTATCAAATTCGAGCCCTAGACTTTACCTCTAAAAAGTCCAAGCCCGAGACTCCAATTGCTAGAAAATGTCAGGCCGATAATTCTAAAACAGCTTAAAACGTGACTGAAATCTCCAACGGAAGCCGCTGAGATTTACGAGACTCCAAGATCCAAATTATCAAAATTCGAGACTTTGAGACTTCGAAAATTATAGCGAGCCCCAGATTCCGAGACTCCGATTTCAAATGGCGAGAATTCGAGACTCGGTGAATATTTTCCGAGACGCATCATTTCCGATAGATCATTCTATACCCCTTATATAGTCAGGAAACAATGTTTAAATATTCACTTTGGTCAGATTGAAATCCGTTTTTTATAGACCGCAGTTTTATTAGACCCAGTCCAAACTTAGCTCTTGGTATTTTTGAAAGTAAAATATCACATCGTTTATTATATCGGGCATATTGTAATATACGTAGTGTACGTGGAATACAGCTGAGAAAAAAACTTGTCACGGTTGAGAGGATTAATTCGTTTGCTTTGATCACATGCATACGTCACGCTTCATTCGGAATTGTTATTTACCTTTTTGACGAGGTAAATAAACCTGTTCCTTTTCCTTGCCTCACAAGTGGATATTAATAGCATCGATACACTCGATACACTAATTTATCCGAGTGTATGTTGTCTCGGAAAAAGTTGCCTAGTTTCAGTTAACTGTACATTTCGGCGACATACTGGTGAGTTGAGCTTCTTTACGAGTCGCTTTCGAAAAAGGTCAAGTCAACGGACGCATCGTTTTGGAAACAGTTTCAGCAATGAACGTTTCTTTATATCTAAAATTTGACTCTCGTAAAAAGGGTGTCCTTTAGTCAACGCTCAGCGGAGGAAGTAATTACAGTATGAATCCCAGCAAACAAATTTAGATGAATTTTCTCAAGAGACGAATGATTTTTCTTATGTCTTGATTGAACTGATAGGGAAGCTTGACCAATACATAGAAATTGTTATAGAACGATATATTTCATGCATAAAACGTAATCTGAAATCAAAGATAAGTTGTTTTACATATGTAAAGTAAATTTAGTTTAGTTTTTTTATAGCAATGGTTTAGCATTTCTTTAAAACGAAATGAAAGTGGTTCATCTTCCGCTTGACCTGTTCTGAAAGAATTAAAACAGTTTATTGTACAAATAATAATGAACTGTCGAGTGCGCAAGGACGAGTGTAGGTTTTTGTCGAGGGTCGAGGGTCGAGGGTAAAATGTCGAGGGTCGAGGGTAAAATGTCGAGGGTCGAGGGTAAAATGTCGAGGGTCGAGGGTAAAATGTCGAGGGTCGAGGGTAAATGTCGAGGGTTCAAAAATTTCGGCGATTTTTTTTATTTTGCACTCGGAATAAATTCGGCCGATAAAAGAAGAGCCGGTACCAAAACATGTTATTTGACGAACCTAATCTGTTAAACCTGTAGAACCTTTTTGTCAAACATTAACACACAGACGACCGGGCGAACTTTGCAAAACTGAATGAACAATTTGAGTGTAAACACTTCGGCTATATTATAAACAAGAAAGACAATGAAGGTTTTCCTCTTTAATATATTACAGTAAAACCGTTTTCATCGAAGTTTATTAGACAAGAGTTCTCGAGAAGAATCGTCAACATTACCAGTTTTTCTTTTGAACAATTAATTTTTTCTCCTTCGAATTGGTGCGGCCAAAATAATTGCAGCGTTCGCATCATTATAAATTCGTTGAGCATAATTTATGATTCCCTATAGAAAAGAAAAGCAGCTTGATGTTTTGGAAAGGTTTCTTCGGAGAGATTTTCATTGAAAGAGATATTATACATCACTGTAATTTTAAAAATAACTATTCGTATCAAGACAGTCATTTTTACAAAGGACCGGAATAGACTAACTTTTTCAGTTTGCTATATCACGACGAGGTTGCAACAACATAATTGCAAAATAAATCATGGATGATAGTTTTTAAAAATAGCACAAGACCTGAAATAGACAGCCGAACCGGCTTTGTTGTAACGCGTAACGCAAGGAACATTTGTCAACTTTGACCTCATTTCATTTCTGTTAATAAACCTAGCTTAGAAACACATTTAACATTGATGGTGGTGTTTTATAACTTTCACTGCTGTTTTGAATTTATTTTATGCCTTCAAAAGTCACCAGTTTTGTTCCCGCGAAAACACAACTTTGGCGTAAAATAAAACTTGACCTGCAAGACGACTCAAGTGCGCGCCATTTTCGCTTTTCGCACCTTTGTTTTTAAAATCTTCAGCACGGCTTTTATTACGACTGTTTAATCCAGTCCGCAAGCTTCACGCGAGTCGGAACTGAAATCACTTTTCGCCACGGTAACAGAGGTTTATTATAAAGCAATTTAATTCATTTGACCTAGTTTATTTCGCTGGAGTTTCGGTCTACATGTAAAATTGTTGTGCGGTTGACTAGAATTTGCCCGCCAATCGCATCGTATGGCAGTCTCAGGAATAGCAGCTTTGTTTACCATGGGCTTTTAGTCTATTCCGGTCCTTTGTAAAAATGACTGTCTTGATACGAATAGTTTTTCAAATATTTTCTCCGGCCGGTGATAAAATCTTTTGTGCGGCGCGTTTTGTGAAGCGGTGTCTCGGCGGGGAAATCCTGCAGTAAACTTAGCTTATTTTTAAAATTACATGATGTAAATCTCTTTCAATGAAAATCTCTCCGAAGAAACCTTTCCAAAACATCAAGCTGCTTTTCTTTTCTATAGGGAATCATAAATTATGCTCAACGAATTTATAATGATGCGAACGCTGCAATTATTTTGGCCGCGCCAATTCGAAGGAGAAAAAATTAATTGTTTAAAAGAAAAACTGGTAATGTTGACGATTCTTCTCGTGAACTCTTGTCTAATAAACTTCGATGAAAACGGTTTTACTGTAATATATTAAAGAGGAAAACCTTCATTGTCTTTCTTGTTTATAATATAGCCGAAGTGTTTACACTCAAATTGTTCATTCAGTTTTGCAAAGTTCGCCCGGTCGTCTGTGTGTTAATGTTTGACATAAAGGTTTTACATGTTTAATAGATTAGGTTCGTCAAATAAAATGTTTTGGTACCAGCTCTTCTTTTATCGGCCGAATTCATTCCGAGTGCAAAATAAAAAAAAATCGCCGAAATTTTTGAACCCTCGACATTTACCCTCGACCCTCGACATTTTACCCTCGACCCTCGACATTTTACCCTCGACCCTCGACATTTTACCCTCGACCCTCGACATTTTACCCTCGACCCTCGACACTTTACCCTCGACCCTCGACCCTCGACAAAAACCTACACTCCGCAAGGACGCAACATATTCCTACTTTCTATAGAAAGTCAAATTAAAATGTAGCTTAATGTTTTATCCTAAAACTCAAGAAGAGGAAGCCGAAATTTTTCTTGGAGTCTGTAACCAATTCACTTTAATTTCCGTTATCGGTATTTTACAAAGGGAAGTTTTCGGTCGTCTTCCACGTCTTGGCAGCTCTGTGGGTTGGATTGACGCGTTTCTCATTTTTGTCCATCTCACTCATCACGGTAGGCGTAGATCTGACAGGCTGATGTTTTACTGAAAGCTACGCCAACACAAAAGGAACCTACATCGTTACAGGAACCGTATCATTGGTTTAAACAATTCGATCTGAAATAACAAGAAATCCAAGTTGGTATTTGGATCTGAAAGTATCAAAAGCCACGCCAAAACAACGACAGGTAATAACCTTTTTGGCTCACAGTTCAGTTCAAAGTTGAGATTATAAACGAAGGCATTTTCTGCCTGTACCGCTTTTCATACGGGGGTTGTGTTCACCTCAGACCGGAGCGAAAATGTCTCGCTAATGACGACAATGTATATTGACATCCCCATAGCCGCCCTTTCAGTTTCAGATCCGTACGTAACGCCCTCCAAAAACTCAACGTCAAAAGTTTGTGGTTGCTAATAAATCTCGACACAACACAATCTAGATATGTGGATCCTGCACTCATGTGGCAGTAACGTGAAACTGGACCGACGAATTTTGTCTCATTTTTTAACAACAATTATTCACGGTTGCGAATTTCTTTCTTTGGAAAAAGAGCTCGTTTTAAATGTTTGTGTTCCCCGAAAGTAGCGATCCCCCGAAAGTAACGATCCCCAGAAAGTAACGATTCCCGAAAGTAACGATCCCCCGAAAGTAACGACCCCCCGAAAGTAACGACCCCCCGAAAGTAGCGATCCCCCGAAAGTAACGACCCCCCGAAAGTAACGATCCCCCGAAAGTAGCGATCCCCCGAAAGTAACGACCCCCCGAAAGTAGCGATCCCCCGAAAGTAGCGATCCCCCGAAAGTAACGACCCCCCGAAAGTAACGACCCCCCGAAAGTAGCGATCCCCCGAAAGTAGCGATCCCCCGAAAGTAGCGAGCCCCAAAGGCTGCTAATTCCGAAAATAACGAGGGTCGTTACTATCGGAACTTTACGGTAGCAAAAAGACATGAAAACAACTCAACAGTATGTGAAGGTGGTTTTGACGGTCGTGAGTTGTTTTATAAATAAACATAGCTTTACATTTTCTTTTCACAGAAATTTCATCAAGAATGCATTGTCCCATAAAGAAATCGCCACTTGTCACGTTCTTTCTTTGTGTCACGGTTTTCTACAGCGTAAATTGTGGTAAGCCTAAATATAGAATACGCTTATCTTGTTTCTGAGTTCACAACAGATAACAATTAAAAAGAAACGAAGATTAACAATGCCTTTTATTGGCTTTTACTCATACCATGGCGAGCGGTGCATGCCATTTCAACTTCCGCTTCTAGCGTACCATGTGTATGATAATAACATGAAATAAAATATTCTTAGGGACGGACCATTTAATTTTTGTGGGGGAGGGTTGGGCAATTACCAAAAAAAAATTCCTGCAGAAGAAATTTAAGAGAAAAAAAATCGTGCACAAGAAAGCACGTGAAAAAAAATTCAAGCATTTGGGAAAAAAACATTCTTGCAAACAGTGATGCCGAAAAAAAAAATTCATACTCAGAAGAAATTGCTCAAACCCCCCCCCCCCCCCCCCCCCCCCACCACCCCACACAAAAATTAAATGGTCCGTCCCTTAAAAGCTGTATATCAGGAATGGCAGTTGGTCTCAGTCCCTTTTCACTACTATATAAGTATAGTTTTCAACACTGTAACGGTCACTTTTGAAAATGTATGTAGTAGCATACGAAACGTCAAGTTTTATCAAAAATGAATAAGTTCAATATGTTTATCACCGCGGTTTGTATTCTATTTCTCATCAAGCTACGATGGCCCAAGAACGATATGGTTGCTACCTCATTCAAACGATCGAAAAACGATTTATTTTTTTGAAACAAAATCGACGAAATGTTGTATCGCGGATGTAACATTGCGGGCTTAAACGCGATCGATCGCGGTCCCAAAACTGTGGCTTGATTTCAGAAGAAAAGCAAATATTTAAATTTAGGTGTATACGTGAATATTTAGGTTAAGTTCGCGTGGAACACGCCTTAAGTTTAATCAATTCCAGGTCGTTCAATGTAATCAAGGGTAAGCGAAACGTCTGCTGCCCTGCATTTTAAATTGGCCAGTTCTTGTTCATCACTCGCAAAGGGCCTCAGTTTTTCTATCTCATGCACTGTTCTTAAAAGAAACTGGATGTCAGGGATGCAAATAAAACATGGTTTTCACGTGTTTATTTTTTAAAAATATTTACAGGGACACCAATTCAAAGTCTTATTCTATTTTTGGCTTTATCTTAAGAGTATGTAACAATTGGATGCTACAAAGACACCGTAAATCGAGCAATCCAATCCTTGGAAGGAAAGGATTCTGTCTTGGATGGATCATCTGGCTCTCGAAAGAACGCTATTGAAAAGTGTGCTGTGGCTGCAATGAGAGCGGGCGCCAGCATGTTTGCAGTTCAGTATGGTGGGCAGTGTTACGCCAGTTCAACAGCACCACAGACCTTTGATAAGTATGGAAAATCTACAGCTTGTCATGCTGATGGTAAAGGTGGAACGTGGGCTAATCAAGTTTATGTGATCAAAGGTAAGTGAAATGGCTTCTGCCATGCAACGTTATGGGTGAAGGATGGTAAATTCGAGTCTTTGCGAAACGGCGTGACTGCTAGTTTTTTGGTAAGCTAGAGAACGGCTTCAAAACGGAAACGAGAAACGAGGGAAATTTGCTAACATTTTGCAACATCCCCAGTTTTTGACGGACTCACCATTTGCGACCCATAACATTTAACAACGAAATTTAACATTTCGTGGCCATCTGTTAAGAAGTGCGCCCAATGTTTTGGCTTATCCAATTAATAAAAAAAAAAACACACAAAAAACTATTTTTGATAGTAGTACTCCTTTAACTTTTATGGTTATAATGCCTATGATCATGTAGACTTGTTAAATGTGCTAAATGACTTATGATTTTCTTCAGTAGTTAGTCATCGTAGTAAAATTCGACGTTCGAAATGTAAGAAGAGACGGAACTTCAGTAGAAAAACTAAGACCATTTTCCTACACTCGTCAAACGTTCAGACACCAACCGTTTTTTTTAATTGCGTTCTATTTGTGGCTTTATTCTAAGGGTATGTAACTATTGGATGCTACAAAGACACCGGAAATCGGGCAATCAATCCCCTGGAAGGAAAGGATTCTGTCTTGGATGGATCATATGGCTCTCGTAAGAACCCCATTGCAAAGTGCGTTGTGGCTGCAATGAGAGCTGGATACAGCATGTTTGCAGTTCAGAATGGCGGATGGTGTGCAGCCAGTGCCACAGCGCCACAGACCTATAACAAGTATGGAAAGTCTACAGCTTGCAAGTCAGATGGTGAAGGTGGACCGTGGGCAAATCAGGTGTATGTCATCAAAGGGAAATCAGGTAACTCGAAACTCTGTTGATCACAGTAAATGTTTTGGAGAAATAGCGTTGCTGATCTCTGGATAATCATTCATCGCAATAGCTAAACGTTTAAAAGGAATTGCGTTTTAAATTATTGTCTGATTTATTACTTGTTAGCTAGGGGGATTCTTACATCACTATTTACAGTTTTTAAAAATATAAATTTGTTTTTCAAAGTAAAAGGAACTAGAACTTGTGAGAGAAATCACGAAGAGAAACGTGACGTAGTTGCTGATATCTATGACAATAGTAAATTAGAGATCAAACCATCAATTAGAACTCCATGGAACACAGATTCGTGCTAGTAATTGACTTCAAAAAATAGCATCGAACAATTTGCCATGACCAGCTGCATCAGTTATAGGTTGTGCTGACATTAACTCTTTCTTTCTAGTACCGTTTCTTCATTACGAAACAATCGGTTGTTTCCAGGACCGGTCTAGTCGCGCAATACCGACCTTAGAAGGCCAAGATTCCATTTTGGATGGCAGTTACAAGGCAAGGCAAGACGCCATCGAAAAATGCTATCAAGCAGCCAAAAAACGAGGATTCCACGTGTTTGCTGTTCAGGATGGTGGCTGGTGTGCGGCCAGCTTATCGGCTGAAAGAACCTTCAATAAATATGGAAAGTCGTCGGCTTGCAAGTCAGATGGTAAAGGTGGACCATGGGCCAATCAGGTGTACTACATTAAAGGTAACCAATCATTCCCAAGCACCAAAGCAAATCCATTTTCAGTTAAAGATGATTAATTCCAATAAACATTTAACTCGAGAAGCACTTAGAGCAACACCCATTATCATCTAACTATACATATATTGAGTAAACCGACCGTGTATTAGTCATTACGTAAATTACGACCATCTTCCTTTATTGGTTCACTACTCTTAACGTTCAAGCACAAACCCTGCATGAAAGTTTTGTTCCATTTTTGGCTTCATCGTAAGGCAGGAGCGTGGCCAGGACTTTTTCAGAGGTATGCAAATCAATTTTCAGACACTCCCCATACCTCCTCCCCCTACTCTCAAGTCCCAAATCTTTCTTTTTTTCGACTTTTTCATGTGCGCACGTGCGTACGTGCGTACGTGCGTACAGGTAGCTACGCCCCTGTAAGGGTATGTAACTATTGGATGCTAACTTTAACTTTTATGGTTATAATGCCTATGATCAGGTAGACTTGTTAAATGTGCTAAATGACTTATGATTTTCTTCAGTTTTTAGTCGTCGTATCAAAATTCGATGTTCGAAATGTAAGAAGTGATGTAACTTCAGTAGAAAATCTAAGAACATTTTCCTACACTCGTTAAACGTTCAGAAACCAACTGTTTTTGAAAGTTGCATTTTATTTTTGGCTTTATCTTAAGGGTATGTAACTATTGGATGCTACAAAGACACCGGAAATCGAGCAATCGAATCCTTGGAAGGAAAGGATTCTGTCTTGGATGGATCATCTGGCTCTCGAAAGAACGCCATTGCAAAGTGCGCCGCGGCTGCAGTGAGAGCTGGCGCCAGCATGTTTGCAGTTCAGTATGGTGGACAGTGTTACGCCAGTTCAACAGCACCACAGACCTTTGATAAGTATGGAAAATCTTCAGCTTGTCATGCTGATGGTGAAGGCGGAACGTGGGCTAATCAAGTTTATGTGATCAAAGGTGGTAAGTGAAATGGGTTCTGCCATGCAACATTATGGGTGAAGGATGGTAAATTCGAGACATTGCGAAACGGCGTGACTGCTAGTTTTTTGGTAAGCTAGAGAACGGCTTCAAAAAGGAAACGAGGGAAATTTGCTAACATTTTGCAACATCCCCAGTTTTTGACGGACTCACCATTTGCGACCCATAACATTTAACAACGAAATTTAACATTTCGTGGCCATCTGTTAAAACTGAAGTGCGCCCAATGTTTTGGCTTATCCAATTAATAAAAAAACACAAAAAAAAACTATTTTTGATAGTAGTACTCCTTTAACTTTTATGGTTATAATGCCTATGATCGTGTAGACTTGTTTAATGTGCTAAATGACTTATGATTTTCTTCAGTAGTTAGTCATCGTAGTAAAATTCGACGTTCGAAATGTAAGAAGAGACGGAACTTCAGTAGAAAAACTAAGACCATTTTCCTACACTCGTCAAACGTTCAGACACCAACCGTTTTTTTTAAATTGCGTTCTATTTGTGGCTTTATTCTAAGGGTATGTAACTATTGGATGCTACAAAGACACCGGAAATCGGGCAATCAATCCCCTGGAAGGAAAGGATTCTGTCTTGGATGGATCATATGGCTCTCGTAAGAACCCCATTGCAAAGTGCGTTGTGGCTGCAATGAGAGCTGGATACAGCATGTTTGCAGTTCAGAATGGCGGATGGTGTGCAGCCAGTGCCACAGCGCCACAGACCTATAACAAGTATGGGAAATCCAAAGCTTGCAAGTCAGATGGTGAAGGTGGTCCGTGGGCAAATCAGGTGTATGTCATCAAAGGGAAATCAGGTAACTCGAAACTCTGTTGATCACAGTAAATGTTTTGGAGAAATAGCGTTGCTGATCTCTGGATAATCATTCATCGCAATAGCTAAACGTTTAAAAGGAATTGCGTTTTAAATTATTGTCTGATTTATTACTAGTAGTATACTCTCATTAGATTTAACCCCGCGATGGATTAGGTGGATTAGGTGCCTATGGATTAGGTGAATTAGGTGCCTAGGTAAATCATTAATATGCATTAGTGGATAGGTGGATTAGGTGCCTAGGTGATGACGTAGTTTGGTATAGGTAACTTATTAATATGTATTATCAACTGCCTAGTCAACTACCTATTCCTTTTGTTATTCTGAAACAATAGAAACAATAGACCGGCCCAAACTTGCCCGCTCTATTCCAACTCACTTGAAAACAAAACACAACTGACACAGTTAGCTTTACAGACATATAGAGCAAAACAACATACCTTGACCAGGACTCGAACCTAGGTTACTGCAGCCACAACGCTAGGCCATCAAAGCTGTGGATATTATACCCGAATAAAACTAATTAGAGGTTTCCAAGGAAACATTTAAGTTTAGAAGCAATAAAAAACCGCTTCTTATTCGTATTTACCGCCGTTTTAGCCGCTTCATTGCTAGATTTTCAGTTTCGCAGCCATCACCTTCAAGTTTTTATAACTTTACCGGTAGCTTGAAAGTTAAAACTTTTAATTATGCGAACTTTCACTGAACTAAATTTGCATGAAAAATTAGCACCTCGGAAAAATAAACAAAGCAACCAATTACATGCGTTACTAAAACAATAAACCCACACTCTGTTTAAGTAAAATATATATTTAATAATAACAAAACGTATTGAGGTTTCATCAAATCATTATGTCAACAAAAGCTGTTTTATTTAGAACAACTCAAATCCATATACTACACAAATGATAAGGAAATCAAGAACAAAATGTTAGAATGAAATAGCTTTTCGGACGTAGCGCAAATTCACTATAAGGCCGTATTGCAGTCCTAAAGCTATGCTGCCTTTTTTTTCGAAAGCAATGGTTTCCTCTGAAAACGATTTTACGTTTGGTTCATCTCCGTGTAAGTAAATCCACTTTGTATTATCGTTTGAACAATGTCTTAATTTAACTGGAGAACTCGGACGGAGGTTGTAAGGATTTTGGGAACTGGTATATTTCTATAACACCGCGTTTTTTCATCCAAGAAATTTTTATTCGAGGCTGTTTTCGCAAACCCTTGATCATATATATTAAAAGTAACTAGATATCCGTGTTTTCTGTTGTGATCAAATGATAGGGGTACAGGAGGGGTACAGAAAGGGTACACGAGGGGTACAGGAGTTTTCACTACCATCACCACCACAACTCTATTATTTTCACCACCACCACCACAATATCGACCCCACATCGACCCTCCTCCTCCTCCTCCTCAATTCTATTGTTTTCCCTCCTCCTCCTCCACCACAATTATTTTGTTTTCACCTCCTCCTCCTCCTCCTCCTTCTCCTCAATTCTATTGTTTTCCCTCCTCCTCCTCCTCCTCCTCCTCCTCCACAATTATTTTGTTTTCACCTCCTCCCCCTCCCCCTCCTCCTCCTCCTCCTCCTCAGTTCTATTGTTTTCCCTCCTCCTCCTCCTCCTCCTCCTCCTCCTCCACAATTATTTTGTTTTCACTTCCTCCTCCTCCTCCTCCTCCTCCTCCTCCTCAAGGATCTTCAGGTTGGGAAAAAATATTTGTGGATTTATAGACAAGGACAAAACGAGGACTATCAGGATAAAAGGAGACAAACGGGACATATCAAGTCATAACCCCTCTCTGGTCGAGGTCTCCAAACATACCTAGACTATATGTATAGATATTCGCGCAAACATTTTCTCAAGCTGAAGATCCTTGAGGAGGAGGAGGAGGAGGAGGAGGAGGAGGAGGGAAAACAATAGAATTGAGGAGGAGGAGGAGGAGGAGGTGAAAACAAAATAATTGTGGAGGAGGAGGAGGAGGAGGAGGAGGAGAAGGAGGGAAAACAATAGAATTGAGGAGAAGGAGGAGGAGGAGGAGGAGGAGGTGAAAACAAAATAATTGTGGTGCAGGAGGAGGAGGGAAAACAATAGAATTGAGGAGGAGGAGGAGGAGGAGGAGGAGGGAAAACAATAGAACTGAGGAGGAGGAGGAGGGGGAGGAGGAGGAGGAGGAGGAGGAGGAGGAAGAAATGAAAACAAAATAATTGTGGAGGAGGAGGAGGGAAAACAATAGAACTGAGGAGGAGGAGGAGGGGGAGGAGGAGGAGGTGAAAACAAAATAATTGTGGAGGAGGAGGAGGAGGAGGAGGAGGAGGAGGAGGGAAAACAATAGAATTGAGGAGAAGGAGGAGGAGGAGGAGGAGGAGGTGAAAACAAAATAATTGTGGTGGAGGAGGAGGAGGGAAAACAATAGAATTGAGGAGGAGGAGGAGGAGGAGGGTCGATGTGGGGTCGATATTGTGGTGGTGGTGGTGAAAATAATAGAATTGTGGTGGTGATGGTAGTGAAAACTCCTGTACCCCTCGTGTACCCTTTCTGTACCCCTCCTGTACCCCTATCATTTGATCACAACAGAAAACACGGATATCTAGTTACTTTTAATATATATGATCAAGGGTTTGCGAAAACAGCCTCGAATAAAAATTTCTTGGATGAAAAAACGCGGTGTTATAGAAATATACCAGTTCCCAAAATCCTTACAACCTCCGTCCGAGTTCTCCAGTTAAATTAAGACATTGTTCAAACGATAATACAAAGTGGATTTACTTACACGGAGATGAACCAAACGTAAAATCGTTTTCAGAGGAAACCATTGCTTTCGAAAAAAAAGGCAGCAAAGCTTTAGGACTGCAATACGGCCTTATAGTGAATTTGCGCTACGTCCGAAAAGCTATTTCATTCTAACATTTTGTTCTTGATTTCCTTATCATTTGTGTAGTATATGAATTTGAGTTGTTCTAAATAAAACAGCTTTTGTTGACATAATGATTTGATGAAACCTCAATACGTTTTGTTATTATTAAATATATATTTTACTTAAACAGAGTGTGGGTTTATTGTTTTAGTAACGCATGTAATTGGTTGCTTTGTTTATTTTTCCGAGGTGCTAATTTTTCATGCAAATTTAGTTCAGTGAAAGTTCGCATAATTAAAAGTTTTAACTTTCAAGCTACCGGTAAAGTTATAAAAACTTGAAGGTGATGGCTGCGAAACTGAAAATCTAGCAATGAAGCGGCTAAAACGGCGGTAAATACGAATAAGAAGCGGTTTTTTATTGCTTCTAAACTTAAATGTTTCCTTGGAAACCTCTAATTAGTTTTATTCGGGTATAATATCCACAGCTTTGATGGCCTAGCGTTGTGGCTGCAGTAACCTAGGTTCGAGTCCTGGTCAAGGTATGTTGTTTTGCTCTATATGTCTGTAAAGCTAACTGTGTCAGTTGTGTTTTGTTTTCAAGTGAGTTGGAATAGAGCGGGCAAGTTTGGGCCGGTCTATTGTTTCTATTGTTTCAGAATAACAAAAGGAATAGGTAGTTGACTAGGCAGTTGATAATACATATTAATAAGTTACCTATACCAAACTACGTCATCACCTAGGCACCTAATCCACCTATCCACTAATGCATATTAATGATTTACCTAGGCACCTAATTCACCTAATCCATAGGCACCTAATCCACCTAATCCATCGCGGGGTTAAATCTAATGAGAGTATACTACTATTACTTGTTAGCTAGGGGGACTCTTACATCACCATTTACAGTTTTTAAAAATATAAATTTGTTTTTCAAAGTAAAAGGAACTATAACTTGAGAGAGAAATCACGAAGAGAAACGTGACGTAGTTGCTGATATCCATGACAATAGTAAATTAGAGATCAAACCATCAATTAGAACTCCATGGAACACAGATTCGTGCTAGTAATTGACTTCAAAAAATAGCATCGAACAATTTGCCATGACCAGCTGCATCAGTTATAGGTTGTGCTGACATTAACTCTTTCTTTCTAGTACCGTTTCTTCATTACGAAACAATCGGTTGTTTCCAGGACCGGTCTAGTCGCGCAATACCGACCTTAGAAGGCCAAGATTCCATTTTGAATGGCAGTTACAAGGCAAGGCAAGACGCCATCGAAAAATGCTATCAAGCAGCCAAAAAACGAGGATTCCACGTGTTTGCTGTTCAGGATGGTGGCTGGTGTGCGGCCAGCTTATCGGCTGAAAGAACCTTCAATAAATATGGAAAGTCGTCGGCTTGCAAGTCAGATGGTAAAGGTGGACCATGGGCCAATCAGGTGTACTACATTAAAGGTAACCAATCATTCCCAAGCGCCAAAGCAAATCCATTTTCAGTTAAAGATGATTAATTCCGATGCACATTTAACTCGAGAAGCACTTAGAGCAACACCCTTATCATCTAACTATACATATATTGAGTAAACCGACCGTGTATTAGTCATTACGTAAATTACGACCATCTTCCTTTACTGGTTCACTACTCTTAACGTTCAAACACCAATCCTGCATGAAAGTTTTGTTCTATTTTTGGCTTCATCTTAAGGCAGGAGCGTGGCCAGGACTTTTTCAGAGGTATGCAAATCAATTTTCAGACACTCCCCATACCTCCTCCCCCTACTCTCAAGTCCCAAATCTTTCTTTTTTTCGACTTTTTCATGTGCGCACGTGCGTACGTGCGTACGTGCGTACAGGTAGCTACGCCCCTGTAAGGGTATGTAACTATTGGATGCTAACTTTAACTTTTATGGTTATAATGCCTATGGTCAGGTAGACTTGTTAAATGTGCTAAATGACTTATGATTTTCTTCAGTTTTTAGTCATCGTATCAAAATTCGATGTTCGAAATGTAAGAAGTGATGTAACTTCAGTAGAAAATCTAAGAACATTTTCCTACATTCGTTAAACGTTCAGACACCAACTGTTTTTGAAAGTTGCATTCTATTTTTGGCTTTATCTTAAGGGTATGTAACTATTGGATGCTACAAAGACACCGGAAATCGAGCAATCCAACCCTTGGAAGGAAAGGATTCTGTCTTGGATGGATCATCTGGCTCTCGTAAGAACGCCATTGCAAAGTGCGCCGTGGCTGCAATGAGAGCGGGCGCCAGCATGTTTGCAGTTCAGTATGGTGGACAGTGTTACGCCAGTTCAACAGCACCACAGACCTTTGATAAGTATGGAAAATCTACATCTTGTCATGCTGATGGTGAAGGCGGAACGTGGGCTAATCAAGTTTATGTGATCAAAGGTGGTAAGTGAAATGGCTTCTGCCATGCAACATTATGTGTGAAGGATGGTAAATTCGAGACTTTGCGAAACTTCGTGACTGCTAGTTTTTTTGCAAACCCTAAACGTTTTGATATTTGTAAATGAGACAGAGACTCCCAAACGGCTTCTCGAAAAATGTAAGACCGCAAAGAACGCCTTAAATAAAGAAACGAGAGACGAGGTAAATTTCTCAAGCAGTTTAAGGCCTGGGTTTAATGTCTGTTCCGAAAATATGGTTGTAAATCTTGACGCCTTCTGCTGCCTTAATACATAAGTTTGTTCACGTGACATGTCACGTGCTCAAAATTTTAAAATTAAGCAAATCGACGATATGCCAGCGAATTGTAGTTAAATAAATTAGCTTTGCCGATGGAGGTTTAACATATTTAACCTTCTACGTTTGGAACGATTGTCCTCTAGTTTTAAAATTACGGTTATAGATAATCGAAGGTTGAAAATTGGACTTAAAAATGACCTTATTTGTCCTCAAAAATATTTTTTAGAGAACAATGGACGATCATTCCAAACGTGAAGGGCTGGAAATATTTAATCTGCATCAGAAAAGCGTTTTTATTTTATATTTTCTGTTATTTGTCAAATATTTGCTATTTTAAGAAAATTGGCCACGAGCATCTCACGTGACTTTCGAGAAGGCCTATTATACTTAGACATTTTAAGGACGATAAGTCATTTCCATGTGTCAATTTTCGATCCAGTTCCATTCCCTTTGTTAAAGTTATCACGAATAAGCTCCTTTTCTCGGTTAAAGCATTTGACCCAGGCCTTGAACTACTTGAAATGCTAACATTTTGCGACATCCTTAGTTTTTGACTGATCATTTGCCACCCATAGTATTTAACAATGTAATTTAACATTTCGCGGCGATCAGTTAAGAAGTGCTTCCAATGTATTGGCGTATCCAATTGTTCTTTGAGTCTCAACAAACACCCAAACAAAAAAAAAAACACTTTTTGATAGCCGTACTTCTCTAACTTTTATGGTTGTAATGCCTATGATCATGTAAACTTGTTAACTGTGCCAAATGACTGATAATTTTTACAGTTAGTCATTGTGTCAAAATTTGATGTTCGAAATGTAAGAAGTGACGTAACTTCAGTAGAAAACCTAAGACCATCTTCCTACATTAGTTAAACGTTCAAACACGAAACGTTTTTGAAAGTTGCATTCACTTTTTGGCTTTATTTTAAGGGTATGAAACTATTGGATGCTACAAAGACACCGGAAATCGAGCAATCCAACCCTTGGAAGGAAAGGATTCTATCTTGGATGGATCATATGGCTCTCGTAAGAACCCCATTGCAAAGTGCGCTGTGGCTGCAATGAGAGCTGGATACAGCATGTTTGCAGTTCAGAATGGCGGATGGTGTGCAGCCAGTGCCACAGCGCCACAGACCTATAACAAGTATGGGAAATCTACAGCTTGCAAGTCAGATGGTGAAGGCGGACCGTGGGCAAATCAGGTGTATGTCATCAAAGGGAAACCAGGTAACTCGAAACTATGTTGATCACAGTAAATGTTTTGGAGAAATAGCGTCGCTGAACTCTGGATAATCATTCATCGCAACAGCTAAACTTTTAAAAGGAATTGCTTTTTAAATTATTGTCTGATTTATTACTTGTTAGCTAGAGGGATTCTTACATCACCATTAATAGTTTTTAAAAATAAAAAATTGTTTTTCAGACTAAAAGAAACTATAACTTGTGAGAGAAATCACGAAGAAAAACGCAACGTAGTTGATGATATCCATGACAATAGTAAATTAGAGATCAAACCATCAATTAGAACTCCATGGAACAGACTGGTAATTGACTTCTAAAAATAGCATTGAACAATTTGCCATGACCAGCTGCATCAGTTAGGTTGTGCTGACATTAACTCTTTCTTTCTAGTACCGTTTCTTCATTATGAAACAATCGGTTGTTTCCAGGACCGGTCTAGTCGCGCAATACCGACCTTAGAAGGCCAAGATGCCATTTTGGATGGCAGTTACAAGACAAGGCAAGACGCCATCGAAAAATGCTATCAAGCAGCAAAAAAGCGAGGATTCCACGTGTTTGCTGTTCAGGATGGTGGCTGGTGTGCGGCCAGCTTATCGGCTGAAAGAACCTTCAATAAATATGGAAAGTCGTCGGCTTGCAAGTCAGATTTTAAAGGTGGACCATGGGCCAATCAGGTGTACTACATTAAAGGTAACCAATCATTCCCAAACGCCAAAGCAAATGCATTTTCAGTTAAAGATGATTAATTCCAATGCACTGCATTTAACTCGAGAAGCACTTAGATCAACACCCTCAACATCTAACTATACATAAGTTGAGTAAAACGACCGTGAATTAGTCATTACGTAAACTACGACCATCTACCTACACTGGTTCACTACTCTTAATTATAACGTTCAAACACCAACCCCGCATTTTTTATTTTTATTTATTTATTTATTTATTTTATTTTTATTGATTAATATACACCACATTTACACTAAATCGTATCCCAAAAAAAAGTCATAAAAGAAAATGACCCTGCATGAAAGTATTATTTTTCTGGCTTTATCTTAAGAATTTCAAACTATTGGATGCCACAAAGACACCGGAAATCGAGCAATCCAACCCTTGGAAGGAAAGGATTCTGTCTCGGATATATCATAAGCCTCTCGTAAGAACCCCATTGCAAAGTGCGCTGTGGCTGCAATGAGAGCGGGGCACAGCATGTTTGCAGTTCAGAATGGCGGATGGTGTGCAGCCAGTGTCACAGCGCCACAGACCTGTAAGGGAAATCTACAGCTTGCAAGTCAGATGGTGAAGGCGGACCGTGGGCTAATCAAGTTTACTTTCTTCGTTATGTAAAATATTTAAACAAAAAAGAAAACATTGTCATTGTTAATTGCTGTTCACACTTGGGTCACCGTGATAATGTAAGGTGCACGTGCATAACGGGCTGTGTTCGCGGTGCTTAAAGGTTATATTTAAAATTTATATTTTTGGTTTTGGCTTTAATATTTTCCTAAAACGTTTTTCTTGTGTTCAGGTGTAAACTGTTGTGCATTTTTGCTTATTGGCTTAAATAAACGATTTTTGTTGGGTGTTTTTGTTGTTTTGCTTGTTATCAAATAGAGAGATAGTAGATATTTGTGGAAACCCTTTCTTTCCTCAAGTCAAATATGGGTCTTGTTATGGGCCTCTTACCTTCAACTTTGCAGATGGAAATCTACATGAAAGCTATTAAGCAGTACTACCAAGGCTGTGGTAGTTTTCGTTACTTGTGAATTAAACGCTGCCGCGAAGCGATTTCTTGTAATTAAGCGAGTGTTGTAATTATTTATGATTTCGTTCCGTGCAACTTCGTGCTAATCCAAATCACAATGTCATTCAAGTAACATCAGCAATACGACATGGGTTTTGTTTTAGAAGGAATGTTTCCTTGCAAACTGATAGAGCCAGTAGGCGATATCAGTAACCTAAGACGATTTTGAAATGGTGAACAATTGCACTCAAAAACTACGTTAGATTTTAAAAACTGGAATTTTATTAGACCTCAGTATTACGGCAACCATTGACAATTATCCATTTTGTGTGTTTGAAGATGTCTTTATTGCGATTCAAATCTTAGTATTTTTCAGATATCAATGTAATTTGTTAGTATGTGAAAAACATATTTTACATGTGAAAAACAGGACATTTGTATCAAAGCTAGATCAACTCAAGCCTCGCTTCCATTCAAAGATCAGGTTCCTAAGCTCACAACTGTAGAATGGGCTATGAATTAGTTTCCATAACTGACGGGTTGTGGGATCGTTTGGAGGGACGCAAAATGCACCTTTCGTCAGTTAAATTGGCAAATCATGGTTTCTCCCTTCCTTTCTTTTACCTTCGAAATGTTTAACACACATGAGAGGGGTCATATGAGCGTGTGGTTAAAGCTGCCTTTCAGCTTCTCCAGTGGAAAAAAATAAGATCTGATAATTTTTTTTCATTCCGCGTGCTTTGAAATAATATATATAGATAGCCTGAGCCTAACAGCGTCGCTCTTTGAACAGAAAGCCGATGATAAACTTAACTGAGGTGAAAGGTCGGAAGCACAAGAATAAAATTGACGACCGAGCTATCTTTTAATTTTAGCAATTCTCAAAAACATCCTTACGCGACCGTTTGCACAGTACATTTAGACCGTACAAAAGTTCACAAAAACAACTTTTTCTCCGTCTAGAATAATTAGTACGACTAATTTCCAAATAAAATACACCTGCTGCTTTTAAAAATTGTCCGAGAAACTGATTTGGAAATCAAAATTGCAAAAAATACACAATCAAATTTGCATAAGACCACGCGAGTGAAGTTTACAACTATAAAATCCAAGTCTTGTTTTGTTTTGTTTACATAAAATCGATTTTCAACCTATGTAATGAATGAACAAACACATAAAAATGGACAACACAATCTTCTTTCGAAAAATTTCATTCAAATCTCCATAAGTTTATGTTTAAAAGCAAAACGCGAACCATTAAGAGCTCATCGAGGCCGAGATGTCTCCGATGAAAGAAATCAAAACAACTAAATTTAATTGAGCGCGTTATAAACAATTCTCCCGAAAACTAGCGAGAACACAAAAAAGTCAATCACAGATTGATATCAACATAAATTCCCATCGAAAAATGTATTTTGTTTTACCTTTAAGTCCCTCCACTGCTTGGAAATTGTTTAAATCTCCGCTTCTTCAGTTCTGAAACCCGAAGTGACAAACATCTTCCCGCATTGCTCCCATCCTCGAAGCAAGATTTTATCTCTGAAAGCTCTTCTATTTCCACTATAGCGGCTTCTGAGTATCCCTTAATTAGTATCCCTGTCATTGTCTTTGCGACATCTACTTACAGTGCCCGATTTTGTTATGCGCGGCATAATAGTTTGCGTGTTCAGATCTAGACGGGGCAATACGCAGCTCTTACAAGGTCTTCTCTGATTTGCTGAGAAAACAACAGAACAAACAACACAACAATGGACCCTAGCCCTGAAAACAATAGAGCTGCGTGATACCCAGGTCTAATGAAATTAGAGGTTGTTACGAGCTGCGTGGTATCTGATATACAGTAGACGGCTGTGATTGGTCAAGGAGTTCGTGAGTCTGAATGGCCGGACGTCGTGCATATTAATGAGTAACATCTCATACCTGAAGAAGGCTGGTCTGGCCAGCTGAAATATTGTACTTAACAAAATATACGCTGTTTTCAGCTTTGCTTTAAAGTTTTATATTTATGAGCTACAATGGCGGGTTATTCAAGCGTTAGAGATCAGAAAAGCGTCGCGATAAGAGAGAAAGGGCATGAATTTGGCTGACTAAAATTGTAATTTCGCAGTTATCAGACGTAGTTTTTCAAGTATCAAAAAGCCTGATTTTAATAGAAGAAGGATGCAATTTTTATCAAAAAATTAAGCAAATTTATCTTGAACAAGTTGCAGAATTTTAGCTTTGAAAACTGTGCTTTTCCCGCATTTCTAGTATGGGAAACGACACTCATTAAGATTCGACTCTGATATTTGGCCAAAATAAGCGGCAATCTCCATATCAAAAAGTGAAAAGTTGTAGACTTTTGCGATCGAAAATCGGTGTCTTACACGTTTTTCTTTTTTGCATGTTGTGGACGTTGCTAAGTTGTTACAATTTTGCTGTCTTTACACAATTAATTTTCTTTGAACTGCTACCCGAGTTTCAAATTATTTTTTGTCACAATCGATAATTTTTTTCAGCGGCTTTTCGCGTCTATTCTTACGCTGCATGCAAGTGTTATCAGACGAGTTCAACTACTGTTTTACTCGTAATGCAATAAAGCTGGACTCCTGAATAAAGCTACATTTTCTTACCTGAAATCCTTAGTAGTATAGTGGTGAGTATTCCCGCCTGTCACGCGGGAGACCGGGGTTCGATTCCCCGCCGGAGATAAGGCTATCTTTTTTAAGTACCGTTTTTAATTTACTGAACCTGAACTTGTCGAGTTAATCTGGAATATAATGTTCGACAATATAAATCCATTGTTACTTCATTGCGACGTCGATAACTGATTGAACATGTTTTTGAACAACTCAACCTTGTTATAAAATATATATTTATTGACAAAAATAGCAAAGCGTTCATTGATTGAAGTGGACAGTATTTGCCAAACTGGCGCATGGAGATGAACACATCAGGAACTTTTTAAAAGGCGCCGGTAACGAGAGTTTGACTGTATAGAACTGTGTATTAATTGACCTTTAAATGAGTGTTCAGACGCTTCGAAACGAATGAAAATTACAGCGGATCCATAGGCGTACGAGGGGGAGGGGCTGGGGGGGCCTGTCCCCCCCCCCAGTCGTAAAAAATATAGTATTATTCGGGCAAAACTGGATGACTATTCGGGCACCACAGACACAGTAAAATTACTGAATTATTTTGTGTTTCAATGTCTTAATTAATTTGTCTTTATTTCGTAATTCACATTACTAACTTAACTTTCTAACCGAGCTCTATTGATCATGTCATTCATGTGATAGCTCCATTAGATACTAACCGCGTGAGCAGGCATAGAACGACAAATTTGCGTTGTGGTCCGCCAAGGGTGGGAATGATAATGTAGACTGCGCAGGGACTGAAACTAAGTATACATTTTGCGACCACCTTGCTTATTAGGACAGTATGTGTGGTTGGTATCTGGTGGATTCAAGTATGTCTTGTAAAAGATCTTATCGGTACCGTGTGAACTGCGAAGAACACCGAGATGTAGAAGCTCATTCTCGGATCGTTCACAGTGGTAGAAAAGTAAAATGTCAGCGAGTGCTAGAATCATCATCATGACGAATAAACATGACGTCACGGTACACAATGGTCAGCGGCTTAGTCAGTCTGAGACAAATTAAGTCAATAGCGTAGCCTTAGTCTGAAGTGTCAGTTGAATCCTCGCCCTGATCCCTCTTAAGGCTACGTAATCTTTTGTTTTGGCCGTTGTAAAGAACAAGATTGACAAAGATGGCCAGTAACCATGCAAACCACAACAGGTGTCATGCCACCAGCCAATCGATACTACAGCCGTTGATTAGTCACATGGCCTGCTGGTCTAGTGGCATGGTTCTCGCTTAGGTTGCGAGAGGTCTCGCGTTCGACCCCCGGACAGGCCCTTCACGAGTAATTTTTTCCTTTATTAATTTCATGGTGATTATTCATACTTTTATATTTAATTTTCAAATATTAAACATATGAGAAAAAGCCGGAACGAAGAGAAAGCCGGTATTTTTACATTGCAAGTTAAGCGTACTTATTGCAGTGATTGACGAACTCAGCTGATGACCTCATTAAATACGAACATTCTTTGACCTCATCAGTCCCTCGAGGGACAAAATGTCAGCGATCATTCTGACTGTTTTTTCCTTCATTTTAAAATAGCTCTCCACGCAAAAACTTAAAACTTTTGGTGGGAGTGCGGAGAGTCATCGCACGATGTAAATGTGCTTTTTATGGCTTCGTTCTCGGACCCGATATTACAGACCACGACGCCTATGGAATCACTCCTTTCCTCTGTGAAAAGGAAAATTAGGTACTCTGATTCTTCGGGGAGCTCGCAGGAAATATCGCCGGCGGAAAAACCACGCGGACGAGGACGGAATTATTGCCGCGGAACGTCTCACAGGTTGAGACTTAATACTATCCAAGCTTGAAAACTAGACACCCTTGAAAAGAAATTAGAAGAAGTAGGTTCTGCGGTGCAAAGTCTTAAAGCTTCCGTTACAACTCTAGAGTAAGACGTTAATCTGGTTAAAGAGAAGCAACGAAGCTTGGATAAAAAAAAATAAAGACAAAGAAAAGAATGCTGAATTTGTCTGCGAGCAAATCGGAGACCTAAGCAATTCTTTACACGGGGAGAAGCAATCGCGCGGCGATGAAATTAACGGTGTTCGTAAAGAACTGTTACCTGAAATCTTAATTATTATACATTGGTGTCACTAGCTCGATTTTGATTGGCTACAAGCACGCAGCTAATTATTGCTTGCTGTTTCTGTTACGTCATACCTACAGACAATAGTTTTATGCATGCAGAAGTGACATCATACCTACAGACAATAGTTTTATGCATGCAGAAGTGACGTAAGTTGTTTACTTACAAGTTGACTGCTGTGCATTGATCACTTTTTTGTGCGCGCTCTTGTCTTTACAAGTGCAATATGCATAATAAAACAATTATTGGATTCGGTTTTCGCATGATAGCGATAATTATCAAGGCCTCAGTTTGTGTTATCCGCCTCAGCCTTCGGCTTCGGCAGATAACACAAACTTTGGCCTTGATAATTATCGCTATCATGCTCAACCTCATCCAATAATTGTTAAATAACAGAAGAGAAAATCTTAAATTCGATGGAATTCCTGAACGCCCGGTGCAAGTGGCAGACATCGAACAGGAAAGAAGAATGGATGATACGAAAGATCAGTTAGTCAACTTTTTGGAAAACGTTCTCGAAGTTGAAGACGCGAGAAACATCGAACGTCAACGCGTTCACAGACTAGGGAAGCAACCAAGAAGAGATGGAAATGGAAGGATGATAATCGCACGTTTCCTGAGGTACTCAGACCGGGAAAACGTTATCAGGTCAGCGTATAAATTGAAAGACACTGATTTCAAAATTTATGACCGGAAGATATTCCTAAAGAGCTCCACATCCTTTGTAAAGCTCAAATGAAGAAGTTAAAAGAGGCAAAGAAAAAAGGAAAGAAAGCTTTTTTAGTAAGTAAAAATTGTATGGTGTGCAAACATAACATCAAGCTACTTTTTGACACTATCTTTAGGTAATCAGTTTCACAAAACCAGTGTTTATCTCCCGATAAATTAAATACCAGTGTACAAATAGCAAGGTTTGAAATGTTATTGCGATTTATTTGAAATCAAACATACATAATTTTTTTATTCTTGCAAAATATATATGCCATATACCATATTTTAAGATGTCTATGTGGGATTTCCACTGCAAAATCTTAAACGCGCAAAATTTTACTTTTACTGATTTTGAAGTTTCTTGTTTATCGTCGTCATGGTAATATCGATTTTACCAGAATATACATTTAGCCAAACTTCAATTGAAAACCAGTTAATAGTGAAAATTTCACGTTGATCTGACTTGGAAAAGACCGCTAAAAACCGATTGAAAATTGTAGGTGTAGTTTCCATAAAACTGTATCGAAACATCTTAAAACGCTACTTTAGCCTGGCGGTTTCCATATGATCGTCCCGATCGTTTGAAAAACAATCGAGACGATCGGGGCGACCGGGGCGATCGCTGGTTTCCATATAATTGCTTCGGTCGTCTAAAACAGTGTTTGCACGCGGCCATCAGCAAAATTCCTGGCTTCGACAACAGGCTTTTTGCGCGAGATTTTGCGAACAAAATGGAGGCGGTACGGCATCCCGCGGGCCGGCCGTCCAGAACTAGAAGGGACCGATTTCCTCTTGTTTCAAATATCGGCCGTATGCGGTGAGAATGTTCTTGTATTTCTTTTCCGCTATAGTCGCGTCAATGTTGAATTTTTCTCCTATCTTTCGCCAACAATTCAGCCTTATGTACTCGATTTTGTATTCCTAACAAAATTTGTTGTAAGGACACTCATATTTTTTGAACCTCCTCCATAATCAGTGACGAGTTCACTAGTTCACACGATGTTGCCACCATTTTGGAACACGGAAAAGAGTAATGAATTCTGGGATAAAATGATGCTTTCTGGGATAGATTTCGTGTTTCCATTTGATCGCTTCTGATTTTTTACTATCGCCTCGATCGTCCGGATAGAACACCCGTCCGTGAGTTCTATCCAAGCAAGCGATCGCGGTCGTCCCGATCGTCCGGGTCGTTTGCGATCGTCTGCAATCGTCCGGGAAATGTTTCCATATAATCGTCCCGATCGCTTGAACATTTTTTGAGACGACTGGGACCATCAGGACGATCCGGATGATCATATGGAAACCAGGCTTTAGAGGAACGCGATACAGCTGAGCCCTTGGAAAACATTCCTCGATTACTACCTAAAAGAAATGGTATCCTCTTTTCTTTTGCAATGCAATTTTAATCCAACGTACTTACCAAAGAATCTGCTTTTATTCTATAAACAATGTCTTGAAGCATGGTCCAGCTTTAATATTCAACACACACCAAAAACAAAAGATGAGGTCCTCGTCGAGGTTATTTGGAACCATACATTTAATTCAGTAATAAATGACAAACCAGTTTTCAAAAGTAATTTTATTGACGCTGGTTTCACAAAACTGCGTGATATCCTGACTAATGAAAACAAACTAAAGAACTGGGAATTTTTTAGAGCAAGAAACATTACGGCGAGTGATTATTTCTTACTGATGGGAATCTATACTGCTTTACCATCAGACTGGAAAACAGAAATTATGTCTGATAAGACGAGTGGGTCAAGCTAAGGGTAAAGATTCCTGATCTGATGTCGATCAACACGAAATCTGTCTATTGGGAAATTATAACTAAAATACAAACAACAAACAACAAACAACAAAAAGTCTTTATTTTTAAAAAACAGTTACATGTTTGCTGCCCGCGTTTAGCAAAGGCTATTCTAGACGGGCAGATTAAAGAAAAAGTACAAGGAGAAAGTTATAATTTTTTACAATAAGAAAGCTTAGAATTGAGAGAAAATAAATGAATAGTTCAATAAATAAAATAGTTGTTGTTGAATTTGACTAGAAACCAATTTTTTTTATTATCAAAGGCGTTTCAACATAGTCATTTTCGTTTTGTAAAATATCAATTAACGTTGCTTTTGACAATACAATCAGTCTTTCGGACTGGCAAAACACCTACTTGCCTCCAGGATACGATACCGTGACACCAGCACCAGAGTTTTTCAATGATACAAAATCTTGAACCGTATTCTGTACACAAATAAAATCCTTTTTAAAGTGAAACTCGTCGCTTCTCCCATGCGTACATTCTGCCATGATCACGAAGAATCCCTTGAACATTTATTTTTTTATTGTAGCTATGCAAAAGAATTTTGGCGATCGGGCCATATATATCGGCTTGGCTAAACCAAAGTAATATAGAAGTAGAAAACATTAATCATCTTCGGTTATTACAGTAATGCTCCAGACAACAGACTACTAAACCATCTTATTATTATGGAAAAACAAATCGTACTGTTATATGTACTACATATTTGTGTAAATTATTTTAATAAGCAATAAATTAAAGTCCGTTAAAAAAATTGCTGGTGTTTGAAATAATAATGTTAAATACTATATTATAGTATTTAACATTACAGCAGTTTTATCAAACATTAGTACGGTTCTTGCCTGCTTGGGTTCGGCTTAAGCTAGATAAGCTCATTTTCACCTTTTTATGGAATGGTAAACCGGACCTTGTCCGCCGTGATGTGCTCATTCATTGCAGAGGTAGAGGGGGCCTGTCCGTGGTTTCTACTGAACGCAAATCCCATGCGTTGATTGTGCAGTGGGTGAAGCGGTTTCCTTGCACCCCCAGTGGGTGGGTCTCCCTCCTCATGTACTGGTGCTTTGATAGGTTCGGGATGGGACCTCTCGTGGTCTTTTCTGGCCCTTTCTCTTATTCCCCCGACGTGTTACCCGCCTTCTATCGGTCACTGTTGATTAATGCGTGGCGTTTTTCTGGGGGCATGGCCCTTACCTCTGGCCTTGCCGTTGACTCTTTCTCCGACTCAGACCCTGTACCATTGGTTTCTATCTCTACCAAGCTGTGCTATCAGTTGTATTTATCCTCAACCCCGTGTAACCCGACTCGTGTCGCCAAGCTTAGCCGGGTTTTCAACGACATAGAGTGGGCCTCTATTTGGGCGACCCTTTCCTTCTTTCCTCTTGACCGTAGAGTTTTCGACCTCAGCTGGAGGGTGGCCCACGGGGTCCTCTATACAGCTCAGCGTCTCATCTCGTTTGGATACGACTATGACCCATCCTGTTTTTGTGGCCCTGATGCTGAGACCCCCCAGCACCTTTTTTCGCGTGTTCTTTGGGGCAGCATGGGATTGCTTGGGTGCAAGCCCTACTTTCCCTTGCCTCCCCCCTGGCGCCCCATATCAACGCCAGGATCATGCTGTTTGCTTTTCGCCATGATGAACCGCTTTGTGCTCCGCGAGTGTTTGCCTACCTACTAAACGCTTTAAAATTTCTCATTTGGTGGCAAAGGAACGAATTTCGTTTTCGCGGGGTGCGTCCCTCTGGGCCTCGACTTTTAGCGCAGCTGAAAGCACGTGTTTCATTCCCCACGTCGTCGTCGGTTCTTTATGCGGCAGTGGGCCGCCAATGGTACTCTCGGGACCCTCAGTGGGGAGACGTTCAGAATAACACTATGATTTTCACCCGGTCTTTCTTCTTTCTGCCGCGACCTCCCTCTTTGTCTTTTCCCTGGTGAGCATGGTCACCTTCATTGGTAGTACTGTGTGAGCCGTTTCTTTCCGTTGCTGCTTTCGTTTTTGGTGAGTATGGTCGCCTTAGGTTGTACTGTACGAGCCTTCCCCGTTGTTTTCATCTTCGTCGCGTGCTATCTTCGGTCTTCGTTTTTGGTGAGTACGGTCGCCTTTACTGGTAGCACTGTACGAGCCTCCCCCGTTTTTTCCTTTGTCTTCGCTTTTGGTGAGTATGGTCGACTTTATTGGTAGCACTGTACGAGGCCCCTGTTTTTCCTTTGTCTTGTCTTCTGAACGTCTTGCTCTTGTATTGGCTTTGTTTGTTCTCGGCAAGGGCGGTCACCTTCAGTGGTTGTACTGCCTGAGCCTCTCCTTGTGCCTTTCGTGTCTCATAACTCGCTTTTACGTCTTTAGCTTTTACCCCGTATGTAATTGGCTTTTACCAAATTGTTTAACCCCGTATGTAATTGGCTTTTACCAAATTGTTTAACCCCGTATGTAATTGGCTTTTACCAAATTGTTTTACCCCGTATGTAATTGGCTTTTACCAAATTGTTTTACCCCGTATGTAATTGGCTTTTACCAAATTGTTTTACCCCGTATGTAATTTGCTTTTACCAAATTGTTTTACCCCGTATGTAATTGGCTTTTACCAAATTGTTTAACCCCGTATGTAATTGGCTTTTACCAAATTCTTACCCCGTATGTAATTGGCTTTTACCAAATTCTTACCCCGTATGTAATTGGCTTTAACCAAATTGTTTTACCCCGTATGTAATTGGCTTTTACCAAATTATTTTACCCCGTATATATGTAATTGGCTTTTACCAAACTGTTTTTTACTTCGTATTTTTAGTCAATGTTTTTACTTCGTATTTTATTGGCTTTTATCCATATTCTTTTATCCAGTTTTACTCCCAACTAGCCTAGTTACTGTAGTTAGTGTAGTCGGTGCTTTCTTTTTAATCTCCCGGTGAGGTGGGGTTCGATTCCTTGGCGAGTTTGGCGAGCTGGTGCTCCCTCACCGTGGCGTTCTCCACTCCCCATGTTTTTATTTCCCCCTGTAGTTAATGACCTTAGGGCATTGCACTTCGCCCTATGGAACGCCACAAAAAAAAAAAAAGAAGCTCAGTTGGTTAGAGCGCCTGTTTAGTAAATAGGAGGTCATGGGTTCAAATCCAATTGGTGCCTAGTACGTTTTTCTTTTTTGTTGTGGTCGTCAGTTGTTACAATTTTGCTGTCTTTCCACAATTAATTGTCTTTGAACTGATACAGTTTCAACTCATTTTTTGTCACAAATAATCCATAAATTGATTAGCGGCTTAATTTTCGCGTCTATTCTAACGATGCATGCAAGTGTTATCAGTTCAACTACTGTTTTACTCGTAATGCAATAAAGCTGGCTCCTTAAAAAAGCTACGTTTTCTTACCTGAAATGCTCGGTAGTATAGTGGTGACTATCCCCGCCGGTCACGCGGGAGACCGGGGTTCGATTCCAGGTGCAGACCCCCAAATCGATTCATCAGTTTGGTTTACCTGGAAATAACTACTCTGGCCCCAACGATGCCACATTAGTCGAATCCTCGTCTTCTGTTACAACTTCAGATGAGCCCTCCACATCGGTCCTCATGGAGGCGATCCAAAACTTATCAGCCCAAATGGAGAGCCTTCAAACTCAGCACAATCATTTGAAGAAACAAGTACAATCGCCACAACCTGCTCTGGCTCTCACCGACCAGGCCATTGAGTACGTCAATACTACAAACACAGGACAAGCCACGCGTGGACTCGACCGTGACAACAAAAGCGCCGAAAACCTCCAAAAGCTTAGAACGTGAGTTAGACTCTGAAGTTGCCCAAGGCGTGAAATGAGGTAAGCAATGACCCGCTCTGTCGCGCTGACAATGACTATCCAATGACATAAGATCGAAGGTGTGAAGCCTGAAAAGGCGCTCGATCCGCTCCCTAGCACTCTTTGACAACATACAGTCCGCGTCCGAATGCATGGGCTCTAGAAGGAATATCGGCCGGATTTTTACTTGAAGGGACATTGTATACATCAAAGCTGAATTGTATTCTTTGTAGTGATAAAAAATGTCCTTGATAACACTGTTAACTTAACTTCGGAGCTTTTACAGCCTTCATTCTCCAGAGCAGACTTCAAAACACGGTTGTCCGTGTGGACATCCACTCTACAGGTACTGATGTGATGCTTAAAAAAAAGAAGTGAGTGCAGCAACGCCCGAGCCTCCATGGTATTGATATCCTGCGAATTATCCAGCAAGTAATCTCTGGATTCCAAACTGTGATCGCCCATTAACAAAGTTCCACCCAGGCCTTCTTTGAGGCATCACAATAAAGTGTAATCGCGGCGTGGCGTTCGGTTCTCCACTGAAGGCAATCTTCCCAGCCGTCAAGAAATGGCCAAAACTCGATGTCTATTCGAAGGCTACGCTCTAGTTTGATAGATGGCCGAGTGGATCCAGATAGGCGGGATATAGCTTTGAAGACCTCGCGTACATATAATTTACATCCCGGAATGGCAAGGCTCAAGGAGATGACCTTTCCTGAAAAGCGTTGGAGTGTTTTAAGGGTGACGAAAGGGGATGAAAGAATACTTTCCCTCATTTTCTTATCCTCAGGGACGAGTAAGGCCTGAGTACGGAGTCGTATATGAAGCCCAGAAAGCATACCCATGTCGAAGGAGTCGACTGCGATTTATCAATGCCAATGAAATAACCTGCCTCAATGAGCAAAAAGCACATAACATAGGATGCCACTTGGGACCGCTGCAGAGATGGACCCCGACTAACCCGAAGTGGAGGGGAGAAGAGCTGCCCCACGTGCCGATCATCAATATATTGTGATACTGGAACTCCGATTGACCGTGCAGCGCCCGAAACCGCGAGACCGAGCTTGTGATAAATAAATGCGCTGGCCTTCCACCCGAAGGGAAGGGTATGGAAGGTAAAATAGAAACCTTGCCACTCAAAGCCAAAATAAGTTTGAGATGAAGGGTGAAGCAATACATGATGAGAGCCATTCTTGTCATCGAAAGTGGTCTGGAAGTGGTTGGGGAGGACATATCTAGGCAGATCACAGGGATGGTCGAGTTTGAAGGGGAGGTCACGGATCCATAAATTTTAATATCGCTCGTCGTGACATGACCGGGGTTTAGTTGGTTCAACAGCCAGCGGTAAAACCAATCGCGGGGGTGCCACATCATCCACTGGACCCCAAACCCCTATAACTCCCGCAGTTACCCACTGTATTATAGTATCGGAGATAAACGGGAGAACTTGGCGCAGCTAGAGGAATTCTTTATGATAACAGGAGGGGATAACTGGAGTTGAGTTTGACGAAATGGTCGATGCGAACTCCGTCCCTTATAATTTCCAGCAGATCAACACACACGGTGAGTTCACGAGAAGGTACTGCCAAGTGGGCAGCCTGTTGTGGATATTGCCAGCCCTGAAGTGAATTGGGTCGTAGAAGCGCAAATGAGCGAGATTGCCTAAATACGGGTGGGATAACAGTAGCTCCGGAGGAGGTAAGGGGCCAACAAAGGGAGGGGTTCCCTGGGTAGAGGAATTTCTCCAACTGCCGGATGCGCCCTTGGGCAATCTGGAGCCTAGTAATGATTGAGAAGATTTGCCTAAAACGAAACGCAAAAGAAAGAAAAATAAAATAGACTGAATATCCAAATAAGCTACGGAGAACAACCCTCTGTTGATTCTAGGCTCCGAACCAGGTCCGGAATTGAGACACTGAGGAGGTCCCCCCAAGGTCAACGGAGAGAAGGGATAAGACCCAACCCCAAGGAAAAAACAACTCTAAACGGAGTATAGCAATGTGTTTTAATGGTATGCAACTGACCATACTATAACGGTGTTACAGGTATATGTAATCAATGGCGCCCGCGTCCCCGGCCACCACCACGTCCGGTCTTACAGTTGCGTGCGATGTGACCCCACCCATAACAATTATAGCACTGGACGGAGAAGGGGAATGACTGGCGCAAAGAGCGCTTGGCTTGATAACTGGACAAAGAGGCCTTGGACATCCCTTTTAAGATAGATGCGCTTTTTTAGCCATCTTAGCCCTAAGCGGGTCGCCTACAAGACCGAGCATGAGAAGTTGGAGATGAGCAGGGTCAATCGAGACTTGCCTGGCCTTCACTTCACAAATAAGCGTAAACCAGTATTTAGCTCAATTGTTTGGCTCACCAGGCCACTGGCTCTCAGGGCCATATAAGCATAAATAAATATTTAAATTATAGCGCAATCACTTCTATGGCTCTCCAGGCCGTTGGCCGTCCGGCTATTAAGCGTACAGCGATAACGTAAAATAAAAAAAACAATTATCGTAGCTCTCCAGGCCAATAGCTCTCCCGGTAGAGCATAAATGAGTATTTAGATTATAGCGCAATTGCTTACACGGCTCTCCAGGCCGCTGGCCGTCCAGCTATTTAGCCACAGCGATAATGTAAAAAAAAAATTATTTCGTGGCTCTCCAGGCCACTGGCTCTCCGGGCCATATAAGCATAAATGAGTATTAAAAACTATAGCACAATTGCTTTCCCGGCTCGGCTCTCCAGGCCGATGGCCGTCCGGCTATTAGTGTGATAAGGTAAAAGTCGCACACGGGCCACGGATGGCCCACACGGCCGGAGCTTAACCCGGTTTCTCTAGCATGAAGCAACTAGGAATATTGCTACTCCCCCCTGGATGGGATGCTAGTCCATCGCAGGGTTACCCCCAGCATTTTGTCGCCGGTACCCATTTATACACCTGGGTGGAGAGAGACAGTGTGGAGTAACCTTTCTTGTCCAAGGAAACAACACGACGGCAGAGACCAGGCTCGAACCACCGACCTTCAGGTTGAAAGGCCGACGCGCTAACCACTACACCACCGTGCCTCCACCAGCATTTTGTCGCCGGTACCCATTTATTTAAAGAAATTTGCAACAAAGAAGGAGGGAAGGTAGAAAAAAATCTAAAACGAACCTGTACAAAAGAAAGGAGCAAAACAAATTAATAGCAGCGCTAATTTGAGTAGTCTCAGGTAGCAAGATATAGGGGGCACTTCGAGTATAAATACGATTCAATATTTTTTTGGAAATTAAACGACTTCAAACGCAAAGAAAAAACACTACATCACTTTCACAATGTCCAGTTTAGAAAAGGATTGGGATTGGGACTGTTGGCTTTGGCGCGCATCTCAAGTGCACCTGAAATCCTCGGTAGTATAGTGGTGAGTATCCCCGCCTGTCACGCGGGGAGAAGGCTTTCTTTTTTTTAAGTATTGTTTTTAAGCCTTTTAAGCCCTAGCATGAAGGTCTTTCTTGCCTTATTGGAAAGTAAAATCAAATGCGAAAGACAAATTGCTATTAAAAACTCAAACAACAAAAAGTATGAAGCGAAGTGGACCACTCTCTGCATAAGCAATGCATTAGCTTTTACACCACTTTCAGAGTAAAAAAGCTAGGCTTAGACGTAATTAGTAAACTAATTTAATCATTATTTATACTCCGTAATTTGACCCTTAAGCTAGTTTATTATATCAATAAGCCTTTTTAGTGTGTAATTAAGCTCTTTTGTAAAGTTAAGTACAGTACTTAATTGCCTTAGTTTAACTGTTATACTATTATTTTGTATAATGTTGTAAAATGTATGTGTAGGTCACGTGGTGTTCAAAATAAAAAAAAAATAACAAAAAAGTATTGTTTTCAATTTATTAATTTGTTTTCCAAAGCTGAACTTGTCGAATTAATCAAGACTCAATTGATTTTCGACAATAAAGTATCGTTCTTAAATTTCTACTATTATTAATTTGTATTGATAAACTTTAGATGCACAGCTTCATTGTAAATAAGTGTCAACTTTATGAATTCTGTGCTTAATAAAGTATCTAAAGTAATGAGTACCTCTGTTATTTCATTGCGACGTCGATAATTGAACCTGTTTTTGAACAACTCAATGAGCGGGCTTGGAATTTTACGGAGCCATAATCTCCACTCGATACGATCCATTTTAGGTTCGGTACGATCGTATGTCGGATTTTCGACAAGTCGGATGTCGGATTTTCAACAAGTCGGATGTCGGATTCTCAACAATTCGGATGTCGGATTCTCAACAAGTCGGATGTCGGATTTTCAACAAGTCGGATGTCGAATTTATACAAGTTCAACAAGTCGGATGTCGGATTTTGTAAGTGCCATCCGACATCCGACTTGTTGAAAATCCGACATCCGACTTGTTGAGAATCCGACATCCGACTTGTTGAGAATCCGACATCCGACTTTTTGAGCATCCGACATCCGACTTGTTAGAAATCCGACATCCGACTTGTTGGAAATCCGAGATCCGACTTGTTGAGAATCCGACATCCGACTTGTTGAAAATCCGACATCCGACTTGTTGAGAATCCGACATCCGACTTGTGAAACCTCCCAGACAGGTCATCCGATTCCACGGAATGATGGAACGGCGGAATGAATAATTTTGCTAAAAACACGCCTCTACTTTGTTTACATTTTGCGTATTTACTGTGGCATTTTTGCAGTTTTTGCCTGCGGCTTGCGTAATATAAACTGACACGAACGTTAATACAACTGAACAATGAACATCAACTGTGTGAGCGTTCTCGTGTTTGCCGCTCATTTCCTATGTTAATGAAAAACATTCAATTTAAATACGGGATGAAACGTGTTACAGAAAAAAAGAGAAAATACATTCCCGCTTATATGGATACGTCACAGGAACCGCACCATATGCTGGTAAACGTCAACTTCCCTTCAATGCATCGTTGTGTTCCCGAGTGACGTAATCGAAGTCTTCGCGCATTGGAGTGCTACAAGCTTTGAGCAATGACTTTTTTTTTAATTTATAACCTTACGCCATTTTGGTTTCATGGCCCCTGTTTTAAGAGTTATTTATTCATGTATATTCGACCGGCCAGAAACGATCATATCATGACTGGAGACTCTACGAAAATTATTTCAAGCCCTGAAGTTTTAGATGTATCTCTTTTAGGATATTCCGCCATTTCACCGTTTCATTCTATCACTTCCGCGGAATAGTAGGGTCACCCGTCTGGGATGTCTCCTAAGTCGGATGGCGGTTTTCACAAGTCGGATGTTGGATTCTCAACAAGTCTGATGTCGGATTGTTTTTGGCGGTTTTCACAAGTCGGATGTCGGATTCTCAACAAGTCGGATGTCGGATTGTTTTTTGGCAGTTTTCACAAGTCGGATGTTGGATTCTCAACAAGTCGGATGTCGGATTCTCAACAAGTCGGATGTCGGATTCTCAGCAAGTCGGATGTCGGATTCTCAACAATTCGGAAGTCGGATTCTGAACAAGTCGGATGTCGGATTCTCAACAAGTCGGATGTCGGATTCTCAACAAGTCGGATGTCGGATTCTCAACAAGTCGCCACGTGCACGTGGTACGTGCACGTGGCGGGCAAATCTTTCCTCGTCCGCAGTATAATTTCCACAATTGTTATGTTCAAATCCATAACCATTTCTTATAGAATATTCATGCGACATCACGTCTGCTGTACACGTTCGACGTACTATATCAACGAAAGAAAAAAAGAAAAAAAAAAGAAAAAAATGCTGATAGCTGTTTTGTAATTCTCACGGATGCAAGTGGTTCTATTCATATACTCTTTAAGCAAGACTCAAGACGTTGCAAACGGGACAAAATTATCTACCGATATACACAAAATTTTCACCGGAGTTTCCGAAACTCCGGTGAATGAACTAGCCTTTTCGTTCACAGTCGAAGACAAACAGTCGAAAGCCGCTAAGCCACGTGCGTTTTTAAAAACATGTCAGCTGTCATATTAATGGTTAAAAGCGGGTTGGTGAGATATCCAATCCACACGACGCATGGAAATGAGGTTGTATACTCGAGTGCCCGGCCAGGGGTTTTTATTTTTTCTCGGCGCGTTGCGCCTCGTTGACGCAGCTTCGCCGCTCAAACTCGCCGTTTCCACTAAAACATAAAAACCTCTGGCACCCAGGGTATGTGAAACTAATCTTACCGCAATATTGCGTTAAGCGTTAGCATTTCTTATTCACGGGTTGGCTCTTAGGAGCCTTTGATTTTTTCGATAAACTGAAAATGGATGTTTTAAGAATTATTTTGATGGGTATGATAAGTCACTTGAAGTGGCGGGAACATATTTTAACAAGTGACGCAAGTTGTGCATATTAGACAAGACCTGGGTTCTAGTGACGCCATTAGTGTGTTTACAACTGTGCGCGTCACTTGTTTTACAGTGGAGTTTTGGCAACTTGTGGAAGGATTCTTTCGATTAAATATGTTTAAAAACGACGCGTATTTTAGCCCCCGGGTTCGTCCCCTTCTCCGCCAGGATGTTGCGATCGACCACACGAATGCCGCGCTCAAAATGTCGCAAATTTCAGGCCCCGGCAGGAGTTTTTAAACCACTAAAAATAGTGGATCCTCTTCGCGCAGAAGAGGAAAACGGCTGAAAATGAAATAAAGGTGATATAAACAAGACAAACAACATAAAACCCTAAAAAAAACGGTAGTGAAATTTCATTTCATGTTCACTTTAACATGCTTGAGTTGATATCAATTGGTAAAAAATGCCAATGTGCTTATGCGACCTTTAATATGCCTAAAAGGCAAGCCGATATAAGTTGAAATTGAAGAATCAAATCAAAAGGAAAGAAAAAATTCACAATAAATTTTGAAAATTTTTGAAAATTGCTATGGCGTTGGTGGGCCACCATACAAGTCACTTTGGAGATGATCATGCGACTTAATAAATATTGCATTTTGATCCATTCCTCAGCAAAAGCTCAGTCAGTATTACTTACAGTCAATGAACAAAGCGACGAAATCTGGAAGGGATTTCTACATTATGTCTGTGGCCGGTCTAACGAACAGTACTCGAACCTAGCCGGGGAACACTGATGCCGATCACGTTTCGATCACAAACTAAAATGAATACTTTGCTATTTATGACATTTATATAGACTGTAACTGGCCATTTGCTGATTTTAATTTGCTTTCTGTTAGTCTTGACTTTTTCCTCTTTTGAGATTAGGAGATGATTACATGATTTAATTAAGTTCAAAAGTAGTCGTGCTGAGTATTATTCACAAAAACAAACAAAGCCGAATCGTTATTGTTCGCTTTGTTATGTTATGAGACCAACGTTCATTTCTAACTTTGACAATGTGGGAGACAGCTAGGCTCGACTACCAGCCGCTGTTCGGGAAACGAGCCCCCGCAGAGACCGGACGCGAGAAAGCAGCGGAAATCGAGCCTATGAGACAGCGGGATAATTAATTGTTAATACCGCCTGGCTAACTGTCTCCGGGCCCGGGGGGGGGGGGGGGTACTCCCATATAGGAGCTATATAGGTATGTGCCACTGTGAAGGGTATGGTTTTCAGGCAGCTTAGTCTGGGATAGGGTATAGTTATCAGAGATTTTTGGTCTAGAATAAGGTATCATTTTCCGCAAAACTGATCAGTTGCGTGAAGAATTTAGTCTAGACAAGGTTTACTGGCAAAAGGCATTTAAAAATCGGTGCGGCGGACAGTACGGCATTTTTACTGACCCCTGTTAACTAATAACTGTGATAGTGAACGAGTTTCTGGAAAATAGCGAGTCTAGAATAGGTCTAGGATCGAGGATTTTTCGGTGTTTCGTCTAGAATAGGGTTGCAAAATGCAGCTAAAATGGTCTGGTATAGGTTATGGGTCTCAGAGTCCCAGCAGTCCACCCCACCCAAAAGTTTGCAGAGTACCCCCCCCCCCCCCCCCCCCCGGGCTCTGGGCCGACATAATGGAGAAATACCTTATAGAATTCGGCTTTCTTTTATGACTGCATGTGAATAATAACTGACTAGACGACAATGATAAAGTAAAGACCAACCGAATAGCACAATTTTAATTGTGCAAATGATCACTTATGATACATTAATAACTTTATTAAGTAAAATAGTTGTGATCGAAACTGGCCATGTCCCAAAGCGGGCGCGAGACAATAGACACAATGAAGAAATACCTTCTAGAATTCGGCTTTGTTTATCGGCTGTAAATAATACCGAATAATTTTTGGTGAAGAATGGATCAAAATGCAATATTCATTAAATCGCGTGATCATCTACAAATCTCAACTTAAAAGATATCACCTCAATTAACCTTTCAGGCATATTCGCATAAGCTTCTTGGCCTTTTTTACAAATTCATATTGAACTGAATTAAAACCAAACAACCACGAAAAATACAAGATACAAAAAGCAATGAACTCAGCGTGTATTTCAGATACCACGCAGCTCTTTACAACCTCTAATTTCATTGGATCTATATATCATGCAGCTCTATTGTTTTTAGGTCTAGGGTCTATTGTTAGCCATTGTTGTGTTGTTTGTTCTATTGTTTTCTCAGCAAATCAGAGAAGACCTTGTAAGAGCTGCGTACGTGTATTTCATAACTTATAAAATACGACTTTCCTTTGCACGTCACTGTTTACAGCCCCACACTGAACTGTAATGGTGTTCCAATTCGAAATGAAGGAGACAAATTCTTGCTCCTTTAAAAATAGGTTTTCTTAATTAAGTTCAAAAGTAGTCGTGCTGAGTATTATTCACATAAACAAACAAAGCCGAATTCTTGAACTGAGATATTTCTTCATTGTTCACTTTGTTATGTTATGAGACACAATGAGTACAAAGAAGAAATGCCTTCTAGAATCCCGCTCATTCAATCGCGTGATCATCTCCAAATCTCATGAACTTAAGAGATTCACCTGAACTTTTCAGGCATACGGTCGCATAAGCTTCTTGGGCGTTTTTTACAAATTGCTATTTAACTGGATAAACAAAAACTTATCAGTAATTATAGGATTCGGCTTCCTTTTGGATTCCTTCTAGAATTTGTCTTCTGCATGTTTCGCCTGATGTTTACGGCGCCATACTGAACGGTATGTTAAAAAGGTTAATGGTGTTTCAATTCGAAACAAAATAGACAAATGCTTGCTCCTTAAAAAATAGTTTTTCTTTGTTATAAGAAAGTTAATTAATTTGGTAAGTCCAAATTGCTTTGCATGCTACTTGCCTTAAGCAAAAGATTAATTTGAGATAAACTAGACTGTACGTTCATCTCGTTGTGTGCACATCTCCAATTTGAAGCCATTCTATGTGAGGTAACTTTGATTTCATATTACCTATAATCATACTCTGTTCATTTCAAAACATCTTTCACTATTTCGATTAATCGTTTGTTGCAACGTTATAAATAATTTTTGAAGTTTCTTGAGCTGTTGTCGTACGTTTCAGTAATCAGTAGGTGTCGCCAATTCGTCGTACTGTTGGACATAACTCCACTCCTTAGATTACATAACGCTCCAATGGCTGTTAGCACTTTATCTTTTGAGGGTCTGGTTGAACCATTCAACATGAATCTTGGATCGAATTTTGCGGTTTACCTTAGCGTGTATTTCGTTCATAATTTTTGCCCTAATCGAATTACAGATCCAAATTCATCTTTAGCTTTGACGAGGCAAGAAACAACGCCTGGCTGAGTGTCCGACATAGATGCATGTAACAGGCATGCTGTTAAGTCTTTGTCAATCATATTCTTTTACGAAAACGACACGTTATTTATTATTACATTGTAAAGACTGTACTATTCATTATTTCTGATTTTAAACCATAAATATTCCTTATTTATTTCTTCTTTAAAACCGTTTTTTACTTTTCTATTCCGTTTCCACCCCAGACTCTTTAAGTGGCTGTGAATAATAACTGAACTAGACCAAGAGGTTGTAAGAATAAGCCAATTTGAAAATACAATTGTCATAAAGAAAGATAGAGTCTTGAGTTCAAAACTAAAGTTAGAGACTAACAGAACACAAGTTAAAATCAGCAAATGATCAATAAATAACAAAGAAACCAAAAATAAGTCAGTTAATATTCACTGGTACTGATTGAAACATGATTACGTTCCGAGCGGCTGGTCTGGAAGCCCTGCAGGATACCTGGAGAGGCCCAGCAGGATACCTGGAGAGGCCCTGCCAATAATTGTCTATTATTATTATTGTCACAATTATCATGACAGGATACCTGTCACCTGGTTGACCGCTAGACCATAAAAATACCTCATTCGGCTTGTTTTATCGCCTGTTTATCGACTGTGAACTGAATACTCAGCACGACTACTTCAGTTTGAACTTAGTTAAACGTGTGATCATCTCCAAATCTCAAAAGCGCAAAAATTCAAGACTAACAGAATGCAAATTAAAATCACCAAATGGTCAGTTTATATTTACTGTTTGTGATCATGTTCACCGGCAAGGTTCAAGACTGCCATGCATAGACACAATGAAGAATTACCTTTCAGAATCCGGCTTTGTTTATCGACTGTAAGTAATCCCGAACTATTGCTGAAGGGTCCTGACAGAAGAATTGATCAAAATACAATATTTGTTAAATCGCGTGATCATCCACAAAACTCAACTTAAAAGATATCTCCTCGACCTTTCAGGCATACGGTCGCATTAGCTTCTTATACCTGCCAACTTTTCCTAAATCAAATGCGTGAGATTTTCGTATCCATACAACCTGAATTTTCGAGAAAAATTCCGACGACTTCCGAACATTACCGAAGATTTCCAAAGATGTTCCGACAATTTCCGAGGGCTGCCGAATGTTCGGTGCGAAGCTCGAAATCTCGGCGTCATCTTCAGAGCTTGTTGTTTAGGACTCAGACGCGACATTAATTTAGCGCTGTTCACTGGACTTTTTTGGGACCAAAATACAGACCCAAATTCATCTTAAGCTTTGACGAGGCGAGAATCAACGCCTGGCTGTCCGACATAATAAAGAAAAACGGATTTGTTCGGAAACCATGCGGAAATGCGTAGAGAATAAATCATTTTCTTCTTTCGCGTTTCCCGTGATCCTCGCCGCGGAAACGCGACTGAAACTCAAAGTTTCATGTTTCCGTAACTTTTCCGAGTTACGGAAACGCCTTATTTCACCCTGTGACACTTTTTTCTATTCACAAAATAAATACCTATATACTGCACTTCTGTCATACATATAACCTCAGCAGATTTGGTGAAGAATCTTTCATTTAGAGTGTTTGGTCTTAAAGAAGCCTTAGATTATTTTCAACTCACACATAAGTAGTTTGTCCGAAAATTCTGCGTATCGCACATTTTACAACGACATCGATTCCGAAGACGCATTTTGGTCATTTTGTCGGGGAAGTCGTCGAGATCCGGACTTTTTAATTTGTAGCTTACAACCATTTTGGAATCCAGGGGCCGTATTCACGAAATCCTACCTAAGATGTATCTAAGATATAACTTAAGAGAAAATTAAGGAGCTTCCTAAAGACATGTCCTAAGTGCTATTCACGAACGATATCTTATGACCATCCTAAGGTGAGCGTAACTTAGCAGTCTCCTAAGTTTAATGGTCGCGGGCAGTTATCGATTAGTAAAGTAAACCATCAGAGACAGCTAGTTTATATGGCGCGCTCTTATGAATAATAAGTTATGAAAATTACACGTCTTGAATGAATATTTTGTATGTGTAAATTGTTGTTACAATACAATAACCTTTATTTCATCTGGAATTTAACGAGATAGCAAAACTGATAATATCTTCGTTCATGGCCAGTAGCGAAAGCAACAAACAAATCCATCGTCATTTTAATAGGGTCTACTTCGATACTCCTTGTACAAGGGCTTATTTTCACGAAAAAAGGAAAATATAACTCTGCAATGAGAAGGAAATGTGAAACCCGTTAATGACACGAAGGCCTATATGTAACTAATCGACTAACCGTGTTGTTTGGCATTACTAGAAAATATTTAATTTTTCATGCCTTTATTAAAATGTTTATCTATTCGGTAACTATTGTGATACACAATAATCACGCTGAAAATCGACATAAAACCCGTCAACAATCGAATTTAGCCCCCGTCAAGACATGTTTTAATAAGTTAGGTGGTCAATTTTGACCTCCTAAGTTTAGGAGAAAAATTAAGATATATCTTAAGTTAGGAGGTCTTCGTGAATTCCAGTTAAGACATGCCTTAAAAATTTAGGAGGTCCTAAGTTTAGGAGAAAAAATAAGACATGTCTTAAAATAGGAGGTCTTCGTGAATACCAGATCGAGAACCGACCTTTCTTTTACAAAACATGGTTTAATGCGGGTGAAAAGGAGATTGAAGATTTGCTAGATAATGACCAGAATCTTCCAAGTTATAACCAATTTGTAGGTAAATACAATATTAAAACCAACTATCTTGAAAATGACAAAGTAGTATTCGCTATAAAGTATTACAGGAAAAAATTCCCCCCAGTCCACCATAGCCCTGCATGCCCAAAAAGATTCAGCTGAGCACTGTCTAACTTAAAAGTGTGCAAACAATTCTACCAACATCTTGTAGATATAAAGGCTTCTATACTTTCAAAGAGTCAGGAAAAATGGTTGGCTGAAGGGGACATGTTTAGTAATTGTACTGTAACGGTTAATTGGAAAAACACCTATTACTTAAGGAGGCTCGTACCCATTTCTCAAGTCCACACCCTTTCAATTTTAATGGGCCATATCTTTTGTTGTAGTGCATAAAAAGACAAGCCACTTTGCATGCAAACACACAATACATTGAACTTTATGGGAGTATAGGATTTGTTTACATCGGCGCTTCCATGGCAACGGAATGGTGATCCTCTGAAATTCACAAGTTGCGGAGTTTCTCTAGATCAAGAGAAATTTTTGTAAAACCCGCTAGTGGACTAATTGATTAGACCATGGGCTTCAACTGGACAAAGTTTGAAAGAAATGTATGAGAGCGTTTTCGAAATTTTTGAGGATGAAGTTTTGGGGATTATAAATACAGTGAAAAACATACTATCGACAAAATTGGCTAATATCTAAAGAAAATGATGCGCGATGGGGATGCAGTTTCATCTCATAGTAGTTTGATTCCATTTGAAATGGTGTGTGAAAAAGTGAGGGGGTCGCTTTAGCCGATTGCGAGAAAGAAGGATTTGATTAGCGTGCGTTCAGCTGCTCTTGTTGCCATTTTTGTATGTAATTTGGTCTACGCCTACAAATGTGATGATAATTTGGAAACCGCGAGATAAATTTTTTAAAAATTTGACAATCTCGAGATTGGTCATCAATTTATATGGCCTGCAAGTTTCAAGGACATTGAAAACATGCAAGGCAAACAAATAGGGCCTCCAATGAACCAATTTTTTCCCGCAGATTTTGTGTTTACAAGTGAGCGTCCTCATTATTCAAGAGTATTGTTTTCAAGTTTCATATGCACGTGCAAAACTTTAGCAAAAAATTTATTTGCATCGGAACAGAACGCTCGATTGCTTTCCGAAGAATTTTCCGAAATATGCTAATAGCTGGCTTGAGAATTGTAATAACATTACGCACTCGATGTTGCGCTATTATGCTGTACTGCAGCCATACCGAGAGTCTCTTTAAAATTGCAGGACAAGAAGAACATATCCCAATTTGGAAATTTATAAACGTAATGCAGAAACAGTGCTTCTTTAATATGTCACACGCAAGAACAGCGTGACAACTTTATATTTTAGCTGAGAATTCTGCTTTGCGCTATTTTATATCTAAATAAAGAACAGATGCTACGCCGATTGCAACAAATAACCAGCGTGAGACAATCATAAATGTGTTATTTCTGCATCCGGCACTTGATGAAACGTGACGTTTCCGACGTTGTCTTCATCAGTACTGTTGTCATTGCTATTATATTCGTAACGCAAGCCAGTTATTAGCATGTTTCGGAAAATTCTTCGGAAAGCAATCCAGCGTTCTGTTCGATGCAAATAAATTTTTTTGTAAAGTTTTGCACGTGCATATGAAACTTGAAAACAATACCCGTGAATAATGAGGACGCTCACTTGTAAACACAAACTCTGCGGGAAAAAATTGGTACATTGGAGGCCCTATTTTATTGCCTTGCATGTCTTCAATGTCCTTGAAACTTGCAGGCCATATAAATTGATGACCAACCTCGAGATTGTCAAATTTTTAAAAAAAATTATCTCGCGGTTTCCAAATTATCATCACATTTGTAGGCGTAGACCAAATTACATACAAAAATGGCAACAAGAGCAGCTGAACGCACGCTAATCAAATCCTTCTTTCTTGCAATCGGCCAAAGCAACCCCCTCACTTTTTCACACACCATTTCAAATGGAATCAAACTACTATGAGATGAAACTGCATCCCCATCGCGCATCATTTTCTTTAGATATTAGCCAATTTTGTCGATAGTATGTTTTTCACTGTATTTATAATCCCCAAAACTTCATCCTCAAAAATTTCGAAAACGCTCTCATACATTTCTTTCAAACTTTGTCCAGTTGAAGCCCATGGTCTAATCAATTAGTCCACTAGCGGGTTTTACAAAAATTTCTCTTGATCTAGAGAAACTCCGCAACTTGTGAATTTCAGAGGATCACCATTCCGTTGCCATGGAAGCACCGATGTAAACAAATCCTATACTCCCATAAAGTTCAATGTATTGTGTGTTTGCATGCAAAGTGGCTTGTCTTTTTATGCACTACAACAAAAGATATGGCCCATTAAAATTGAAAGGGTGTGGACTTGAGAAATGGGTACGAGCCTCCTTAATACCTTTTTTATGTACCATAGAAACAAAACTTAGAGTGTTCCAATTCAAACTTCTTCAAAGAAGAATCGCTACAAATGACTTTCTTTACAAGATAGGTATAAAAGAAACGGATTCCTGTTCTTTCTGCAAGGAACAACAGAAACCATTGTTCATCTGTTTTGGAAATGTAAACATACCCGAACTTTCTGGAAAAAAATCGTCTGATTGGAGAACTCAAAATTTTACTGGAATGTAGGACTCTTCATTCCGGCTGCATCTTTTCGTCTCCGTTTAATTGGCGATATAAAATATTTGCTATTCCACTACTTACTTCTTATAGCTAAACATTATATATACACCTGTAAACTCGGGAACACCTCACCTGAGCTGCAGGTATATATACAATTTCTAATGCCGAACTCTATGGAACTTGAAAAACAAATAGCGTACGTTTGACAACAACACCACAACTCCTCTCAAACGAAGTGGTCCCATTTTAAGGAAAAAAAAAACCCTCCCAAAATGAGAGAATAAATTGCTACTATTGCAGTGTTGCAGCAAAGCAATGTATAACGTAGAAGCGGATAACCTATAGTTCCCTGAATGATTTCGGCTCTCTCTCTATATATATATATCGATCAGGTAAAGCAAAATCCTTCAATACTCCTTTACCGGGAACATATTTTTCTATTCACAAAATAAATACCTAGTAAATGCACTCCTGTCATACTCATAACTTCTGCAGATTTGGTGAATAATCTTTCATTTAGAGCGTTTGCTCTCAAAGGAGCCTTTGATTATTTTTCAACTCGCACATAAGCTTACATATTTACAAAAAAGATAGAAACTCAGAAATACAAGCTAAATTCCCCAGGAGGTGGACTTCATATAGGTGCAGTCAAAACGTAGCAATTTCTCCCCCAGAGTAATAATTTCCAGTAAGTCGGGTCGATGTGTCCATTCCAGTTGAATCGGAGTACTGTTTGCCTTCATCCTATACCATAAGTAAGGTACGAAATTACACGAGGCTTATTAAGCCGCCATTTACATTGCACATCCAAAGATAAAAAATACACACCTTCGGTTGAAGAACAACATCCCTCCATCCACTGCCGATGTGCCAAATGCAATACTGGCTGCCATTTTGAAAACCGAGAAACCCCTAACTAGCCCGTGAGTGTGAGTCGATTCGACTTTACGCGCGATTCGAGTCCAATCGATTCGATTCGTCCACATTTGCTATCCTTCCCAGTGTCGAGAGCCTTTTTGCTGTATTTTTTTCGAAGTCTCTCGCAAATCGACTTCCTGTGAGTTGATTCGTCTACTAACCTAGACGAATCGACTCAGCTTGGGTGTATTGAACAACCCGCCCCCACTGGAGCAGCCGTTTCAGTTACCGTAAAGATCCGAAAATAACGACCTCTCAAAACTGAACGTCAAAAGTTTGTGGCTGCTAATAAATCCCGAAAGTAACAAGATCAAGTCTTTTTTAAATAAAAAAGTAAAAAAAGCGTTCTCTGGTTAAAAATTTTGAAAACTACGAGCTTTCGACAACCGTCCTGAAAGTCAATGCGGTTTATTTAAAAGAATGCGATATTGATTGGGAAGCGGTGTGCCAGGACTCCAGCGTCTTAAGATGGCGGTAATTGCCTTTCTCAACAGTATCTCAATAATTAACGCATTTTCAAAGTCAATTTGGTGATTCTTGCACTGGACGAAAAAACCGGTTTTACTCAAGTTTGCACATTGAGCAAATATGTAGCAAATTTGGGCCTCTAAATTTGAACCAAATTTGCACTTAGTGTAAAGTGAATGTAAACATACATCTTTGCTCACGTGCAAATTGTGTGCAAATGTGGTGTAAATATGCATCTGCGCAAAAATTTACTATATCTTTGCTACCCCAAGCAAATTTCATATTTGCTCCAAGCAAATTTCATATTTGCTCATCTTTGCCATGCCAAGCAAACATAAAGAAAATGTGGAATTTACCAGCTTTGCTTTCTTTGCAAATAAAGTGCAAACATCAAGTTTTGATTTGATGCAAAGATGAGCAAAGTTGTGCAAATGTCGTCTTTACTACGTGTTTACTACTGTTTTGCCACCCATGTAAATCCATTTTTTCGTCTAGTGTTGGACCAAGCATGATTTGCAACATTTGTAATAGAGCCTTTGGTGTGCATTTTGACATTTCTGGTCTGTTCTTAAGTTTCTGGTGTTAAAAAACCGTCCTGTTTCACCAATATAACTCCACGAACATGTGGTGCAGGGAATTTTGTAGGCAACATTGCAATGGTCTTCTTTTTGCGGACGGAATTTAATTATACACAACAGCCCACCTCAAGTGGCAGTAACATGAAACTGGATCGACGAATTTCGTCTCATTTTTTAACAACAATTATTGTTGGGAACTTCATTTTTTTAATTCATTCTGAAAAAGAGCTCTTATCAGCTTTATTTAAATGTTTATGTTCCCCGAAAGTAACGAGCCCCGGTGGGAAGGTTGCTAATTTTCCGAAAATAACGAGGGTCGTTACTATCGAAAAAAAAAACTTTGAAAAGAACTCAACAATATGTGAAGGATGGTGTTGACGTTCTTGAGTTATTCTATAAATGTCATAAATGACCATAGCTTTACATTTTCTTTTCACAGAAATTTCATCAAGAATGCATTGTCCCATAGAGAAATCGGCACTAGTCACGTTCTTTCTCTGTGTCGCGGTTTCCTACTGCGTAAATTGCGGTAAGCCTTAATATAGAATTAATATAAAGCTAATATAGAATTAGCTAGAAATCACGAAGAAAAACGTGACGTAGTTGCTGATATCCATGACGATAATAAATTAGTGATCAAACCATCAATTAGAACTCCACGGAACACAGATTCATTCTGGTAATTGACTTCAAAGAATAGAATCAAACAATTTGCCATGACCAGCTGCATCAGTTAGGATGCGCTGACATTAACTCTTTTTTTGGAATTTCTAGTACCGTTTCTTCATTATGAAACAATCAGTTGTTTCAAGGACCGGTCTAGTCGCGCAATACCGACCTTAGAAGGACAAGATTCCATTTTGGATGGCAGTTACTATTTTACTCATAACAATAGATATATACATTTTTACAAGAACACACTAAACTACAGATAATAATACTTATAAAATATAAATTAACATTAGAGCCTGGAGGCTAAATTAACGAAAGAGTTTTCAAGTTAGTTTCCAGCAATTTTTATTTTAATACGTGAATAAAGGCTAAAGGAAATCAAAGAAAGAGTATTGAAGTTAACTTACTGATAATTTTATGAAAATAGGAAGAAATTTGAAACAAAATATAAGCAACTCAGTTATTTTATACATTGTTGTGAAAGTAAATAATGCTTTAACTTTTTGGAGAAGGAAAATACATTTTGTTCGTTAAGTTGATCAGGCCGGGAGATTTTTCCAAAGATCAATTGCCATCATGATGAAAGAGATCATTTGTTTACCGGCATTTGTTCGCACGCGCGATTTATACAGATTTTGTTTAACTGCATGTCTGGTACTGTAATTGTGCACATTGCTTGCGTATTGAAAGAAGTCATTAAATATATTTGGCAATAATCCTTTATACCATGGTGAGTGAAGTTCAGGGCATGTAGGCAATAAACATTATTTACTGCAGTTAGAATATTTAATAAGTTTAGTAGGGGGAGAGCGCTTTCAGTATTTTTCCCCTACATGGAAGTTTTATTCTATTTTTGGCTTCATCTTAAGAGTATGAAACTATTGGATGCTACAAAGACACCGGAAATCGAGCAATCCAACCCTTGGAAGGAAAGGATTCTGTCTTGGATGGATCATATGGCTCTCGTAAGAACCCCATTGCAAAGTGCGCTGTGGCTGCCACGAGAGCTGGATACAGCATGTTTGCAGTTCAGAATGGCGGATGGTGTGCAGCAAGTGCCACAGCGCCACAGACCTATAACAAGTATGGGACATCTACAGCTTGCAAGTCAGATGGTGAAGGCGGACCGTGGGCTAATCAGGTGTATGTCATCAAAGGTAAGAGAAACGGCTTCTAAAATGCAACATTAGGGGTGGAGAATGGTAAATTCGAGACTGACATTTTTATCTGCAATCCCCAAACGTTTTAACGTTTGTAAAGGATACAGAGACTCCCGAACAGCTTCGTGAAAAGAGAAAGACTGCGAACACGTAGCTAGAGAATGGCTTAAAAAAAATGACAACAGAGACCGGAAAATAAATTTCACTAAAAGGTTGCGACTTCCATAGATTGTGACAGACTATTTGTCACCCCTAACATTAAACAATGCAATTAAACATTTCCTGGACAAACGTATCCAAATCACCTTCCACTTTATTTCTCTTAGTCAGGTAATAAGACAATCTTCTAATGTAAATATATTTAAGCGGAATGTTTTTAACTTCTTAATTTAAGAGTTTTTAAATAGTTTTTGATGTGTTTTTTTTTTTTTTTTTTTTAGTGTGAGTATTTTAGTTTTTATTCTTAGTCTTAATCGAGGTCCTTTTTGAAAATCACTGATGTGAAAGAGTTTTCCTCAATAAAGATTATTATTATTATTATTATTATTATTATTATTATTATAACCACCATGATAAAAGAAAAAACATCGTTTAACAGTATTACTCCTTAAACTTTTAAGGATATAATGCTTAAGATTGTGAAGACTTGTTAACTGGCCTAAATGACTATGCTTTTCTTCAGTTGTTGGTCATGGTGTCAAAATTGGCTGTTCAAAGTGTTTAAAAGTCACGTAACTTCAGTAGAATAACCATAACCTTCTTCTCACAATCGTTCGCTACTCTAAACGTTCAAACACCAACCCTGTTGAAAAGTTTTATTTTATTTTTGGCTTTATGTTAAGGGTATGAAACTAATAGTAAAGGTGGACCATGGGCCAATCAGGTGTACTTCATTAAAGGTAACCAATCATTCCCAGTCGCCAAAGCGAATCCATTTTAAAGATGATTAGTTCCAATGCACATTTAACTCGAGAAGCACTTAGAGCAATAACCTGAACATATAACAATACATAATTTGAGAAAAACGACCGTGAATTAGTCATTACATAAACTACGACCATCTTCCTTTACTGATTCACTACTCTTACGTTCAAACACCAACCCTGTATGAAAGTTTCATTCTATTTTTGGCTTTATCTTAAGAGTATGAAACTATTGGATGCTACAAAGACACCGGGAATCGAGCAATCCAACCCTTGGAAGGAAAGGATTCTGTCTTGGATGGATCATATGGCTCTCGTAAGAACCCCATTGCAAAGTGCGCTGTGGCTGCAATGAGAGCTGGATACAGCATGTTTGCAGTTCAGAATGGCGGATGGTGTGCAGCCAGTACCACAGCGCCACAGACCTATAACAAGTATGGGACATCTACAGCTTGCAAGTCAGATGGTGAAGGTGGACCGTGGGCAAATCAGGTGTATGTCATCAAAGGTAAGAGAAACGGCTTCTACCATGCAACATTAGGGGTGGAGAATGGTAAATTCGAGACTGACATTTTTATCTGCAATCCCCAAACGTTTTGACTTTTGTAAAGGAGACAGAGACTCCCGAACAGCTTCGTGAAAAGCCTGGAAGACTGCGAACACGTAGCTAGAGAATGGTTTAAAAAAAAATGACAACAGAGACGGGGACATAAATTTCACTAAAAGGTTGCGACTTCCATAGATTGTGACAGACCATTTGTCACCCCTAACATTAAACAATGCAATTAAACATTTCCTGGACAAACGTATCCAAATCACCTTCCAACAACCACCATGATAAAAGAAAAAACATTGTTTGACAGTATTACTCCTTAAACTTTTAAGGATATAATTCTTAAGATTGTGAAGACTTGCTAACTGGCCTAAATGACTATGCTGTTCTTCAGTTGTTGGTCATCTGGTCTAAATTGGCTGCTCAAAGTGTTTAAAAGTCACGTAACTTCAGTAGAATAACCATAACCTTCTTCTCACAATCGTTCGCTACTCCAAACGTTCAAACACCAACCCTGTTGGAAAGTTTTATTTTATTTTTGGTTTTATGTTAAGGGTATGAAACTAATAGTAAAGGTGGACCATGGGCCAATCAGGTGTACTACATTAAAGGTAACCAATCATTCCCAATCGCCAAAGCGAATCCATTTTAAAGATGATTAGTTCCAATGCACATTTAACTCGAGAAGCACTTAGAGCAATAACCTGAACATCTAACTATACATAATTTGAGAAAAACGACCGTGAATTAGTCATTACATAAACTACGACAATCTTCCTTTACTGGTTCATTACTCTTAACGTTCAAATACCAACCCTGTATGAAAGTTTCGTTCTATTTTTGGCTTTATCTTAAGGGTATGAAACTATTGGATGCTACAAAGACACCGGGAATCGAGCAATCCAACCCTTGGAAGGAAAGGATTCTGTCTTGGATGGATCATATGGATCTCGTAAGAACCCCATTGCAAAGTGTGCTGTAGCTGCAATGAGAGCTGGATACAGCATGTTTGCAGTTCAGAATGGCGGATGGTGTGCAGCCAGTGCCACAGCGCCACAGACCTATAACACGTATGGTACATCTACAGCTTGCAAGCTAGATGGTGAAGGCGGACCGTGGGCTAATCAGGTGTATGTCATCAAAGGTAAGAGAAACGGCTTCTACCATGCAACATTAGGGGTGGAGAATGGTAAATTCGAGACTGACATTTTTATCTGCAATCCCCAAACGTTTTGACTTTTGTAAAGGAGACAGAGACTCCCGAACAGCTTCGTGAAAAGCCCGGCTGGAAGACTGCGAACACGTAGCTAGAGAATGGCTTAAAAAAAATGACAACAGAGACGGGGACATAAATTTCACTAAAAGGTTGCGACTTCCATAGATTGTGATAGACCATTTGTCACCCCTAACATTAAACAATGCAATTAAACATTTCGTGGCCAAACGTATCTAAATCACCTTCCAACAACCACCATGATAAAAGAAAAAACATTGTTTGACAGTATTACTCCTTAAACTTTTAAGGATATAATGCTTAAGATTGTGAAGACTTGTTAACTGGCCTAAATGACTATGCTTTTCTTCAGTTGATGGTCATCGTCTCAAAATTGGCTGTTCAAAGTGTTTAAAAGTCACGTAACTTCATTAGAATAACCATAACCTTCTTCTCACAATCGTTCGCTACTCCAAACGTTCAAACACCAACCCTGTTGAAAAGTTTTATTTTATTTTTGGCTTTATGTTAAGGGTATGAAACTAATAGTAAAGGTGGACCATGGGCCAATCAGGTGTACTACATTAAAGGTAACCAATCATTCCCAATTGCCAAAGCGAATCCATTTTAAAGATGATTAGTTCCAATGCACATTTAACTCGAGAAGCACTTAGAGCAATAACCTGAACATCTAACTATACATAATTTGAGAAAAACGACCGTGAATTAGTCATTACATAAACTACGACCATCTTCCTTTACTGGTTCATTACTCTTAACGTTCAAATACCAACCCTGTATGAAAGTTTCGTTCTATTTTTGGCTTTACCTTAAGGGTATGAAACTATTGGATGCTACAAAGACACCGGGAATCGAGCAATCCAACCCTTGGAAGGAAAGGATTCTGTCTTGGATGGATCATATGGATCTCGTAAGAACCCCATTGCAAAGTGCGCTGTGGCTGCAATGAGAGCTGGATACAGCATGTTTGCAGTTCAAAATGGCGGATGGTGTGCAGCCAGTACCACAGCGCCACAGACCTATAACAAGTATGGAAAATCTACAGCTTGCAAGTCAGATGGTGAAGGCGGACCGTGGGCTAATCAAGTTTACTTTCTTCATTGTTAATTGCTGTTCAAACATTGGTCACGTGATATTGTAATATATCAAACATGTGACACAGTGTTTCATCACAAGATCAACCACTGAGAAAAGAGTTGAAAATACGACGTGCAGCGTAGTATTTTTGACAAACGTCGAGGTGTTTGATCTTGTGATGAAATACTGTGTTGGAGGTTTGCAATTGATATCACTTCTCAAACAAAATGATTTTAGAAGGATAAATTAAGGGTGAAAAAATGAGGAGTGTTTCATCTGATTTCCAAACACTCATTAAAGGGGCATTGTCATGCAGATTTTGAAATGTTTTGCTCACATTACAATAAATATATGACAAAGTACCTTTGCTCAAACATAAAATTGCTTTTAGAACACCAAGAAGATAATATCAACTGATTTCTTCAAGGAAGAACAAACCATAATAAGTTTCTGCGATTTTTCCACGACTCTTGGGAGGAAATTGAAAAAATTGGCCAATTTTTTCAAGTTGCAATCCATTTCCATCCTGGCCATTCGCAGCCAAAGATAACAAATACTAGTTTCTGTGTACTGGTAGAGTATTTGTTAACAAAACTGGACCATTATTTTTAGGTTTCTATTGAAACAAATATGTTTTTTTGGCTTTTCAAAGTGACACTAAAAATAGGTGACGGTGTCCCCTTAAACATTAAGTTCCTTTGTATTTTCTTCGTGAATTATTAATGAGTTTGAGAAGTAAGGTGCACGTGCATATCGGCCTGTGTTCGCGGTGCTTAGAAGGCTATTAATTTTGTATTTTTGGTTTTGGTTTTAATATTTTCATAAAACGTTTTTCTTGTGTTCAGGTGTAAACCGTTGTGCATTTTTGCTTATTACCTTAAATAAACGATATTTGCTGGGTGTTTTTGTTGTTTTGCTTTTTCATCAAATAGATAGATACTAGTAGATATATGTGGAAACCCTTTCTTTCCTCAAGTGAAATATGGGTCTTGTTATGGGTCTCTTACCTTCGACTTTGTGGATGGAAATCTACATGAAAGATATTAAGCAGTATACTATGTTGCAAGGCAGTGGTAGTTTTCGTTACTTGTGAATTAAGCGCTGCTGCGAAGTAATTTCTTGTCTGATTAAGCGAGTGTTTTATTTGAGATTTCGTTCCGTGCAACTTCGTGCTAATCCAAATCACAATGTCATTTAAGTAACATCAGCAATACGACATGGGTTTTGTTTTAGAAGGAATGTTTCCTGGCAAAGTAGGCGATTCCTTTTCTAGACTGTCTAGTAAGCCGAAACGACAACAAACTACAGACTACTGTCTACAGGAAACCGACTCATACCGACAGATTACTAGACCAGTCATCGTACAACCCTACATCTCACAAAGCGACGACCATACGAACTTTGACAAGACGAGCGCAACTAGTTTGCGATTCACCTGACAGCCTAACCGACGAAACCAAGTACCTTGACAACGTTTTCAGTAAGAACAACTACAACCGAGACTTTGTTAAACGCAATGTTTACAAAAACAACGAATCTGACACAAGTTACGCAAAACCTGTCACCACAGCGACAATACCCTACATCAAGGGCACTTCTGAGACTATTGCACGGATCTTACAACCTTACAACATTCGTGTCGCTCACAAACCCATTACTATTTTACGACAGCTTCTCACAAACGTTAAAGACAAGGACGAACCTAACGACAGACAAGGAGCAGTATACAAGATCAAATGCTGCGACTGCCAGGCCTCTTACATCGGTGAGACTGGCAGGAATCTGAACATACGACTGACTGAACACAAACGGGCGACAAAAAATGGTGACATCAACAATCACATTGCTGAAAACCATTTACGCACGAATCACAGAATTGACTGGGACTCTGCCGAATGCGTTACCTACAGTACGGACTACTACAAACGACTCACTCTAGAAAGTTGGTTTACTAACTTAGAACAGACACCACTGAACAGATGCCAACAGCTACCTGCGGCTTACAAATGTATACATCTTTGTAATTTTACAGTACGAATAAACATGACATTGGTATCAAAGCTAGGTCAACTCAAGCCTCGCTTCCATGCAAAGATCAGGTTCCTAAGCTCACAACTGTAGAATGGGCTATGAAGTAGCTTCCATAACTGACGGGGTTGTGGGATGGTTTAGTGGAGGGACGCGGAATGCACCATTCGTCAGTTAAATTGGCAAATCATGGTTTCTCGCTTCCTTTCTTTTACCTTCGAAATGTTTAAAACACATGAAGGGGGTTATAAAAGCGCCTGGTTACAGTTGCCTTTCAGCTCATCCAGTGGAAAAAAAAATAAGATCTCATAACTTGTTTCATTCCTCGTGCTTCGGAATACAAAGGAACTCAGGGTGGTCGTTTTTCCACGTCCTCCACGCCACCCCCCCCCCCCCCCAATTCCACCCCAAACGATACATCATAGTGCCCTGAGGTAGTGTCTAGACTCCTCAAAGTTTCTTGAGCGGAGAGTAGTTTATTTGTTGTGTAATGTCACTGATAATACGAGCTTAAATGTTACACTCCACTGATTCACTGTCTGCGTAGCTCCTACTGTTATCCTTTCAATTTCCGAATAGATGATTTCAAAGTTTTCAATATTAAAACGCGCGAGATCTAGGAAACAGTTATTTAGCGCGAGCTTTTCAGATTTCTATATTTTGTCGTTCAATATTCGGTTCAAGCCTGTGCTATTTTGCCTACGATGTTGTTCCCATTTTATCACGAGGTTTTGATTGGTGGGAGCTTACGTTTTGGTTCTTCACAGCTAGAAAAGTTGATTAAGCCATGAGTCATTACACTGAGCAAGAACTTGAAACGTGAGCAGAAGCGGAGAGCCAGAAGATAAACGTGAAAAAAGTGCAATTGAGTGTCGTAAAACCAAAACCAAAGTTATTACTCTGGCCAATCAATTCAAAACAACGGCAGACAATCCAATGAACCAATCACAGGTCGAAAACAATACATGTCGCCGGCGCCAAGGCAGGAATCAGGGGCCCGTTTCTCGAAACTCCCGGTAACTTTTCGGGCTCGAAGCCAAATACTGAAATCAAAATCTAAAGAATAAAAGCGCAGGTCCTAGCGAACAAACCAGGCCATTTTGTTTTGCTAACTGATAGTTTTATCGTATTATCTGCAAAACGTTTGAAACCTCAATCTTCAATGAAAATAAAACAACTTTCAGGGCCCGGTAACTACCGGGTCTTTCGAGAAACGGCCCCCCAGGAACGTGTTCCATGCGCGCGCAGGCTACCAGGAACGAGAAGACTGTCCGTCATTCTCGTCCCTAGAGCCGCGATCCTCTTGGCCAGCGTCACGGATCTCGACCCCTCCATTACCATCCCTCGGGTTAAACCTTTGGGAATTTGCAAAAACATTTTTTAACTGTACAGTAACTTGCTGCGGGCCTCCGCGAAATCAAGAGAAATTATTTTTAATACAGCGACCACCAGTTAAAGTTGGTCTCTACCGCTGTTCAGTCACTCGTTTTGTTGCAACTGAACACTCTTTTATCAGGGCTCCCTCGTGCGGGTGGACCGGACAGAGAGACTCTGCGCCCAGTAACTCTACCCCAATGAGGGGGGTAGGGGGTTGCAGAGACGGAAGAGCATTTTGCTCAAATTATTTATTTAATTTTTTTTTGGTTATATTAAAATGTTAAAAGGCGCGTTTCAAATGCACGTATCTGCCACTGTAAATTTGATGTAAATGTTTTTAAAATAAGAAAGAAAGCTGTTTACTTGTCCCCTTTCAGGGCGGGGGTACACGTCAATTTGAATGAAATTTTAAGAGGTTAAAAGAAGGGATTAAAGAAAGAAAATGATTTTTGGAACACCAACAGACAGTTGATACCCACGCAAGAGCATCCCAGGTTGCTAGTGGACTAACTTGGTGTCCGTCTGAATTATTAACTACAAATTTTAATTTTCAAACTTAATAAGGACTGACCACAAATGTAATAAAGCCCTCAAATGTAATACGAATTGACCACAAATGTAATAATGGATTTTACCGTGCGTTCTTCAGTTTGCACAACAGGGTTACCAGCCCTAAGTTGTGAGGACCAGGATTTCGCCAGTCATTCATTATCTTTCTCGGACAACCAAACTTGGACAAACTGAAGTTGTCTATGAAGTGTGTTGGACGTCATCTGTCATTCACATTTGTGGTCAATCCTTATTACATTTGAGGGCTTTATTACATTTGTGGTCAATTATTACATTTGTGGCTTCAACACCCCATAACAAAGATTCATGAGATGAGCAGAGTTAGTTTTTGGATTGCTTTAAAATGTATTGTATGTAATAGTGGATATGACATCGCACGCAAAATTTTCGAGGTATGTCCAGAAATGCAGGCTAATGAGATTCATGTTCTTTATGATAAGCATCATGAAGTGTCCCCTAGCCCTAATTCTCACCTAAACGCAAGCAATTCTGTCAAACATGAAGTCATATGGAAATTACAAATAAATGTGTAATATGAAGTGCCCAAGGTCCGAGTTACGTGCATTTCTGGACATAAGTGAAATTGACTTTCGTTTATCTCAAAAAAATATAAAATCACTGCCTTGTGTTTATATAAACCAAAACAAACACTTGAGAGTGTTTGGGAGAATTCGAAACTGTTAATGTCGTCACCGCGCATTTCCCTTTCGTAAACGGTCGTTGCCATTTTAGCGACACTTAGAAAAATTTTCACCAATTTTAGAATTATTTTTTCTATCAGAAAAAGAAAAATGGAATATAATTACCTGGAATCGAACCCGGAACCTCTGCATGCTAACATCTCTCTCTTACCACTAGACCACTGGGTTGATCCGGCAAACCCAAGAAAAATTTAATTATAAAACATGCTTTTCTTAATATATATCAATAACGGGTCACCCTAACCCTAAATCTCACCTAACCGTGAATCTAGCTTAGATCTAATAATCGCTTTACCTAGGCCCAATTTGATCTAATAATGATAGCCTATTTTCGTCCCAATCCAGGCATAAACTAGAGAGAAATAGCATCGACCATTACAAGAAGGCTTGGTTACTAATAAATGCTAATGATGGCATCGACCGTTAAAAATGGCATCGACCGTTTGCTAATAATGGCATCGACCGTTAAAAATGGCATCGACCGTTTACGAAAGGGAAATCAGCGTCGTCACCCTTGTCTGCGGGCAACAAGTGTTGTTAGCACAAAGAGGCCAATCAAGATGACAAATAAATAACAAAACAAGTAAACAACTTAACTAAGGCATTTTATTTTTCAAAACCAATAATTTTCTTTAAATTTCAGTCACATTTTGTTTCAAGTCTCAAAGAGACCTAAAGACGTTTCGGCATTAAACTGTTCTGAAACTAACGTTACAGTTCAGGAAAAGATGTTCTTGTCATCGCACCATCGCAAGAGGCCGGCAGCGTATTTACAGACTTGATGTTCTCCGCATATCTCAAGACTCCAATTTCTCGTATTCTGGGTTCTTTTTCAAAATGACAAAACCTTCCATAATCGGAGCAAGGGAAATATCTGATAATTGACAGTTAAGAAAAATAGATCAGAATGACTGTGGATGAAATTAATGTGACCATTCAAACGAGAAGTAGTCATGTGGTGTTTTTTAAAGGGACACTGTCACCTATTTTTAGTATCACTTTGAAAAGCCAAAAAACATATTTGATTCAATGGAAACCTTAAAATAATGGTCCAGTTTTGTTAACAAATACTCTACCAGTGCACAGAAACTAGTATTCGTTATCTTTGGCTGCGGATGGCTGCGGATGGAGATGAATTGCAACTTGAAAAATTGGCCAATTTTTCAAGTTCCTCCCAAGAGTCGTGGAAAAATCGCAGAAAAAAACTTATTATGGTTTGTTCTTCCTTGAAGAAATCACTTGATATTATCTTCTTGGTGTTCTAAAAGCAATTTTATGTTTAAGCAAAGGTACTTTGTCATATATTTAGTGTATTTTGACCAAAATACAGCAAAATTTGCGTGACAATTCCCCTTTAATATGCTGTAAAAAGTGGTTATAACCTTCAACTCTGTGGATGAAATCCTACAGTGTGACCACTCAAACGAAAGCTACTGAGCGGTACTTTCTTGTGGTACTGTTTGTTAATGTGCCGTACGAGGTGATTCTAACGTTTGAGTCTGTGGATGAAATTCTAAATGGAACTACCATTTTTTTGTTGACGCCCTGAAGTTTTGCATCGACGCCGTCGTCCTGGAGCCCGATGGAGAACTGAATTCATTAAAATACTACTCATGAATTTACCCTTACTTTGAATGTAAAGTCATTATCTCAAGGGCATGTTTAAAGGATACATTCCTTAGTGGCTAGCTCCGCTCTTTCTCCGTAAGCCAGTAGCACTGGTGTCGTGTGAGTCTGAAATCCTGTTATTGTCTTTGGCTTTCCTGCTTGACCAACCACATCAACTGCCTGCAATAAAACAGCACGGAAAACCTCAGATCTGGTATACTAAAAGTAACTACAACCTTCGTTATCTTTGCTGGATGCTTGAGGATGCCTTTAGATAAACGTCCAGCTCCACTTGAAACGCCCAACCTCAATTATGTGGAATGTAGTTCTAACATTTGAGTCTGTGGACAAAATCGTATGGTGTGACCGTTCAAATGAAACCTCTTCAGCAGCACTTTTGCATGGTACCATTTGTTTTAGAATATTTTACAAAATGAAATTTGGAATTTTTTTTCGCATTTCGATTTTGGCACTCTTAGCTACTCTTGGGAGTTAAATGGATAATCACAGCAGGAACCCAGATAGGCAAGGAAAAAAAAACAACAATGACGCTAACAATAAAACTTATAGCCTTTACCTTTGAACTGAATTAGGCCTTTCTGAGCCTACACCTTACACAGAGAGACGACCTTTTGACTTGTCACGCAATCGTTCCTATCTACATGACTCCATTATCACTTACCTGTCCGACTCTAACAGAGACTGGCAAAGGACGCAGTTCAGTGTCAAACGTGACCAGCATTCTGGGCTGCATGGCAGACACCAAGTTAAACAGGACATAGTGTGACTTACCAAGGATCACTGAAGAAGATAACACACAATCACAACAGTTAGGACACGTCTGCACTGGAATCGCAAAGGTCATGGATTTGAATCCCGTCGAGGCCTGATTTTATTTTTCAAGTTCTAATTGCAACTCCTTTAGTTGCTGCATAACTGCGCATGCGATGATCACATTCTCTTTAGGTGGCCGAACACAGTTTAGCGGTCAGCGGTCGGCGGTCAGCGGCAATTTGCGTGACGGCGCGCCTAGGTACTTGGTGTATCCCTGATCATAATGTATGGTACTTCATGTATCCCTTATTGTAATGTATTTAGATATATTGCAGTGTAATTTAGGGTCGTATTACAGTATCTAGGGTTGAAGCACTGATTTTAGTATTTAGGGTTAAGCACTGATTCCAGTATTTCCAGTGTATCGAAAGGGTTAGTTCTTATATATGGTCTGGGCTGGCAGCATATTATTTTATATCCCTTAAAAATTACAATTTCCGGCAGCTAGTCCTCGGTGGTACAGTGGATAGTGTGCATGGAGTAGATCATACGGCCCGGGTTCGATTCCCCATTCTGCTGTTTTTATCTTCTTTTTCTACTGAAATAAAAACTAAGTGTTTAAATACAAAATAATAAGGGATACACCAAGTACATACCACGGCGCGGGTTTTTATAAAGAATGTGAGACAGCTCTGTTTTGTAAACAATGTACACAAACGACAATTTCTCAAAATCCACTCATTAAAATTTCATGAAATTTGTCAGAATTCTTATTTTTATCGCATTTCAAATAATGAGAACTTTAAAACAGAAGTCTAACAACGGAATTCTGTGACACGATTAATATTGACTGGGCAGCTATGTTCTTGAATATTGAAAAAACCGTTTGTTAAAATTTGGTCGAGCTAATTTTAAACATGTAAGATGTGTGCAAGTTCATGAGAAAATCTAATGACTGGATTTTACGTAAACCTTATAAAAGTGAAATTTTAGGGTTGCTTTCAATCATCCACGTTGCCATGGAAACAGTCCAAAGCGCAAATTTTAGCCGTTATTAATTAAAATCAACCTGACCATACTTAATAGTCATCATAAAGAGAGAACAGACAAACTTTGCCTTCTTGACGTGACCAATGAGTTTGTTGGTTGCCAGTTATCATAATCGAAAAATAAATTTCGGTAGCTTTAAGGAAACTGACTTTAATCTTTAATCTTAATGCATCAGTCAATTCCAGCAGTGCCCATCTCCCCGGGCAACCCCCCGGGCATTTGCTCACGTTGTCAGCCCCTGGGGTGGGGCATTAGCAATGTTTTCGCGGCCCGGGGATGGGGCATTTGCCTATCCCCAGGCGACCCCCCGGGCATTTGACTCGCACGTGGTTTCCGCGGAAATTCGTAAACATGGAATAATTTCTCGGCAAAGACGAGGGTTTTGTGGCAGATTGGCTCCTCCGTCAAGGTCTTGAAAAGCTTGTTGATGTTTTTAAAGGTATGTTTTCTCAATTTTATATTGCGTCATTTCCTGCATGCCTGTAAAAAGCAACAATTTGAGCTAGCTTTTTTGATCACTCTGTTGCGAGATTCGAAACAATCACAAGTCTTTCGCTTTTGGTCTTTTAATGTTTACTAAAGATTTTCAGAACAAATGACTTTACAAAAACATATTTATTAATCAATGTAGCAAACGTTTGAAAACAGTGGGGTGTTTTGTGAATTTTTGGGTATGTTTGGGAGGAGATAGTTTTTCTAGAAGGATTGGTAAAATTAAGAGAAATAAGAAATATTGAAGTTTTAGTGAAGTTTAAAATTAGAATTTGTAGTTAATTAATAGACGGACACCAAGTTAGTCCACTAGCAACCTGGGGTGCTCTTGAGTGGGTATCAACTGTCTGTTGGTGTTCCAAAAATCATTTTCTTTCTTCTATCCCTTCTTAAAACCTCTTCAAATTTCATTCAAATTTAGGTTGTCCCGCCTTAAGTGTCCCCACCACGGGGAATTTTCCAGTCTTTTTTTTTTAAATGCTAATGCACGGTGGTTAGCCCGTGAGGAGGGAGGGGGGTGGGGGGGGGGGGGGGGGGATGGACACTGCCTGAATTGACTGATGCATAACAAAACTTATAAGTCATGATTATTTTTATCGTTGTCATCAATAACGCCTAAAGCAGCGTTTATTTTGTTCGTTGTGTTTGTTACAATGTTTAGAAAAGGCTCAGGTTTGTAAAACTTAGTAGGTGTTGAAAAAGCTTCTGTCTGTGATGTTGAGCTTACGATGTACAGACCGGTTGGGTTATTAAGATATAAGGTACCTATTAAAAACATTTTTTTTTAGACATTTGAAAGATTTTAGTTCACAATACAAAGCTTACACTACTTACAAATCAATACATATACTACTTACAGCACGATACTTACGCTACTTACAAAACAATACTTACAGAACGATACTTACACTTCTTACAATATTTTTTTAACAAGCTTAAACTCTTATAGCTTGTACACGAAAAGAAGGTTGTAGCTATTGTTCCAAAAGAGGGAGGAGGGGCTCCCATTTTTTGTAGAGAAATAGCTTTTTGTTCCTCGCAATAAAACGTTCGATTTGATACGTTCTCTTGCATTTTTCTAAAAACAGACTAATGGAGAGGGGAGATTTATTAAGCTTAGAACGGTAAATAAAGTATTTAGCCTCGAGAATGATGTAGTTTATAAGAACATTGTTGTTGACCGCACGGACAATTCCAAAGAAAATATCTTTGATATCGAAAGGAGCGGAAATAAGCTTTTGCGATTTTACATGTTATTTACTTCATTCCAAAAAAGGGACACAATTTCACATTGGAAAAAAAAGTGTTGTATCGTCTCTAACTCCTCGTTGCAGAAATAGCATAGCGGTGAATCAACTATTCTAAATTTGAAAAGCATTTTGTTTGTATAACAAATTCTATGAAGTGTTATTTGGAAGGAGAGCGAGTAATTTTTTTCCCAGTCAGGCTGATAATTCGCTGTGTTGTAGATTTCGCTTTATTTTTTCATAGCTGTCGGCGTTGTCGACATTTTAGAAATGAGATGATCATAGACTGATCTAGCTTGGACCTTTTCTATATCTATTTTTTTCCCTTCAAGAAATAATGAAAATCTAGTGAGGTCAACGAATTTTTGATTTGAAGGGTCAGGAGTCTCATTCGTTTTTAACACTGCGCCATTTTTTCGGAAGGGCATTGCCGGTTAGACTGAAAAGCAGAGAATGGTCGACAGGTGAGAGAATTGGGCGTAGTGGTTCCTTGATTTCTCTTAGAGCGCCATTCGAGTCACAGGGGCGGATCTAGAGGGGGGTGCAGGGGTGCGCACCCCCCCCCCCTGAGATGACCTGCATCTTTCTAATATAACTGGTATTCTGCAAAGAAAAGAAAAAAACGTGGTTACGTCATTCCTAAGAGGTGCACCCCCTCCTAAGAAAAATCCTGGATCCGCCCCTGAGTCAATGAGGTCACGAATCGTTATGGATCCGGACTTGATCAGCTTTTGGTTATAAACTTAACGAAAAACTTGATATCTCAGTATACGAGGAAGGATTGTTGTGACTTAATGAAGACCATGTCAAAATACATTCTCTGTAGAAGTCTGGATATATTCCTTTACTGTACGATCAGCCTTTCATGATCTTTCATTTTAATCAAAATTACATTGAAACAAGAATTTTCCTCCCACCTTCTTTAAATAAGATTCCAAAATAAACTTCCAACTAACTATGGTAGCAGCAAGATACTTCTTGATACAAATTATTCTTTGAGCGGCAATTCAATCATTATGTCATTTGCCATACGATTACCAATAGGCCATTTGCACGATGACGTCATTTGACTACTACTACCAGAATCCTTCAGTTTTTTGTTTTGTAGTGCAAATTAGGGCTATTGTTATTCAAACCGCACTGGGATAACAAAATTTAAATAAGAAAGGAAAGACGAAATGAATTCTGGTAGTAGTAGTCAAATGACGTCATCGTGCAAATGGCTATTTTTGATGCATTTTCCGCACATTTAAGCCGACTTAGGGCCTGGTCGCACTACAGTCAAAAACAAAAATAAGCCCGTGCAAAAATCGAGGAAAACAAAAGAAACCGTACCGGTGGGACACGCTTTTTGTAGAATATTTTTGTTTTTATTTCATTTTGCACGGGCTAATTTTTGTTTTTGACTGTAGTGCGACCAGGCACAAATTTTCCGCGGTTGCATACCCCCGGATCCCCCTAGGTAACTTACGCTTACGCGTTCACTTTGGCTCCCTCACTTTAAATCTGCTCTACGGGCCCTGTTTGAACAAAATCGCACTCAGTGAAAAATTTTGCCGTTATAATTGTGTTAAATTTTTGGAATCAGCGTACATTGACTTAATACATACCATTACCAAAATCGTTGGATGAAAGTGCGGAAGTATTAAAGCCATCAAGATTTCGGCCTAAAATTCTCTTCAAATTTTAAATACTTCATGCTCTTTGACAAAACAATCTACGAGCCCAAATTTCTGGGCCTTCAATTGAAGAAATAGTTGTTGGGATTACAAGCTACTCCGCATCTGAGATCAGGCAAAGCTGACAAGCAGTTTTCAGAGTTTGTTTATGAATACGAAATGAGCACGGGTGGAATATATTCTAAGAATTCACACCTTTGTAAGGGGGGGGGGGGGGGGGGGCGTAGGTGATATGCGCGCCAGTTACCCCAGCAGGGGAAGGAGCATGTACGCTCCTTTAGAAGTTTCCATGGGGTGCAATGTTTTTAAATGCGGGAACTACGCTGACTTCGCGCGCATATCACGTACGTCTCCCTTACAAAGAGCCATTAAAGTTTTCGGAGAACATGGGAGTGAATAAATGTTTCGAATTACTTAAGGAAAGTTCCTGGCGAGATTTGATGGTCTTCTTTATTTATCAATTCGGAGAACATGAATAAATGTTTCAAATTACTTGAGGGAAGTTCCTGACTAGATTTGATGGTCTTCTTTATTTATCAATTCGGAGAACATGAATAAATGTTTCGAATTACTTAAGGGAAGTTCCTGACGAGATTTGATGTTCTTCTTTATCAATTCAAGAATATAAAATCGCATCGCGGTGATCAGCCGCGAGATTTGGTGTTCTTCTTTAAGGTCTGTTTACACAGGCGATTTTTTGTGCAATTTTTATCGCACTTTTCGATGCAATTTTTGTCGCGCGCAAGTTGAATCTTCGAATCGCGTGTGTAAACTAGCGGCGATTTCATTGCGATTTGGGCGCAATTTGTCGCTCAATGTAGCAGAGGTTTCGAACATGTTCGAAACCTCGATGCAACTTGGCGGCGATTTTGGAGAAATTGCAGCAAATGCCCGGGGGTGGGGGTACTCCCTGAAAATTTGGGTAGGGGTGTGCGGCACGCTTCTTGAAACCCTTACCCTATTTCAGACCAAAATATGCGATTTTTCCTACCCTATTTCTGACCTGACCCAAAATTCGATACCCTTTTTCAGACCAGGAAGTGCTTCCGTTTGCGTAAACATTTGAGAAGGGCTTCTAATTCCCGATGTTAATCAAACCGCATTTCTCGAGGGATGAAAAAAGTAGCTTCTAAAAAAACCATACCCAATTCCAGACCAGAGTGTGCAAACCATACCCTAATTCAGACCAAAATGGTCAAAATCTATACCCTATTTCAGACCAAAACGGCTTGAAAACCATACCCTTTAGGGCCGCACATACCTATATAGCTTATATAAGGGAGTACCCCCCCCCCCCCCCCCCCGGGAGCAAATGTCGCACACGAATCGCTCAGGAAATCGCCGCCAGCTTACACGCGCGGGAGTTGACACTGTTGACACTGATGACACTCGCTCGTTAGACCATTTTATTCGTTTCTTATTCATATCTGTACTTTATTATTTATACCTTGTTATTCTTATGTATTTCACACATTTTACTTTACATTTGTATATAGACTGACGCGGAATACATAATTTTTTATCCCTGATGATGCTGTTGATCGGCGAAAGCTTGGATTTTAGCGTTTATTCACAGTAGTTTTAGGCCTCATTCGAAAATTTTTATATAGTGAACAATGTTTAAATATGAATATATGAAAATATGAAATCCGTTTTTTATAGACTGCAGTTTTATTAGAGCCAGTCCAAACTTAGCTCTTGGTATATATTTTTTGAAAGTAAAATATCACATCGTTTATTATATCGGGCATTGTAATATAGTGGAGTGGCCGAGAAAAAAACTTGTGTTGAGAAGTTTTGGTCTCATGCATACATCACTCTTCATTCGGAATTATTATTTACCTATGTGACGAGGTGATTAACCTGTTCCTTTTTCTTGCCCCTCAAGTGAATATTAATAGCATAAAAACACTCGATACACTAATTTATCCGAGTGTATGTTGTCTCGGATAAAGTTGTCCAGTTTCAGTTAACTGTACAGTTCAGCAACATACTGGTAAGTTGAGCTTCTTTACGAGTCGTTTTCGAAAAAGGTCCGAAGTCAACGGACGCATCGTTTTGGAAACAATATCAGCAATGAACGTTTCTTTATATCTAAAATTTGACTCTCGTAAAAAGGGTGTTCTTTAGTCAACGCTTAGCGGAGGAAGTGATTACAGTATGAATCCCGGCAAACAAATTTAGATGAATTTTCTCAAGAGAGAATGACTTCTTATTTTTTTTTAGATTGAACTGCTAGGGAAGCTTAAGACCCTTTTTTTAACCAATACATAGAAATTGTTATAGAACGATAGATTTCATACATAAAACTTAATCTGAAATCAAAGATAAGGAGTTTTACACATGTAAAGTAAATTTAATTGTCAGAAAGAATAACTTTTTTAACAGTAGTTCAGCATTTCTTTATCACGAAATGAAAGTGGTTCATCTTCCGCTTGACCTGTTTTGAATGAATTAAAAACAGTTCATTGTACAAATAATAATGAACTGTCGAGTGCGCAAGGATGCAACATATTCCTATTGAGATAGAAAATCAAATTAAAATGTAGCTTAATGTTCTATCCTAAAAGTCAAGATGAAGAAGCCGAGATTTTTCTTGGAGTCTATAACCAATTCACTTTAAGTTCCGTCAGTATCGGTATTTTACAAAGGGAAGTTTTGGGTCGTCTTACACGTCTTGGCAGCTCTATGAGTTGGATTGACGCGTTTCTCATTTTTGTCCATCTCACTCATCACCGGCGGTAGGCGTAGATCTGACAGGCTGATGTTTTACTGAAAGCCACGCCAAGGGAAGTTACATCGTTACAGGAACCGTATCATTGGTTTAAATAATTCGATCTGAAATAACAAGAAATCCAAGTTGGTATTTGGATTTCATAGTATCAAAAGCCACGCCAAAAACAACGACAGGTAATAACCATCTCTTTGGCTCACAGTTCCAAGGTGGAGATCATGTTATAAACTGAGGCATTTTCTGCCTGTCCCGCTTTTTATGCGGGGGTTGTGTTCACTTCAGACCGGAACAAATTAATGTCTCGCTAATGACGACAATGTATATTGACATCCCAATTGGAGCCGCCCTTTCAGTTACCGTAAAGATCCGTAAGTAAAGACTTCCCAAAACTGAACGTCAAAAGCTTGTGGCTTTTAATGAATCCCGAAAGTAACGAGCCCAAATCTTCTTTAATTATACACAACACATTTTGAATTTTGTCTCATTTTTTAACAACAATTATTGTTTCGAATTTCTCTCTTTGGAAAAAGAGCTCGTTTTAAATGTTTGTGTTCCTCGAAAGTAACGACCTCCCGAAAGTAACGATCCCCCGAAAGTAGCGACCCCCCGAAAGTAGCGACCCCCCGAAAGTAGTGACCCCCCGAAAGTAGCGACCCCCCGAAAGTAGCCACACATGTCCAATATACACGAACGGGTACGATTCGTCAAAGTAAGCTCACCATCCGTACCATCCGTACAAACAGTAAAAGCAGTAGCGATTTGTCAAAGTGGGCTCGGGAACGATTCGTCAGAAGTTCGTGAGTTATTTTATAAATGAACATAGCTTTACATTTTCTTTTCACAGAAATTTAATCAAGAATGCATTGTCCCATAAAGAAATCGCCACTTGTCACGTTCTTTCTTTGTGTCACGGTTTACTCCAGCGTAAACTGTTATGGTAAGCCTTAATATAGATAGAATATGCTCATCTTGTTGCTGAATTCACAAAAAAGTAACAAATAAAAAGAGACGAAGATTAACAATGCCTTTTATTGGCTTTTACTCATGGTCGTGGCGAACGGTGCATGCCATTTCAACTTCCGCTTCTAGCGTAGCATGTGTATGATAATAACATTAAATAAAATATTCCTCAGAGCTGTATATCAGGAATGGCAGTTGGTTGCTACCTCATTCGAACGATCGAAAAACGATTTATTTTTTTGAAAGAAAAAAAAACTCGACAAAATGTCGTATCGCGTATGTAACATTGCGGGCTTAAACGGGATCCAATTTTGGCGGTCGAAAAACTGCGGCTTGATTTCAGAACAAAAGCAAATATTTAAATTTAGGTCAGTATACGTGAATATTTAGGTTAAGTTCGCGTGGAACAGGCCTTTAGTTTAATTAATTCCAAGTCGTTCAATGTAATCAAGGGTAAGCGAAACTTCTGCTGCCCCGCATTTCAAATTGGCCAGTTTTTGTTCATTACTCGCCAAATGGACCTCAATGTTTTTCTGTTCTTCAAAGAAACAAGATGTCAGGGATGAAAATAAAAAATTGTTTCCAAGTGTTTATTTTCTAAAAAATATTTACTGGGACACTGATTCAAAGTCTTATTCTATTTTTGGCGTCATCTTAAGAGTATGAAACTATTGGATGCTACAAAGACACCGGAAATCGAGCCATCCAATCCTTGGAAGGAAAGGATTCTGTCTTGGATGGATCATATGTCTCTCGTAAGAACCCCATTGCAAAGTGCGCTGTGGCTGCTATGAGAGCTGGATACAGCATGTTTGCAGTTCAGAATGGCGGATGGTGTGCAGCCAGTGCCACAGCACCACAGACCTTTAACAAGTATGGGAAATCCACAGCTTGCAAGTCAGATGGTGAAGGCGGACCGTGGGCTAATCAAGTATATGTGATCAAAGGTAAGTGAAATGGCTTCTGCCATTCAACATTATGGGTGAAGGATGGTAAATTCGAATTCCTATGCGAAACGGCGTGACTGCTAGTTTTTTTGGTAAGCCCTAAACGTTTTGAGATTTGAAAATGAGACAGACTCCTAAACGGCTTCTCGAAAAATGTAAGACCGCTAGACATAGCTAGAGAACGGCTTCCAAAAAGAAAAGAGAGACGAGGGAAATTTACCAACAATTTACGACATCCCTAGTTTTTGACGGACCATTTGTCACCCATAACATTTAACAACGCAATTTAACATGTGGCCATCAGTTAAAAAGTGCGTCCAATGTTTTGGCGTATCCAATTATCCTTTTAGAAAAAATTACACGAACCAAAGAAATCTTTTAATAGTCGTATTCCTTTGACTTTTAAGGCTATATATAATGCCTATCATCATGTAGACTTGTTAAATGTGATAAATGACTTATGATTTTCTTCTATTGTCAGTCATCGTATCAAAATTCGATGTTCGAAATGTCAGAAGTGACGTAACTTCAGTGGAAAAACTAAGGCCATTTCCTACACTTGTTAAACGTTGAAACACCAATCGTTTTTGATAGTTGCGTTCTATTTTTGGCTTTTTCTTAAGGGTATGTGACTATTGGATGCTACAAAGACACCGGAAATAGAGCAATACAACCATTGGAAGGAAAGGATTCTGTCTTGGATGGATCATATGGCTCTCGTAAGAACCCCATTGCAAAGTGCGCTGTGGCTGCAATGAGAGCTGGATACAGCATGTTTGCAGTTCAGCATGGCGGATGGTGTGCAGCCAGTGCCACAGCGCCACAGACCTATAACAAGTATGGGAAATCTACAGCTTGCAAGTCAGATGGTGAAGGCGGAGGATGGGCAAATCAAGTTTACTTTCTTCATTGTTAATTGCTGTTCAAACATGGGTCACCGTGATAATGTAAGGTGCACGTGCATAACGGGCTGTGTTCGCGGTGCTTAAAAGGTTATAGAGCAGTTTTCAATTGAGTGTCAAAAGTAATTACACAATTGCTTTGATTTTGCATTGCTACGATTTGTGATTGGCTAAAAAATCTCGCGCCACTCTCTCGACCAATCAGGAGTAAAATCAAAACCAATCGTGACTTGCTCGCACGCGTTTTCCCGCGCTTGGCGCCGCCGACATGTGATTGCTTCGAGCTCTGATTGGTTCATTGGATTGTTTACGACTGCTGTGATTGGTGAGAGTAATTACTTTGGTTTTAGTTTTACGACACTCAATTGAAAACTGCTCTAAATTTATATTTTTGGTTTGGTTTTAATATTTTCATAAAACGTTTTTCTTGTGTTCAGGTGTAAACCGTTGTGCATTTTTGCTTATTGGCTTAAATAAACGACTTTTGCTGGGTGTTTTTGTTGTTTTGCTTGTTATCAAATAGATAGATAGCAGATATTTGTGGAAACCCTTTCTTTCCTCAAGTCAAATATGGGTCTTGTTATGAGCCTCTTACCTTCGACATTGTGGATGGAAATCTACATGAAAGCTATCAAGCAGTACTTGCGTGGCAGTGGTAGTTTTCGTTACTTGTGAATTAAGCGCTGCTGCGAAGCGATTTCTTGTTAGCCCTTATCGTAGATGAGTACGCCACGCCAACATATCAGCGGTTTCTCGCTTTCTTGACCCTATAGTCTCGTTTTGATGTTTACGCTCATCGTCGTCAAAGGTTCTCGTAAACATCAAAACGAGACTATAGGGTCAAGAAAGCGAGAAACCGCTGATATGTTGGCGTGGCGTACTCATCTACGATAAGGGCCATTAAGCGAGTGCAACTTCGTGCCAATCCAAATCACAATGAATGTCATTTAAGTAACATCAGCAATACGACATGGGTTTTAGTTTAGAAGGAATGTTTCCTGGTAAAGTAGACGATATCAGTAACCTAAGACGATTTTGAAATGACGAACAAGTGTTGCGCTAAAAAAGACAAAAACTACGTTAGATTTTAAAAACTGGAATTTTTTTTAGACCTCAGTATCCACGGCAACAATTGACAATAATCCATTTTGTGTGTTTGAAGATGTCTTTATATTGCGATGCAAATCTTAGTTATTTTCAGATATAAATGTAATTTGTTAGCATGTGAAAAACATGTTTTACATGTGAAAAGCAGGACATTGGTATCAAAGCAAGGTCAACTCAAGTCTCGCTTCCATTCAAAGATCAGGTTCCTAAGCTCACAACTGAAGAATGGGCTATGAATTAGCTTCCATAACTGACGAGTTGTGGGATCGTTTGGAGGGACGCAGAATGCACCATTCGTCAGTTAAATTGGCAAATCATGGTTTCTCCCTTTCTTTTACCTTCGAAATGTTTAACACACATGAGAGGGGTCATATGAGCGCCTGGTTACAGTTGCCTTTCAGCTTCTCCAGTGCATAAAAGAATATCTCATAATTATTTTTCATTCCTCGTGCTTTGGAAGACAAAGGAACTCAGGATTGTCGTTTTTTAACGTCCTCCATGCACCCCCCCCCCCCCCCCCCCCGCCACCCAATCCCATCCCAAATGATACATCAAAGTGATCTGAGGTAGTGTCCAGACTCGCCAAAGTTTCTTGAGCGGAGAGTAATTAAATTTGTTGCGTAATGTGACTGATAATACGAGCTTAAACGTTAGACTCCATCGATTCATTGTCTGTGTAGTTCTTACTGTTATCCTTTCAATTTCCGAATATAAGATGGTTTCAAAGTTTTCAAAAAAAGCACACGGTCTAGGAAACAGTTAGTTATTTAGCGCGATCTTTTCAGATTTCTAGATTTTGTCGTTCAATCATTTGGTTCAAGCCTGTATTATTTTGCCTACGATGTTGTTCCCATTTTATCTCAGGGTTTTGATTGACAATAATTTTGTTGCGAGCTTACGTTTGGGTTCTTCACAGCTAGCAAAGTTGATTAAGCCATGAGTCATTACACTGAGCAAGAACTTGAACATGAGCAGAAGCGGAACGTGAAATAAGTGCAATTGAGTGTCGTAAAACCAAAACCAAAGTAATTACTCTGGCCAATCAAAACAGAGGCAGACAATCTAATTAACCAATCAGAGGTCGAAGAAAATACATGTCGCCGGTGCCAAGAAAGGAATCAGGAACGTGTGCCATGCGCGCGCAGGCTACCTGGAACGAGAAGACTGTCCGTCATTCTCGTCCCTAGAGCCACGATCCTTTTGGCCAGCGTCACGGATCTCGACCCCACTGTTACCATCCCCCCAGGTTACACCCTTGGGAATTTGCACAAACATTTTTTAACTGTACAGTAACTTGCTGCGGGCCTCCGCGAAAATCAGCACTGGACACCAGAGTAAAATCAAGGACAGGTTAACAAAATTTTGAGGCAAAATTGAACATGTCCTTCCCTGTTGGGCTTTGATTTTACTCTGGTAGCCAGTGCTGACCGCGCATCCGTGGTCTACTCCGTTCTTCACGCCTTTATGGCCCCTATTTTGCAGTGCTTTGTGATTTTGTGTAGCGGCATATTCGTCATAATAACAAGGGATGTTCAATTTGTTCGAAGAAATGTAATTTAATGTTATTCCGCTGTAAGGACGACCAGTCAGAATGGGAGGAGCACTTATTTTTGTGCAAAAAATGAGCCATTTGTGGACACGTGTCGAACGCCGAAAGCTACCGAACTCTCCTTCCTTTCAGTTATATTATACAAGGTAAGATAAATGGACTAAAAATCGTTCAAATAGCGTAGAAACACTGTATAAAGATAGAACACAACACCAATAAATTTTCAACGATTTTATTCAGCAATCTTGATTTTATATATTTCTTAAAACGTTGAATTATATTAATATTACGCTTGGGTTTCTTGTGTTGTGCCTGGCAATATTTACATTTATGAGCGGTCAGCTCAGAATAGTAACTTACGAAGCCAACACAAGTTATGCATAAAAGATTTTCTTTCGCTTTTCCAGTTAATGATCTTGAAAGAAAGCGACTTTCACATATTAATCTCCTGCCTTCCTCGCTGGAATCTACTCGAACTCAGTGTATCGAACTTTCGTAAAGTCATCGCCGGCGTGGATACCCCGGATAATTGAAAAACAATCGACTGCGCATGCCGACAAAATTTTTGATTTTTTTCTGCTATTGTAAAGAATAGGCGGCTGCCTCGCTAAGGTTCGCCAGCAACTACAAATTCTAATTTTAAAACTTCACTAAATCTTCAATATTTCTTATTTCTCTTAATTTTATAAATCCTTTGAGAAACCCAAAAATCATCCAAAAATTTACCAAACACCCCATAACATAGATTCATGAGATAAGCATAGAGTTTTTGGATTGCTTGAAACGTGAACGAGATATTGCCTTAAAGCCATGTCAAGTGGCGGAAAAATGACGTTCATATGGACCCTTGCTTTAACAACGAAGTTCCACTCTAAAAGTGAAGGCACCTCCTTCATTTCACATCTTTTGGGCGTGAATAAATAATGGCAGGCCAGGCCCCTTTTATACCGAAACTTTGGGGAAATGAGATGCAAGTCGATATTAACATAAACTTGGATCGCATAAAGCGCATCTGATTGCTTTGTAGCTATTTTCGCTCAGCTTATGTAAGCGCGGATATGACATCGCACGCAAATTTTCTTGGCTTCCGTTTATCTGAAAGAAATATAAAATGACTGCCTTGTGCTTATATAAACTAAAACAAACACTTGAGGGAGTTTGGGAGAATTCGAAAGTGTTTAAATAAAGGTTTAAATAAAGGTTTTTGTTGTTTGTTGTTTGTTTGTTTGTTTGTTTGTTGTTGTTGGTAATGTCGTCACCGTTGTCTGCGGGCAACAAGTGATGTAAGCACAAAGAGGCCAATCAAGATGACAAATAAATAACAAAACAAGTAAACAACGTAACTAAGGCATTTTATTTTGCAAAACCACTAGTTTTCTTTAAATTTCAGTCACATTTTTTTTTCAAGTCTCAAAGAGACCTGAAGACGTTTCGGCATTGAACTGCTCTGAAACTAACGTTACAGTTCAGGAAATCGCACCATCGCAAGAGGCCGGCAGCGTATTTACAGACTTGATGTTCTCCGCATATCTCAAGACTCCAATTTCTCGTATTCTGGGTTCTTTTTCAAAATGACAAAACCTTCCATAATCGGAGCAAGGGAAATATCTGATAATTGACAGTTAAGGAAAATAGAATTGACTGTGGATGAAATAATGTGACCGTTCAAACGAGAGCTATTCATGGGGTGCTGTTTATATGCTGTTAAAAGTGGTTATAACCTTCAACTCTGTGGATGAAATCCTACAGAGTGACCATTCAAATAAAAGCTACTGAGCGGTACTTTCTTGTGGTACTGTTCATTAATGTTCCGTACGAGGTGATTCTAACGTTTGAGCCTATGGATGAAATTCTAAATGGAACTCCCATTTTTTTGTTGACGTCGTGAAGCCTTGCATCGACGCCGTCGTCCTGGAGCCCGATAGAGAACTGAATTCATTAAAATACTACTCATGAATTTACCCTTACTTTGAATGTAAAGTCATTATCAAGGGCATGTTTAAAGGATACATTCCTCAGTGGCCAGCTCCGCTCTTTCTCCGTAAGCCAGTAGCACTGGTGTCGTGTGAGTCTGAAATCCTGTTATTGTCTTTGGCTTTCCTGCTTGACCAACCACATCAACAGCCTGCAATAAAACAGCACGGAAAACCTGAGATCTGGTATACTAAAAGTTATACTACAACCTTTGTTATCTTTGCTGGATGCTTGAGGAGGATGCCTTTGGATAAACGCCCAGCTCCACTTGAAACGCCCAACCTCAATTATGGAGACGTGGAATGTAGTTCTAACATTTGAGTCTGTGGACAAAATCCTATGGTGTGACCATTCAAATGAAACCTCTTCAGCAGCGCTTTTGCATGGTACCACTTGTTTTTCAATATTTTACAAAATGAAATTTGGGATTTATATGAATTTTTATCTGTGGCCCTCTTGGGAGTTATGGGGTAAATACGGATACCAAAAGGACGGACCCAAGTGTCAGTATTACAGAGGTGGTATTACGTAGATTAATATTTATGGGGATTTGGTCTTTTTTACCATTTGTTTTAGAATATTTTACAAAATGAAATTTGGAATTTTTTTTTGCATTTCGATTTTGGCACTCTTAGCCACTCTTGGGAGTTAAATGGATAATCACAGCAGGAACCCAGACAGGCAAGAAAAAAAAAAACAACAATGACGCTAACAATAACACTTGTAGCCTTTGCCTTTGAACTGAATTAGGCCTTTCTGAGCCTACACCTTACACAGAGAGACGACCTTTTGACTTGTCACGCAATCGTTCCTATCTACGTGACTCCATTATCACTTACCTGTCCGACTCTAACAGAGACTGGCAAAGGACGCAGTTCAGTGTCAAACGTGACCAGCATTCTGGGCTGCATGGCGGACACCAAGTTAAACAGGACATAGTGTGACTTACCAAGGATCACTGAATAAGATAACACACAATCACAACAGTTAGGACACATTTGTACTGGAATCACAAAGGTCAATGGGTTCGAATCCCGTCGAGGCCTGAATTTTTTCCCTCAGGCTCTAATAGGCCACTCCGAAAAACACCATAATAATCTTTTATGTGTAGGCGCAGCCTCACCGGGGTGTAATTATTCAAGTCCCCTTTGTTAGAATGGCACAATGGAATTCAGAGTACATGTAGGAACACTAGGATGTAGCAATTTGTGTTCGTATACAAATGTGCACCATTTGCAAATTGACATGAAGTTGAAGCATAGCACGTGCAGTTCGTGCTGAAAACAAAAGAAATTGGAAAAATCAGGCTTACATCAAGAACCACCCAAACCTGCACTTTAAAGAGTATTATGGTATTTTTCATAGTTTCTGGAGTGGGGAATTGCTACTCCTTCAGTTGCTGCATATCTGCGATGATCAGTTGTGCTTAGTAACCTGGCCTTTGAGTGAAAGTGAGGCTGGAGTTGACTTTGTTTTGATGCAAACCTTTCTGCTTTTCATATGTAAATCATGTTAGTTAGCATAAGAACAACATGATTTACATATGAAAAGAAGGAAGTCTATCAAAACAAGGTCAACTCCAGCCTCATATCCACACAAAGACCAGGTTACTAAGTAGAAACTGTAAAATGGTCTATTCTTTCTCCTAAAAAAGGGGTAAAGTCGCACACGAGCCACGATGGCCCACACGGCCGGAGCTTAACCCGGTTTCTGTAGCATGAAGCAACTAGGAATATTGCTACTCCCCCCTGGATGGGATGCTAGTCCATCGCAGGGTTACCCCCAGCATTTTGTCGCCGGAACCCATTTATACACCTGGGTGGAGAGAGACAGTGTGGAGTAAAGTTTCTTGTCTAAGGAAACAACATGACGGCAGAGACCAGGCACCGAACCACCGACCTTCAGGTTGTGGGCGGCACGGTGGTCTAGTGGTTAGCGCGTCGGACTTTCAACCTGCGTTGATTGAAGCTACTGATTATTTTTCTGTACTTGAGCAGTTTAAATATTTATTTTATTGATTCCCAATCAAATCCACACTCATCTATCACTTCCCAAACAGTGAATTATTTCTGTTACATTTGAATAGACTACTTTCAAAAGCAATGAAATCAGTAAAAATCGACATTAATATGACATGCATTCCGCAGTCCATAATCCGAGGAAGTCCAGTCCCGAAGTCCAAAATTTTTTAAATCCGATGCTGCTGCAGTAATGATGCCATTTTTCTGTGTGTTTCTATTGTCCACTCTTTTAAAAAGTCTTGAAATTACTAACCACAGGCAGCGAGGACTGCTCTGACACAGGCATTGTAAAGAATCAGCAGTAAAATGTAGAATAAATTGACAATTATGCTTACGAGCGTGAGAGATCGATGTTAACATTTTTGCCTCAGAAAAGCTCAGATTAAAATAGCTCTTACATGTATTTCTAAAATATCCAGGTTATAATCCACCCCCCCCCCCCGGTTATAGGCCTATCAGTTTGGTAACAAAGCATTATCCCAGTTGTACCCCCTCCTATATACAAGCACACCACAGTTCCTTAACAGCAATGCTTTACAAAAGATCATGCAATATTTTCTTGCTTGACAGCCGAAAAACCCTTACAAAGTGGTACACATGTATAAGCCTGGGCTTATAACTGGGATTTTACAGTACATTATGCTCAACTTCTGTCATAAGATTATACTTTCTGGGAAGCATACAATGTATGTTCTGGAGCCCAATTACATTTACAAATAATAACAGACCAAATCAGGCTTACATCAAGAACCACCCAAACCTGCACTTTAAAGAGTATTATGGTATTTTTCATAGTTTCTGGAGTGGGGAATTGCTACTCCTTCAGTTGCTGCATATCTGCGATGATCAGTTGTGCTTAGTAACCTGGCCTTTGAGTGAAAGTGAGGCTGGAGTTGACTTTGTTTTGATGCAAACCTTTCTGCTTTTCATATGTAAATCATGTTAGTTAGCATAAGAACAACATGATTTACATATGAGAAGAAGGAAGTCTATCAAAACAAGGTCAACTCCAGCCTCATATCCACACAAAGACCAGGTTACTAAGTAGAAACTGTAAAATGGTCTATTCTTTCTCCTAAGTTCGTATGAATTTATTTTCATACACACATTATCAGCTGGGACACAGAATTTGAAACCGCTCAAAGTTTCAATAGGAGCCTATGGGAATTCTAAACTAACACTCTCGTTTGGACAAAAATCTCAGTCACTGTCAAGGAATTTGAACTCTTGTCAGCTACAGTTCCCGTTCCCGTTCCCGTTTGGCCCTGGCTTAATAATAATAATGATCACGAAACGTCTTTTTTAAATCGGGAATCAAATATAACTTACAAAATAAAACTTCAATTTTGTTCATCAGCAGTAGCTATCAGATATTACAAAGCAAATTCTGCCTTTAAAATTGTCACCTCAAGACTATTTCATTTATTCTTTTTCCGAAATACGGCCATTTAAACGCACCTTTGGGATTCTAAGTTTACCCATGTATTTTTACTCAATAGCACAAAATGCGCTCCAGATTGCGATGTAAACATGTCAATCATCGATAAAACTAACAACCTACCATTCTTGACATCCAAAAATGACACGAGAACAGACAACAGGCCACCCACGGCCACTGGCATCATCAGTGAGCGGTCACAGTGATACGGACCCAGTGTAAGAGTACCCTTGCCAAGATGAACTAAACCCTGATGATAAACAACAGTGCCACTTGAGTTGGTCAGCAAATAAGTTTTTGAAATGAAATTTTCGACCCGTTTTTTATACTAAAAAATTGAAGTCCATGTTCCACTGATTCAAATTTAAGTTTAAATTAAGTTATGGTCAAGCGCGCGATTTATTTTTTGGCCTATTTGAACCAAAAATATGGGACAACCAGCGCGCGGCCAAAATATGCAAACTAGGACTTGTGACGTCAACAGTTGTGCATACCTTAGCAGTCAACATGGTAGTCAGAATTCATCGTCGGAGGACATTTCCAACTAAGCAAAACTGCAAAAATATAGCTAAAAAAGTGGTTTGTTTACGAGAAATACTGAAGCGTCTGAAAGCGACTCCGCACTTTTGGCATTTTTGCACAACTCATGACGTCACCATGTTATTTGCTTCTGCTTCTGTTTTTCTGCCGTAAGGATCAGTTTGCCGTTTTTTTTTTGTTAAGTTCACGTATTAATACTGATCTAGGTCTGGAAACCCAGATCCGGCCATTCTCAACGGTTTGTTGCAGTGATCGTGCATTCTATATTACTTTTTATACTACTAGTAGTAGTTCCAGGCCCCAGGACGCGGAAAGTTCATTTTTGACCAACTTTGGACGTCCAAAAAATACTTTTCGTTGCTTCACCATAACTTAAATTGGAAAATTATGAATCAGTGGAACATGGACTTCAAATTTTTAGTATAAACAACGGGTCGAAAGTTTCAGTTCATAGGTACTTTAACCCTTTCACTTCTAGAGTCAATTATGGAGACATGTAGTGTAGTTCCAACTTTTGCGTTTGTCAACAAAATCCGATGGTGTGACCATTCAAATGAAACCTCTTAGCAAGTACTTTTGCATGGTACCACTTGTTTTAAAATATTTTACAAAATGAAATTTGGGATTTTATATGAATTTTTATCTGTGGCCCTCTTGGGAGTTATGGGGTAAATACGGATACCAAAAGGACGGACCCAAGTGTCAGTATTACAGAGGTGGTATTACGTTGATTAATATTTATGGGGATTTGGTCTTTTTGGGACCAAGTGAAGTGTCTGTAAAGAAGAGGTGTCCTTTAATATTATAGAGGTTTTGCACGGCAGCCATGTTGCATGGCAGGAACAATGAAAATGTTTTGCATTAGAAAGAACATTCTTTCCCATGGGGAAAAGAATCTATTGTTCCTGCCATGCAACATTTGCAAAACCTCTATTGGTGTGATAGTAAGCTCTTCTTGGAAGCGTAAGCTCTTCTAGGATTGATGTCTGAGAGCAGTAAGCGGAGAAGGTTACATCACTAAGCACCTTTTGATCAAACGTCATGTACATGTGTATCACTAAAATTCGGTTTTCAACTCAGTTGAGACAAATTTTAATGCTCCACTTTGGAACCAACGCAGCACCATTTTCTTTTTTCATAAACTAACCCCTTAGTACATGTATATTTAACTTTTAAAGTATAACCTGACGTAAGTAACCCCTTCTCACCTGTGCGAGTCGCACCATGAACAGATTGTTAGCGTCCTTGTGGTAGTACATGGCTAGCTGTCGAAGCATTCCCCCAAGTCTCGCATTGTTGGTACCTGTACAAAACAAAAGAATAACTTGCCTCAGTTGCTTGTACACAACTCTACTGAAAGCAAATAAAAAACATTTTTTAACACTACTTGTAGCCATGCTGACCTCACTGCCACAGCCTGTTACCGTTTTTATCATGTGCACTTTAAAAAATTCAGATGAAAAAAAAATCTGTTTTTATGCCCCACCCATTTTATAATGCAAAGTTCCCGTAAGAAGTATTTTAATTGAATACAACCCCACTGAGAGTTTTTATTTAAAATTTTACATCATTCAAAACAAAATATTGCTGTCAGTATTGAGAGAAATCATAGCATATATAACTAACCTGCTCCGACAATTCCCATGGCGAAGATAGAGTTGTGTGACACCTCCGCATCATTGTCATGTGACAGCTTACTAAGAGTATCGATGATACTCAGTTGAGGATTAGAAGCTGATAGAATGGCAAGAGCCAGAGGAACTGCACGGCGTATAACTGGTTCACCATATTGCAGCTGAAATGAATAACCCACATTTTACTATCAACTCAACTTATGTATCCCTTTAAATAATTCATAACTCTGCAGATAAGCTTCTGAATCACACAAACGTATTTAAATTTCCCCACCCTCGAATAGCTCTTTTAGCTTGCTTGTGGGTGGCATACAAATTATGTTAATATTATTTTGTTTCTTAATTAAAGTTGCTGTTGTTGTTAACAGAAACTACTGTTGCCTTTCCTGTTTCTGAGCCTTCAAGAAAAGATAACATAAGTTGTCTATTGTTTCGTAATAGCCGTAGATTGCGAGCAGTTAAAAAAAATAAGAGACTGCTCGCAGTCTATAAAAGTCAGTGAAAGCAATAGAGACCTCAGAAAATCACGTTCTAATAAACTCGTTCTCGTGGCGGTATGACTGCTTAAAGGTGGTTGCTCTGTTTAAGTACTATTTCACTGCTACTTTTGAACAATTTCATGGAAATCATCTGATTAACATTACCAGAAACCCTAAAGAGTTTCAATTAGTTTGCAGATAGAAGTTATCGGGTGTTTGGATTTAATAATGTTGTTGGGAGTTTTAATGTGAAATATAGCAGAATACGAAATAATCAGCATTTAGCAAAGTTGTACAATTAGACATGACTTGATGTTAACATCTACAATTTGAACACCAAAACAGTCCACCATCAAACTGGAGCGCTCTTGCGTGGGCAATGTTTGTTTTTGGTCTTCTTTCTCTTCTTTTAAACCCCTCATATTTCATAACAATTCAACCAGTATTCCTTTAAGGTCTCTTATCTCTGATACATACCAGATGGTTGCATGTTCTGAGCGCCATTTGAGCACCAATCTCCTCGCCCATGGCCACCAAAGCGATCCCCAGTACTGCCACGCCCTGATGGCTGCCATCATCTGGCTTTTCAGCCTCCTTCTTGTCCTTATCTTTGTCTTTGTCTTTGGAATCTTTGTCTTTTTCCTTTTCTTCATCATCCTTCTGTTCAAAGTGTTCACTGCAGATGTGCAGCATCTCCTGAATTTTGAGAACGTTTCCAGTACCTAATGCAAGCACAATGATTTACAATTTACGTTCTATAATGCTCAAACAAAATTCTAAAAAATTGCAGATTTATTTGGTAAGAAGTACTACAGGCGTTATTTGGCAAGCACGACTTACCAGCATAAGCACAGATTTATTTGACAAAATATTGAAAACAAACAGAAATACATGAGCAATTTGACAAGCATTAGTTACCAGCATAAGCGCAGATTTCCACTAGGATAGAAGCCCACTTTCCAAGTGGTTCTGGGACGACTTTCAGTGCCTCCAGAGTAGCTTCAGCTGCTTCTTGTTTTCCTATGAACACAAATCAAGAATTTCGTCTTTTAGACATTAACAACATTTTATACTTAACTTTTAGTTTCTTTTTTAATATCAGTATGCAAACGTAAGAGGCGTGTAGTAAGATGCCAGAAGATCCTCTGGTACTCAGAGTAGGTAGGTGATTTAAGGTTACAGTGTACCTTCAGATCGAAAATTTATCGAAATTTTTTTTTTGGCGTCAAAATAAAGTTTACAGAATGAACTTTCATTCAAAAAAAAAATCGAAAAATAGTGAAAATTGACGGAGAAATGACAGTATAACTTTTGTGGGCGGAGTTTGTTTATGAGGCGATATGTTTTTTTAAGCGCTGTTTTCTCAAAGTTAATTTTTCGCTTGTTGGGGACACTTTAAAGAGCTACAACTCAAAGGAAATTTGTTCGATTTTCCTCAAATTTGGACAGAAGTTAGGCTAACATATAATCAACAAAACGTGTCGGCGAATTTCTTATTTCCGAAAACTTTTTCGTCAAGAGCCATTTCCGTGCGATCATTCCAATTTTTTTTCTCCCTTTTTCGAAAATATTCTGTAGCTTTTCATTGCAATTGAATATGGGAAATCGCCGACACGTTTTTTTAGCGCTTCGTGTCCGAAAACCCGAGAACAAATCAAATTAGCAAAATACAATAATCGCTTTGAGTTATAGCGTTTTAAAGCTGATTCGGACGTTCGAATTTAGACGTCGTAAAAAATTCGACAATTCACTTTATTACCAAATGGTTTCCATATTTAGATAGCCAGCTCTATAAGCTTTAATTTGATATCTGGGTTTAGGTATGTTAAGTGTAATTTTAAGACACTAGAGCTGTTATACTGGAGACACCCCCGAAGGTACACTGTAACCTTAAGAAAAAGTAAAAAAAAAATACTGGTTGGAAAATTTTCAAACTATTGACTGAGAGAAATGATATATATTTGCAGGCAAGGTGTACACCATGATGTGAAACAGAATATGAGCTCTGAGTTTATAAAGTATGACACCAACAGAACTAAAGTTTGTTCGTGTAGTCCACAGCCATATAAAGTTGTATCAAAGTTACAATTTCACTAGTGAATTTTTTAAACCAATGTTCATCTACCATAATCAGCAATGCAAACGATGAAATATCACATTGTGATGAACAGTTAAAACAACATCAATTTAACTATCATTTTTAAAATTACATTCTTGCCTTGTTCTAGTTACACAAACTACCTACTAGTTTGGAGAGCACGAAAGAAGTGTAAGAGTTGCCCGAGCCGATAGCTGAGGGCAACTCTAGCTTCTTGAGCCGAGTGCTCTCCAAACTTCCCACGTGCTCCATAACTCGATAGTGCACAGCTAAAAGCATGAACCAATTGTTTTATAACATAGCCGGTGGAATTGTGTATCAAATCCGACGCGAAAAACGGACAACAATATCAGAAGTGATTGTTCGCGGTAAGCGAAATATTAAGCAAAATAGGAATTGGTTTTATTTCAAATTTTCTGTTGAAAGCTCGAGTTTTATTTTACTGCAGTTTAAATACAAAATTCTTTACCTTTAAAAAAGAAATCACGGTCAAGAATGGCACTTTTATTCATCAGCGTGCATTATCGGGATTTTGAGCACGCTTAGGTATACCGAATTTGATTGCGCGGCTCTGCTAGCTATGTTTATAACACCAATGAATCAAGTACCGGGAATCAGGGCTGGGTTGTTCAAAGCACGATTAAGCTAACCCAGGATTAGCGTCAATAATATTTTGAATCCAGTTAAACGACTCAACAATTGAAAATTTTTTAAAGTTTTCTGCCCTTCAGTTTCACTTCTAGCTATAAATGACCTTTTGAAAACATTCTTAATCAGAGAAATGAAATCCTCGGTTAACTTTTAATCTGGGATTAGCCTTAATCAGCTTTCGAACAACCGGGCTCAGAAGTATAGTTCAAGCTCTTCTTTGGGACACCTCTATAGTGCGGAAACTTTGACCTTTCCTTTTGGTGCCTGTAATAAGGACCCATCTTACATGTGTAGCTGTGGGGGGACTATGCAAGATACCACCCATCTGATGAGCCTAATGGACACAACTTATTGGCCTAAAAATTTGGAATGAGCCTTTACTTTTCTGTGTGCATGTAGCTTGCATTGCTAGTAAAACAGCACAAGAAGGTTTGAATCTTTTCCTAAGTTTCTACTCCTGATTAAGTGAAAGCTATACCAACAAGACACAATCTTTTTAAGTAGGGAAGGGGAGTACATGTACATAAAGAGACCATCTGTCTTTTTGTAAGACAATAGGCTCTGTTCAAGTACAATAGTTTTGACCATTTTTAATATTTTCTGCTTGAGGTTGAAGGTACATGTCTCTTACCCAGGAAGGTCAAACCAAGTCCAAGAGCTAAGTTACGAGAATTTGTTTCTTTGACTTCTGTCTCTGAACGCTCCATCATTGTTTGAAGTATGGTTGACGTCACATCACCATTACATGTTCCTATGGAAACCAAACCACATGCAATAGCTGCCATGCCAATCACCTGAAAAACAAAAGCAAAATACAAAAACATTGGTGTAAAGTGGAATCCAAGGTTGTGCTCTAAGCGAAATCATAGGGAGCCAAGAGGGTGTCAACTATGAAATTTGGGGTGAACGGCACTAATGTTTTGTGTAAACATTAGGTTTATCTTGTCACCTGAGAACAAACGTTAGTTGCCTGTGGCACCTGGGTACTGCTAGAGCACAGTCCTGGAATCCCATTAATATTAACACTGACATTATATATGTTGTGGTTCATTTTTATCTCATGAATATGCAAACATGTTCAAAGAGATATAGTATACATGTACAGATATGCAAATCAGTCACTCCATTTCCCTCAGTTGTAAACTTATTAACGTAATCACCATAACACAGGGTTTTACTACTATACTGATTTGAGAAATTATATAAAAATATAAACAGTATTTCTAAAATTAGGCAAAACATATACAGTGCTAAATATTATCTCACCTCTAAGTTTGACTTTGGATCAGCTAGAACAGGAAGGATTAGAGACAAGACATCTTGTCTGTTAGAGCCAGCATACGCAAGGCCAAGCCTGGTAAGGAAATGAACACACTATTTAACACTTGAAAAATTTCTTCTTCTCCATTAATTTTGCATGTACTTCTTTGGCTGGAAGTTCTATAGTAAGGTACAGGTGATAATGTCATGTGGTAAATCAGGTATCAGGCTTTTGATTAGAAGGTGGGCCTGGTCTCTGTACTTCTTTGGAAAACAATCCGTGTTACATGTATAGATTTATAGAGCTGGGTCACTCAGGTGAATAAATGGGAATGAAATGAAAAATGCTGGGGTTCAGCTTTCTCAACACCAGTAAGCTGTAGGGTCAATCAGCCACCTCCTCTAAAGCAGCAACTTCCTCTGTCCACCAAGAAATAATTGTAGTGTGTGCTGTGTCCTATGACACCACGGACTACTTCTACAGTTGACCAACCTAGTCTTTTTTAAACATTTTGAGAAGGCTGAGGTTAACCCTACAAGAGCCGGCACCAATCAGCAATCTGGCAAATTCATTTTGCTTACTTGAAAGAGCCACTTTTCCTTTTTCTATTTAGTACATAAGCTTATGTACAGCTGTACAATGTAAAAAGCAGGATTACGAAGATTGTGACTTACCCGACTACAGATCCAAGTCTCATGATGTTATTATTGTGCAGAACATAGTCTGACAGTAAGGCAAGAGCAGGGTCACATTCATTTTTCACTCCAGAGTTAACAATACCACAAGCCAACAAAGCACCAGCCTACCAAGAATCACAAGGACACTTAATGATATACTACACAAAGTAATATAACATAAAAGCTCTATAAATCCCCCTCCCCCTTTCCCCTTTCTATTAAGTCCCCTTTTGGAAGTCAGATTTTGTTATAAGCCCCTCTCTCTTTTAAGCTCTCTCCCCCCTCCCCCCCCCCCCCCCCCCCCACCTTTTCAGATAGGAATCACGGTCTTTCAATGTCCAGAAAACTGATTTGAGTTTTCATTTATGATTTGAAATATGTCTCCCCCTCTGTTCTTGAGGACTAAAATTAAACAACACCCCTCCCCCAGGACTTAATAGAGCCTTTACGATAGATCTTAGTGAAGCAGTTAGTGTGATTTTATCAACAACAGAAAATTGAACCCCAATTTCTAGAATAGGCAGCTACATGTACGCTGTAAAGCTAGAGCTCTGATGTCTATTTGAACTCAACTATTGGTAGCTGTGTTCTGAAATATTATTTTCTTTAATATAGCTCAGATATCTACTTCAAAAGCTATTGATCACAAGATGTCTCAAGTTGTTAATTAGCCTTATCACACTGCTGGTACATGTACAGTACCTTGATGTAGTCTTCTGTAGAATATAAATATTTGTCGATCTGTGTGAGTCCTGCATCAACATCCCACAACAAAATGAGTCCCAGAGAAGCGGTTGTACTCATCATGCCTAAAGAAAGCACAAATTCAAATTAAAAAAAACTGCTGCAGTACATGCCATTGTGCTGTGTTCTTAGAAAAGAAATATTTTTCTCAAACTAACAGGAAAACATTGATCACAGGGCTGTCATTAAGGGCCATCACCCGTAGCATCCATTACAGGTGAGTATACTTGATGGGACCTTGATGTTATGGGTGATCTTACCTAATATATGTTGAGTTTACCGACAAAGCAACAAGCTTGTTACAGGTGTTAAGATCAGAGCAACGCCTGTCTCAAATCTTAATGACAGCCCTGAATACAACCTAAAAGCAAGTCATGGGCGTTATTTTGATGTCCCACTGATTTCTCACATTCTGTCATTACTGTCAACGAACAAATTTTAATTTTTAACTTGGAATGTTTTGTTCTTACCATGCTCTTTGTTCTTGTAAATCCACTTGTTCCCATCTTCTGTTAATAACTTGTCAGCACCAAAGGCAGCATTAACAAAAGAATTCACAAATGAAGAAGCTAAATTTTGTCTTGCAGAGTCCAGGGCAACACCACTAGAAACCCCTGTGCATTCAGGAGAAAAAAAAAACGTTAAATTAATGATACAGAAAGAACAGAATACATGTACAAGTCATACACAAGAACAAAATGAGCTGCCAACTTAGGTAACATTATCTTTTAATTTAGGCAACTGTATAATTAAATGACCAAATACGACCAACTAGAACAATATGTTCATTTGTATAAACTCAACATCAAGAAATTCAAATTTTCTGTGTCGATAAACAAAATAAAGAGCATTTTATAAGGAAGTAAGAAGTGCATACCTTTGTTCTCAAGATGTGTTTTATAAATATCCTCGGGAACTTTTGGCTCCATGATATCCAACTACAAGAGAAACAATTTGAAAACTCATTTATAATTCATGATGAGAACACAAAGGAAATCACTACCATGAAGGAGGTTTGGACACCTGGTCTTAATTTGTGTAGAGTTTTGTTATTATATTCCTTTGTTTTCACTGCATTTAATGATCAGTTTGATAAGTTATATCAAACACTCAAAAGAGTGTTTCATAAGGGATCCAAACACCTTGATGTGGGTTGAAAAAAAAAAACCCTCGGCTTTACCTCGCTTTTTCCAACTGCTGCTCAGTGTTTGGATGTCCGGATGAAACACTCTTCCTCATGTTTGATATAATTATTACTTGAAATACATGTTACATGTATCATCAATGCATTAGCAGGGTGTCAAGCAGGACATAGGCTCAAGAAAATAGGAAAAAAGGAAATTTGAACATGAAAAACAGGAAAATAAATAGGAAAAATCATGAAAAAATAGGAGAAAAATAGGACATTTCACAAGTAGCTTACACAGCATATCAGCATGACATTCACCTTTATAACACCCGACAAGTGCAGCATTAACAAAGAAACTATGATTGCTTCAAATGCAAAGCATTTTACAGTTAATTTATGTAATTCACTTTACTGACTCAAGGTTTCTAAGAACTCAACACAACTTAAGTTTTCTCCAGATCAACATGAACAATAGAAAGCTCACAAACTTATCTGTACTTCAGTGTAAAAAAGAAATTGCCTCTCTCCCAGGCATAAAAATCTTCATTCTTTGTACATCATGAACCAAAAAATAGGAAAAATAGGAGGCTTTTTTAAAAAGATACATGTAGGAGGATATAGGAATGCCTCCCAAAAATAGGAAAAAATACGAACTTGACACCCTGCATTTGAACATCAAGCGTTAACATGTACAGTACTTTATGTCCTCTTCCTTTACAGGGGCAATGTAATGGAGAATTTGCTTTCTTGGGTCAACACTGTAATAAATATTGACCAAGTACTCTTAGAGCACTGAAAAGAAAAATATCAAGTGATTCCTCAAAGAGAGAACAAATTAATTATAACCAGTTTACAGTGATTTTTCCAAAACATAGGGGCAGAACTTGAAAAAAATTGGCAACTTCTTTTTTGTAGAGTGGTAAAGTTTGGTTTTTAACTTGGAACAGTTATCTGAAGAGCTACATGTAGGCCTTAAAAAGATGTCCCATACCTCCCTAGCAAGGCTAAGAAAGTTGTTGTTGAGATGCGCATTCGACATGATTTCCACTAAGTCATCATAATCATCCATATTTTCATCTAGCTCCAAATAGATTTGCTGCCTTGCTAACATAAATGCCATCTGTTTCTGGATTAATTTCTTCTCATCACTGGTACGTAAAACAAAAGAAACAAAAACTTGTTAGTACATCTTTCTGTAGAATCAAAATTGAGTAAGGAAGAGCATTTTTGTGCATTCAGTACTAATTGTTACAGTACACAAGGTGGTGGTAACTTTTGAGTCTGTGAATGAAATACTTCAAGTGTGACCATTCATTTGAAAGCTTTTTGAGCACTATTTTCCTGTGGCACTGTTTGTCATGCTAGATAAGATGGCTCTATCTTTGTGTCTGTGAATAAAGTGTGACCATTAGATAAAAGCTATTGGTAGTAGTTTCCTGTGGCACTGTTTGTCATGTTGTTTAAGATGGCTTTACCTTTGTGTCTGTGAATGAAGTGCAACCATTACATAAAAGCTATTGGTAGTAGTTCCTGAGGCACTGTTTGTCATGTTGTTTAAGATGGCTTTACCTTTGTGTCTGTGAATAAAGTGTGACCATTACATAAAAGCTATTGGTAGTAGTTTCCTGTGGCACTGTTTGTCATGTTGTTTAAGGTGGCTCTACCTTTGTGTCTGTGGATGAAGAGTGACTAGTAGTTTCCTGTGACAGGGCTGTCATTGGTAGCTGGCAACTGCGGTGAAAATGATTGGCAACTTACAGCCATGCTCCGTCACGCGTGACCAGTATTTTTGAAAATTGAATGGAGTTTTCAAGATTACGCGTCGGTTTTGAAAATTCATTCCGAGATTCGGAATTCCCGTGTGAATTTTACCACATTTTCGGAAACAAAGAGCAACAAAATATCATTTTGTTTGAAATGTTACATATCCAAACAATATTAGGTTTTTTTATGCGTGCAGCGAAGTTATTTTCCGTTAATTTGTGACTTTCAAAGTGTTTTCCACAAAGATCTTCAAGGTTTCATTCAAATCTCGGACGTTACAAAGAAATATTCAAATGTTCATTCCATTCTTTAGATTACTGGTCACGCGTGACGGAGCATGGCTGTAAAGTTTGAAAATGACTGAAGGACAACAACCATGCTGGGCTATCTTGAGTTGATGACTGCCTATTTTCCTTGTGTATGCAGCAACCTCAAATTTTAATGACAGCCTGTCCTGTGTGGTACTGTTGATTAAGGAGGCTCGTACCCATTTCTCAAGTCCACACCCTTTCAATTTTAATGGGCCATATCTTTTGTTGTGGTGCATAAAAAGACAAGCCACTTTGCATGCAAACACACAATACATTGAACTTTATGGGAGTATAGGATTTGTTTACATCGGTGCTTCCATGGCAACGGAATGGTGATCCTCTGAAATTCACAAGTTGCGGAGTTTCTCTAGATCAAGAGAAATTTTTGTAAAACCCGCTAGTGGACTAATTGATTAGACCATGGGCTTCAACTGGACAAAGTTTAAAAGCAATATATGAGAGCGTTTTCGAAATTTTTAGGGATGAAGTTTTGGGGATTATAAATACAGTGAAAAACATACTATCGACATAATTGGCTAATATCTAAAGAAAATGATGTGCGATGGGGATGCAGTTTCATCTCATAGTAGTTTGATTCCATTTGAAATGGTGTGTGAAAAAGTGAGGGGGTTGCTTTGGCCGATTGCAAGAAAGAAGGATTTGATTAGCGTGCGTTCAGCTGCTCTTGTTGCCATTTTTGTATGTAATTTGGTCTACGCCTACAAATGTGATGATAATTTGGAAACCGCGAGATAAATTTTTTTAAAAATTTGACAATCTCAAGATTGGTCATCAATTTATATGGCCTGCAAGTTTCAAAGGCATTGAAGACATGCAAGGCAATAAAATAGGGCCTCCAATGAACCAATTTTTTCCCGCAGATTTTGTGTTTACAAGTGAGCGTCCTCATTATTCACGAGTATTGTTTTCGAGTTTCATATGCACGTGCAAAACTTTAGCAAAAAATGTATTTGCATCGGAACAGAACGCTCGATTGCTTTCCGAAGAATTTTCCGAAATATGCTACTACAACAACTACGTAAAGTTCAATGTATTGTGTGTTTGCATGCAAAGTGGCTTGTCTTTTTATGCACTACAACAAAAGATATGGCCCATTAAAATTGAAAGGGTGTGGACTTGAGAAATGGGTACGAGCCTCCTTAAATATATACCGTACAAATTGGTTCTAACTTTCAACTATTTGGATGAAATTTCAAAGCATGGTCTTTGAAACATATGTTCCTCTAGAATTGTTGGTTTTTAATTGTTTGGGAATCTCCTGTTTTTACATGTAAAATTTTAAACTAAGAGGAGGTTAGATCATACTGTACATGTACCTTCCAGTGCAAGAAACAAATATGTCTTTGATGAGCTCAACATCATTTAAATGGATTGCCAATTTCATGGCTTCTGGTTGATGATCAAACTTTCTAAAAATATTCAATGCAGTTTTCAGCAATCTGCTGTCCTCTGGCTCCGGCACGTAACTCACACAGCTGCATCAGGAAAGACATATAGGTAACAGAGATAAGAAAGACGATAAAAAAAAAAAAACAAGAGGCTGCAAGTACTGTAGCCTACATGTATACTCATGTGCATGAGATGCTAACCAAAAGACATTAACTAAAACAATGCTTATTTATCATGCAATATTTTCTTGCTTGACAGCCGAAAAACCCTTACGAAGTGGTATAAGCCCGGGCTTATAACTGGGATTTTACAGTACATTATGCTCAACTTCTGTCATAAGATTATACTTTCTGGGAAGCATATGTTCTGGAGCCCAATTACATTTACAAATAATAACAGACCTTGAAACTAGTTTTTCTTTCAGGCAGTGCTACTTTTATTGGTTTTGTTACTTTCGGAATTTTCAGTCAAAAGTCAAAGCTCTCTGAGCAGACACTCTGGTAAGCAGATAGCTCTACTTACGACCACCTTAACAAAACCCTGTTTGAATTCTCCTCTTACAAGAATCATTCCCATGAATGGCCAGCTTCAGTTATGGATGCTTTCTGTTTCCCGAGGGTGTCCACTTACAGGAGCTGTGACTGTAGTAGTGACATAATTTAGAAATTTTTTCATTTCTTGTCCCTTTACATTTCCTATAGAAGTATTGGGGAGAAATTGTTTAGATATCAAGAGAATTCATCTTGTGTGATCATGTCCTTAATTCTCATGACCTTTTTGATTGATAAGGCATTGATATTACAAGGAGAAATTTTGATGCTGATCACTCTTAGGGCTTAAAGGGTTAAGCAATAACAATTAAGCATGAGGAAAGTACAAGTCATGTTCTACCTCCAGTCTGCTATTCAAACTACTGGTGTTCAAGATACTGACCTTGTAAGGTAGAGACACACTCGCTGAAAGCTGCTTTTGTCAACATATTGGTCAATTAAATCCAGATGTTCAATCTCCATCAATAAGTCACAGGCCTCAGTTTCTGCATTGTGCTGCATATTGTATGGTATTATTTCTTTGGCGAGGGTTACCAGGTCGTCTACTGACTCCTCTTTGTCTGTTCTCTCACTATACTCTCCACGGATTTCCTCTGCCAAGTGTCTGTGGTTTAACCATCATATTTATAAATTTATGGTCAGAGGTGCTTACCGTTTACACAAACCATCTGGTTGGAAATTTCATGCACATGTATGCAAACATTAAATGATTTAAATGCAGTTAAATGAACAATTATTTAATCATGTTAATGACAACAGGCTTGTAGTCTCCTTCTGGACAGATGTTCATCGTCTGAGTGGTCAGTGGTCCAGCTCACTAGTTCAGTCTCAGATGACATGTCACAGATATACTGTAGCATGGTCCTTTAGTCCTCAAGTGTTTAGCGTGGTTTTAGCGATTCTTAGCAGTGTGTCTTGAATTTTTACATGCAGTGGTGCTTCCTCCCCCTCAAACCCCATCTGTCTTCTTTTCATCATTCCACTGAGCCAATCAGTGTGACAGGGTGCCTGGAATGAGGGCTGATGGCTGGGTTGCAGGGATTTGCTAGCCATGGTTCCAGTGGCATTTTTGAAAATCAGTGTTTGTACACTACATTTTTTTTATGAAAATCATGTCTTTGTATTATTTATTTGTTATAATATTTATATAGAGTACCATTACCAAGGAGATGATGAGAAGAGGATCAGTATACGTTTGCACTGTGGAAGTTTTACTTGTAAATGAAATGGCATTATAAAAAAATAATTTATTAATTTTATGATGAAAACTGTACTTTAAAACTAACCTGACATATTCATGACCCCATGATTCTAGTTCTTCTTTGGAGCCAAGCATTCTAAATTTCAGACATTCACGACCGTCACTGATTGTCATGCCAAGAACTGAGATAATATCCGCCAAGAATCTCTAAAAAAAATAGACAAAGGCAAGTACAGTTATGAGTTAGCACTGGAATTTTGTTCTCTGAAACCTGGGACCCAGGGATCTTGTAAGTTCTGAATGGGTTCAATAGCCCAAAATCTTTATACATTGCTGGGGAGGGGGGGGGGGGGGGTGGTCTGGGGGAGACTGCTGTGTTTTTATGGACTGAGATACATTCAAATGAGATGCAGCAGTAAAAGCAATTTAAATTTTACCTTATTGTAAATTTACCTTATTTTCACCGTTTCCCCACTTCTCGTAAATCTCTTTCAATGTGGCAAAGTGTGGTCTGAGATATTTCAATGGTTTAGGAACTGACGTCATTGAGCTTGTACTTGCTCTGATCTGTGACCTAAGGGCTTCCAGTGCCGGCTTATGTAAGGATGTATTAGACTCCTGATGAACAAAAATATGAATAAATTTCCAAGATAAATTTAAGTTAAATGTACATGTATATTACCCAGAGCTGCCGACAAACAAAGTCCTGTTGTAGAAGCCTCGCATGGTAGGAGAAGTACAGTAGAGGAAGACCTGTAACAACATTCGTGGATACACTCAAGTCGGATACAGGAGCTGAAAACGCCAACGAGCATGAAGGTACTTATGGAGGACTGTGATGTGTGGGCAGTCTGTCATAGAGCTCAGATGTGTCCGACTTAACATAAGTAAATGTATATGTGGTTGCACTTAGATGACGCATTTTAGTAAGTTCAGATATGACAGGCCTGGTGCAGCACTGATGAAGCATCATACAGCAGAGTTCCGAAATTAGTGGCCCCCATTACTTTAGGAATTAGCAGGCCTAAGGGGCCACAACTTTTGGGTAGCTGTTACTTTCGGGTACCTAAAATATGTGAGTAATTGAAGTAAAAAAATGATCATAAACACAACCACGAAATAAGCATAATGTTACTTCAATTCTCTCTTTCTCATTGATTCTTCGGCATTCTTTGGCATTCTTGAACAGTAAAACACTCAAGCCATTCCATCTACGTGGAGACGTCACTATGGCATCAATTGGACTGTTCCTTTCAGGGGGCATTTATTTTCGGGTACCCCTTCACTTTCGGGAATTACTAGAAAGGTCCGAAAATTAACGTTACTTTTGGGTAGCCATTATTATTTTTTTCTTGGTGGGGGGGGGGGGGGGGGCTACTTTCGGAACTCTACGGTATGAGGTAATAAATAATGTAAGATGGTGAATTTTGAGCTTGGAAAGAAATAACAAGATGAAGGTGTTTTATGCCCCTTTACCAAATTACTTTTTGCACCCATAATACTCAACTCCTTCACCCCAATAAGCTTATGTAAAAGGAATTTTTACTAGGAATTTAAGTTTTTCACTAAAATTTCAATCATTATTATCAGCTTGTTATACATGTATCACTTATATGGTACGAAACTGGATGAAAAGAAAGTTAAAATATTTAGGAGAAAGAAACTTAACACATTTTCCGTCATAAGGACAAAATAAAATGAAAAGTTTTACCCTGAACAACGTGATCAAGAATTAAGAATCAAATGTCATCGATGACATTCGCAAAATTTTATTTATTGAAGACCTCTACAAGATACTTACCGACAATCTTTCTACGAGCATTGTTAACTCCTCTTGCAGCTGCCTGTCTTCTTCGCTCTAAAACAAATCCAGAGAGAATTTTATTTTTCTCGGCACAGAAAAAAGTCGATGTTATCGCAAAGAAAAGTCGATGAGTCATTGTAAAGGATGAAGTTTTATCAACTGTTCACGCGGCAACCAAACAAAAATTTGCATAGGGCTAAAATTGAGTGCTTACCAGCTCGGGTTCTTCTTCTTTCTTGGTTTCATCCTTAGATTTTGTCTCTTCTTTTTTGTCTGAAGTTTCTTTCTCTTTCTTCGGTTCGGCTACCGGCGCCATGTTGAAATCGATGATCTTAGGCTTGCAAAGACTCATGGGATTTCACGCCCAGTCCCTTTTCGTTGTCCTACGCTTTTCCGGGCATTAGTTAAAACTGTGTCCGATTTTTTTTTGGACAACCCCTTCTCTAATACATGTATGGGTTAGGCTTCTGTGTCTTTTCGTCTGTTACATGTAATAGTGCTTTCACCGGCTCTGAAAACTTCGTATATTTACCTTCGTATATTGGGCCAATTCCTTTTCTTTTCGCGGGGTTGGCCGAGCGAAACTTGCCCACGATCTGCTCCCGTACGGCCTCGTGGCTCAAGCGGTAGAGCAACGGAAGATCTAATCGGGAGGTCGTGGGTTCGAATACCACCGAGGTCAAAGATTTTTTCTTTCCCTCGTGTGGTCCCTCATTTCCTTACTAGGGCTAACGCTCAGTACAGGGAAATTTATGGGTTTACCTTAGCACTATAATTTACACACAGAGTTAATTTTCGCGGGTAAAATTTTCGCGACATTCAATAAGTCGAGTCAAGAGAAAATGAGTTAATGGTACATACTACATACCTATCCTCTCTTGAATCAGAACAAACACAAGAAATAAACAGAAAGAACTGGCAACCGAAGCATATTGTTGCGTAATGTGACCGGGATACGCGCGCCCTGTATGCAAAGTAGTTACTTCAATCGGACTGAATCATTAACTGTTTTTAATAGGAACGCAACGGTTTTGCTTTTCGTGATAAAAATTCAAATGTTTTCTTGCTAAAAATCGACTGATCCTGGTGTTTTTTTTTGCCGGTATTCTTTGTTGTCAGGAGCTCCTGTTGTTGTTTGTTCGCTCCTCAGCCCCATCTGAAGCGATCTCGATGAGTTATCACTTACCGGCTGTCAGCACAAGGGAGTTAATGTTGGTATAATTCCTTATAAACAACATAACATCAGTCATGATGGGTATTCCATTTCGAAAGGGTCATAATAATAGAAGATTCACAATAATTTTAAGTAACAACACTTTTTTTTAAAGAATACATGTTTCGACAGACGTTTCTCTCGAAACATGTATTCTTTTTTTTTTTCAAAAAAAATCGTGTTGTTCCTGACTTCCTGTTGTCCTTATTCCACATCTCAGCTTCATGATAACCCGAGTTTTAATAAATAAATAAATGAATAAATAAATAAATAAATGGGAATTTCAGTAGTAACTCGTAAGCGGCTCTAATTGGAATTTGGAACAAATGTTTAGTAAGGATAAATAAGCATAAAAAAATTAACTACGCCACGCCTAGTAAGCGATTGCACAGAAAATCGGAACCGCGTAAATTAAAAAAGAAGGGATATGAATCCCTGGAGGGAGACTTAATGTGAAAAGTACGGGGATGCAGTGACCCCTAAAGGAGCTTCAAGGGCGTGGCTCAAGCTTTGTTGGATCCCTAAAAGATAACATCATAAAAAAGACAGACAAACAAGAGTTTATATAGTGATCTGCGGTAATCAGAGTGGCCACTAACACAGTATGACACTGTCAGTTTGTTTTTAAATTCTTCGCGTGCCACCCTAAAGGATACCCAACCTCGTTCCCAGGGTCGCGGAAGAAGAGAGAATAGAACTAAAATCTGCAAAGGACCGCAAACGATAATGCTGTAAACGATACGTAGGATCTACGAAAGACCTTGTCAGCCAAAAAATGAACAAACATAAACGACAAACTGCAAGGCTGATCTGACTACGTAAAAAGGTAATTTTGCGAGACACCAATGCGACAGAAACCGATAAAGCAGGGTAGCAACCGCGGACAGCTGTTTCGCCCTTGTATTGGGGCTCGTCAGCGCGATGTAGCTTGTAACAAACTAAGAACAACTACAAGAAAGCAGTCGAAAGACCCTGGGAACGAGGTTGAACGATACCTCAACTAAAATTATCGGTGTTCAATAAATTAAATACCATAAAAGCTGTTTTAAACCATTTGATACTACATTTCAGGATCCGGTGCTTCTATTTCGTTACGGTGTTCTTTGCAAATACAGTTACTTGTTTTAAACCACTCTTTTGGAAGTCGGATTTTGTAACAAGCCCCCCTCCTCTCCCTCCATAAGGCCCGCACCTCCCCATTCAGTTCTCACAATTAAGTGATTTGAACGTTAATGTTTCGGACATTTTTTCAATGTTCAGCAGTACCATTATATTAGGCATTGCCATTATAAATTAGGTTGCAGTTGTAAATCCCCATTTCATTCTTTTTAGTTTTACGGTAGTCGCCAGATCTCGATGAATAGTTTCCATAATCGGTGTAGTTTTACGGGGCGAGGGGATATGAATAAATGATGATGAAGTAGAACATTAATTTAACATCGCAAATGGGCCAAGAGACAGTTTCAGCTAGAGTGATTTTACAAAACCCGTGAAATATAATTGAACAGTTGTTGACATAAAGTCAAAAGGAAACAATGGAATTACTGTCTTATAGTGTCTAATTTAATTTCTATTTCACGAATTTTGTGAAACCACTCGAAACTAAGCAGTAACGTTGCCAAATAGCTCCCGGCTTCCGACTCATGCATCACGCGATCAACAATACTCAACTTGATGTTTAAAAGCATTTTTTATTTTATCACAAACCTTTTATTCTAAATGAGATAGTACACGTAAAACATTATGTAATGAGCTTCTTGTAGGAGTCTAGCCTACGTGCAAACAGCGTCTCTTATTTCCCAGCTTTGCTTCAAGCGGGCTAGTAGGGGTCCAATACCTGAGTAATTGTTGCAAATACAAGTATTCTATAAGTTAGGAACTTAAAGGGGCGGTGTCGTAAAGCATTACATTGTTCCATCTTACTAATATTTGCGCCTGGCGAACTAATCTTAACTCTAAACTTTACGGTAATTGAGACCAGCAAATGTTAGATCACAAAAGCTTATAATTATTGTAACTAAAATTCTTAATATTCAAAGCTCAACCTCTAAAGCTGCTTGAACGAAACACGTATGATTCACAATATTTAATATAAACATTTTCAACGTGCCTAGACATGTTATGCATTTTGCGTTGATGCGTTATGCTGATTTTAAACCTAGCAATTTTCTTATTTGAAATAAATTATATTTAATTGTCGTTCTATCGCTTACAACGATGATTTCACGGATAAAAATAAAATAACTATACAATGTAATATAATGTACATGTAACTATACAAAATCCTGTACCCTCATGTACTACTTTAGCCATTAACATAACTTTACAATATTATTTAATTTAACAAAGCAGCTATACATGAACAGGATTTAAAGACCAAAAGGCAAATATTTTAATTTCTCCTTGTAAGATATGAAAATGAAGTGAGAACAACCAAGGAGAAAACTGCCTTAAGTTTTTTAAGCACTTTGAAGTATTGCATTGTGTGCAGGGCATACGAGAATATGGATATTACATATACACTGTACCTATGCCACTGAACCAGCTATAGTTCCATATGGGTGAGCAAACTTTTCATCCATTAGTAAGTTCAACAGTGCCGTCACATCATTTTGGAACTGCTTAAGGGTGCTGACCTGAGCAGACTCAATGCTATGTACATCACTTCCCTCACTGTCTGAGTGGTGGCTGTTTTGTGGGTGAAGGTTACTGCTACTATCAGAGGAGTGCAGAAGCCTGAACTTTTCAGCAACATCAAAAGCTTCTTTATACTGACAATCATCATAGTGTTCCTGGTCTGGGGGTGGCCCCTGACCCCATGCACCCCCCTGAGTTTCCACATCAGAATTGCTCGACAAACCTTGGAAAACAGGGGTTTCTAGTGATCTCCAAAAACTATTTGAGCTTTCTGAAAATGCCTTTTCTGGAACCTCTTCACCCATTAACTGTGGGGCCAGGGACGAGAACCAGAATTCATCTTCTAGATCATCAAAATCAACTTCATTACTTGATGAGCTGTCCTCTTCATCAGACTGAGTAGGAGTCAAGCACCAGACATCCTCTACACCCTTGTCATCTTCTGCGTCACTCTCTTCGTCACTGGCAACATAATCACTGATGTCATCAGCAATTGGGAAGTGGGTAGATATATCACACCACTGCAATGTCTCTAACTCTGTGACTTTGTCAGAAGTCTCTCTTAGCTGGTTTTGCATGTCTTCTGTTAGACTTACTGAAGCATCAAACCAACCTGTAGAAGAGAAGCCCTTCTTATTGTGAATAAAACTATTGTATGAAAGGAACAAGGGAATTTGGTAATAATAAAATGCAGATGATTAGGGTTTCCCCTGGGTCACTTTGCAAGATGATAGATGTAGGTCTTAGAATTTAGAATAAATTATCATTTTGTCTAGAAAAAGTAACAAGATCACTTAAAAACATAAAAAAAAAAATATTTTCATAAAAGAAGTTTAGCCCAAATAAATACCACACAAATTTTGCTCCAAGATAATATGCATTAAAGGATCTTAATTTGATCTTTATTGTTTTTAGAGTGAAAATATATAAAGGATAAATAAAATGCACAACAGGTTTAGTGCTCATTTGGATAAAGGACATTATTATCCAGACTTCTGTTTAAATTTCTCAATTTTTTTAATGTCTTCAATTCCTTTTAATCCCATTAGAGGCTCAGTTGCAGCACTTATTGATTAGATAAACTGAAGACAAAAACAATAACAAAGATCAAGGTACAAGACCTACCACATAAAAAGAATTTCATAAACAAGTTCTCACATTCAGGCTTACTGTACTGTTGAACCAAATCCTGTGCTTAACATAAAAACCAGACATGCTCAGAATTTTTTTTTCAACTTCAAGTACAGACATGATGGTATTGTAAAATTGTGACCTCAATTCACAAGACTGTGAAAAAGGCTATTAGCAATAATATATGCAGAACGCTCACTTAGTTGATGTTACAACATTGCTGGAGACAAAAGACTACACATGGCTTTTAATCTTAACTGAACAAAAGCTGCTATTATTTCCTGTTATTGCAGGGCAGGAAGCCAGAAAGAAAATTTAGACCCCTGGTGCATAACTCATGTATGACAATAATATTACATTACATTCTTGTGGTTCCAAATTAAGTTTATTTTTTTTATTTTCATTTTTAGTGCCAGGTGTCAAGATCATATAGAACAAAGCAGACCACATGTTGCCTCAAGGCTTTCTAAAAAAGTTTCTCACCACATTTTCAAATTTGTTCTAGAAGGCTGTTAATTAATGGAATGGGCCCAGTGAATACGATATCATCTCAGCTAAAAAGCTAAAGGATTAAAAATGAATTCTTAAATCTTAAAGCACCTTTTAAAAATACAGCAAAAGAATGCTCACCTAATGAATAAAATGTTTATACAGGCATCCAAAGATGGCCCAAGCCTCTTATCTTACAGAATCTTAAGCACATAAATTGAGAAGTCAATTAACAAGCTAATTTCACACCACAAATGTTAAATTTCATACAAAGATCTAGCCTATTTTTTCTAAAATTGTGCTATCGTGAGTTTAGTTTGTTATATTTATTTTATATCAAGACTCAACACAGCATGTGATTTTCTCATGAAAGTTACACATGACAAAATACCTGGAGGGTTGCAGCAGTATGCAAATTGAGCTTAGTGTTTAATCACTTGAATATAGGGTTAAAAAGATCATATGATTTTGAAAAGATCAAACTTCATGCTTAAATAGGCATGCAAAGATTCTCATGCAATGAAAAGCAATGATAAAAGTATTTTCTTGTAAAATTTAGAATTTAGAAAATTTTTTACTGAAAATTTTTTTATAAATGCCAAATTGTTACGGGGTATTTCTCGTGATATAAAAACTGTAATTAATGCATGACTGAACATCATGTATGATAAGATGGTTCACTAGATATCGAAGGCTGGTGATATTAACATTTGAATAACTGCTCATCAGTGTATTGAATTTATATTTGATGTATTTGAAAACACGCAGATTTCTTGAAAATGAAAATTGTAAATTTGAATTATTTCTAAATTCCAATAGCCCTCTTCTTTTAGGTTAATTTATTGCCTCCTCCTTGCAGATGATAATTAAGTTAAACATTAAAAGTAAAATATACTGGAGTTAATTTCTTGTGGAATTGATAATTAAGGTAGATGAAAATATTATTTTAGATGGCAATGATAATTAAATTTAGCGCATGTCGAATTTTGCTTACCATTCAAATCCTTAATATGCAACAGTGCTCTGGTGGTATTGTGGATCAAATGCAATGCCCAAATTGATGCATCCTCCATGCTAGCATAGACCCGCGCATTTATGTTCATGAGGCACACCAGACGATACAAAGCAAGGGAACTTGGAATGGGTTCTATGCCAAAGCCATGACCTCTAAGGGTGTCATAGTTGCCACCAAATGCTGCACCCTCCTGCTTCCACAACCCAGAGAAGGTGGGTACACAGTCATGGAATATCCATGTATTGTTGTTTACATCATAGTTGAGAAAAAGGTGAGGGGCATCGTTGTTGTTCACCACTGTCCACATCCCTGCCACTTCGGCTTGGATTTTGTTCTGTTCCTCGACATCCCAGTGTTTGCTGCTGATGAAGTCTTCGCAGTTGGCGACGTAACCAGTGTCATAGCCTCCATCAGATTCATCATCGCTGTCAGTTGTGCTGCTGGCAATTCTGTGTCTGGCCTTTAGAGTGTCTTTCTTGTCAAATGAAAAATTGCCAATACTTCTTAAAGGTGATCTTGGGCTTGTCAAACCACAGCTAGAAAGTGAAGATGTAGCAGAGTTGCATCTACTACCAAGAAGTTTAGGGGGGGAGATGTGTAACTCCTTGGCGACGCTTACACCCATGGGGTGCATGAGAAAGTTGGGGTGGGTAAGAATGGTTAGAAGTTCCAAAGCATCGTCCCTGAAAGCCACTGATGTGGGACTTCCCTTCGACAGTGTACAAGACATGGCCGCCTTCCAGTCACAGACTTCAAAATGTATACCTGTAGCTCTGTGCTTGAGACGATACCGCCAAATGCGGTAAAATGTCAAGCCGGTTTCTTCAGTCACGTAGGCGCGAAAAAGACAAAGCCACCGGAACATCACTAGACAGCTTGGGATCACTTGGTACGGTCGGATGAAGCGAGCTGGTGTTGTCGTCTTCATTTTACAACTGAACAAGTCGTCAATGTACTCTCTTCTCTTGTCAATGAAAGTCCACTTAAGATCATGTGTGTCAAAAAATAATTCAAAGTTCTTGTTGAATCCTGGCGCATTAAACTCGTCGTCTTGGTCGAATGCATCCGGCATGGACCATTTCATCATTGTCTCCGCCATGTGCAAAAACATATTTTCACGCAATTCAATTTCGGTCAACTCGTCGCCACTTACGCGACAGCAGATGAAGTATTTCATTTCATCGGGCGAGAAATTTCCTCTAAGAGTCAAATCTTGGTAGGTGTTTATCCAGTTGACGTGGGATAAAGACGCCTTTTCGTACAAAAACTTCTGCGACGGCCATCGCAACCGCACGAGCCTTCGCCAAAGAGAGGGAGTCTTGGCGATGTTTCTCCACTGTTTACAGACCATAGAGAGCTTCGCCAGGGTGGCTCCATCGACATATCCAAATATATGAAGCAAAATTTCATCCAAAAATACTGCCATCTCGAAAACACGGTGTTTACAATTGCGCGCCACTGCGACTTTCGTCTCGATCGTTTCTGTTTCGTCACGAGGTATTCAGGTTTTGTTTACGTCCCCACAACCGGAAGTGGGTCTCGTCCCCAGGGATTTGGTTGTTCACCTTGGAGACGAGGTTGCACCGGAAATCATTCAAAGTTCAATGCCATGTTTAGACCAAAGATTAAAAAATGAAATACAAGGTTCAACATCGTTCAACATTTGTTGCTCTGTTGAACGATTTCACCTTGTTGAATCAGTGGAAAACACATTTAACAGTTTGAAACGATTGACTGACGTGTTGAACGGAATATAAACTAACAGAGCCTGTCTCTATGCAAATGATAACTAATGCCCTGAGGATGAATATTAATGTACCTGATTGGTACTAATTTTCGCGGGCACTTGATTTCGCGAAAAAAGGGTCGGCATATTTCGCGGGTCTTTATTTTCGCGATTTGGGTGCAAAATTATTTTCTTAGGGAATTAATTTTCGCGAAAATGAAAAAAAAAAAGCAAAACACATTTTATTTCGAGAATTTTATTTTATTTTACACTTCTTAGCTTATTGCTGAAAATCATCAACCCATAACAAAACCAAACTATAGAAACCGCATCGTGTACCATAGGCATAGTCAGACATTATCCTTATGCTTAACGTTCTTTGCAATTGTATAATTATACATATTTACATTGTAGCCGTGAATTAGAGCTATGTGTACCATTGGCATAAAGTTCTTGAGCCTCTAATCAATTTCTTGGGCAAGCTCGGTGTCAGTGAACGGGTGTATCTATGTTTATCATTTGTATGCATGCCATAGAGCTTTTACACGTTATACACAATACGTAGACATGTGTTTCTTCATTAAATTGAGAAAACAAGAAATATAGGAGGTATTAAATTTCGCGACATTAAAGTTCGCGGGAATTTTTTTTCGCGTCGCTTTAAGTTCGCGATTTTTTTTAAATCGCGAAAATCGCGAAATTAAAGCGACGCGAAAATTAGTACCAATAAGGTATGTATAAAAGACTTGCATGTGCTACATTCAATGCACTTTGTTCTAGTCACGGTCAGTGAATGTTTGGTGTCCCGCCTTCTATCCCCGCGAAGAAGCCGGGTTTGAGATCCACCAATATTTCTTTTTCGCCTTGGTTTGGGGCTTGTCCCAGGCCAAAGCGATTTACATGTCATGTAAATGGGGGGGGGGGGGGGGGGGGGAGGGGAAAGAGGCACTCCCTTATTTGGCCTAAACGGGTATGTGCCGCTCAACAGCCTGGCTCAACAGGGTATGGTTTTCAGGGTCTTGCGTTTTAAACAGGGTATACAATTTTACCATCAAGCCCGCAAATAATCAAATCATCCAAGTATAAATTGCGCGCCTTACTTTGAATACTCCGCCATGAAATAGCACTTTCGTTTGACACAAGGCACAATTTGGGAAGACGTTGTCATCCATGTTAATTAATGCTTTATAAATGCGTCAAGAATGTTTCTCGACTGAGCTGAATAAATTTTAATCGCCAAGAATATGATTTGGTGTGAGAAGTAAGCCAACGTGGTGCTGTGAAGAGGGTGGCGTGGCAAAGGGGGGGGGGGGGGGGGGGGGTGGGTGGGGGTGGTA
>JAJGOT010000139.1:587500-655000 GCA_022457155.1 Cladopsammia gracilis | reverse complement strand
TTGCTTAGTCCTAAATTTAACTATATAAACTGCTACCCCTAACCTCAACTGAACGCTAACCAGTTACTCCGTTATCTGAAGTCTTAATAAGGTGTACGACGTCCTTCTGGATGGTATGATTTGAGCTTGACCCTGCTACGCAGGCTATGTTTGCCCCATTTTCAAAATGGCGGATTTTATTCCGAAAAGGTCTATGCAAACTTAGGCGCCTTTCAGTCACGACACTTGGTTAACTAGGGTGTACTATAAACAAAATTACATGGCATGCATTGGCACAGGGTGCTGCTCACAAATATTAAACCCTCCTTACATTTTGTAAGCTTATTTTTAGCTGAAACTGTGCAAGTTTGTTAAGTTATAATTAAGTTTATATAAGCTTTTAACCTTCGGACTTACACGCAAACTTATACCCCCACAGTGGTACAAGGGGTTTTGCGATGTTGCAATATTTCGGAAATATTTTACATCTAATAGATAGCCCGCGATAAGGTAAATATTATGGGTTGTGACGCTGCTGGGGGTCTGTGGCGTCATCCAAGATGGCCGCCAAGACGGCTGCCATCTTGGATTTTACTAAAAATTCAAATTTATCGGGAAAATGTGGAAATTGCAAAATTAACATACAATTAAATAACATACAATTAAACATTTTGATGCTTTCGGTAGCATTTTATATTTTTTCACTGAAAAAAGGTGAAAAACATGCATTTTTATTCAAAAATGGCTTGACCACAGCAACTGGTTGTCGCCAAACTTTACCAAAATGTGTCTTAAACATAAATGAACAGCTACTGAAAACAGCATGTGCTAATCGTAAATGGTCTTGAAAATATCGGAGAAAAACCTTACTTTTGAATATATATATATATATATATATATATATATATATTTCTTTGGCTTATTATAACCACAGAAAGTCCAAGCTTCCTGCAAGAGTTTGTATAGAGAATACGGACTGATAATTACAATTAAAAAGAAAACAATAAAGGAGTAAATAGGGAACTCGCTAAATAAAACTTCATAAACGTTACCTTGTGTTATTTCTTGTTTTGTTATGGTGTCTTTTCGTAATTTTAGTGATTTTAAGTCCTTTACCCTACAGCGTATAAAAGAGACAAGGAAGGAGTCTGAATTACATTTCGGCCATCGAATCCGCTGCAAAAATGGCTCGAATTTTCTAGCGAATAAAGTACCTACATGTTTCCTCGCGGAGCTCACAAATGACGCCTTCAGATCCTCTTTCTGTTGTCCAGTTGACCATACCTTGAGTATTTGTAGTAGTAGCCCATAAAAAACATCGAACAACAATTCAAAAAACCGCGCCATTTGTGCCTGAGTCGACATACATCACCTCTCTGTGACATCACTTCCGCTGGTGAGCTTTTCTTCTCGTTTTGGAACTTCAGGAACATGCAAAGTGAATAGCGGCCGTGAAAATGCGAAAAGAAAGGCCGGAAAAAGCGATCTTACCGTGCTCTGATTAAAAAACGGTTTGGAGAGGTAAGTAAATATACGATTGTCTTTCGAAATATTCTAAAAAAATCAACATGTCGAAATTTGATCGAACTGGCACTTTTATATTTATAATGATGGAGCAGAGCTATAGATGTTAAAGTCAAGATGTTCTGCGGCTCCACAAGTAACTTTTAAAGCTTAAAATTATTATAACAACTAAATGCAGTTTTCTCTCTGAACAACCATTTTCTATTGCTGTACTTTGACTCTCATAAACAACCATCCTCCCTAATAATAATGGTGTCAATGTAGATTTGTAATAAAGTACCTACGATTTACGCTCGAGTGAAAGAACATGCAGTTGTTCTCATGTGCACAGTCCTGATTGTTGGCGTGCCCTTATTGGACCCTAATTACATTCCAAGTAGGAGCCCCCCCCCCCCCCCCAAAAAAAAAGGAGGGTTCCCTAATAGTACCTTAAAGTTTTTGCCACAAACTCAGAGAAGAGTGTCAAAACACTCTGCATTTTCATTTTAAGCCCCGAAGTTTGAATTGCTTTTGCCTAAGGTCCTCCTAATCACAATGCTGAGTAATCGATAACCAGATGTAACTGTATTTATTTCGTACACCCGTTAGATGCCGATTGCATTGGCTTTAACCTTTTCGGCAGCAGGTCGTTGTTATGAGAATGGCTTCTAAACGTAGCATACTTTAAACGTTAATTTATTTCCTGGTTCATGTTTCCCGCTAATAGAACTCCATAGTTTTCGGTACCTGTTATGTCAAAGAAAAACACCAATTTTATTCAATTCGTAATCTTTTGATGGCCCGGTTAGCCTGACTGGCTCACGAAACGCGATTACATGAAAAATTCTTAGCCCGATTATCGCGATACCGTGATCCCGGCTAACCCGCGCTGGCAATGTAGTTGTCATGTGCGTTCAGATCAATAAAGCTTGTGTGGAAAAGATTCATTAGCTGTATATTTTGCATTAAAGTTTTCAAATTCAACATAAATGGAATCACGGATATAGCTCGGAGCCCTTCTGTTCCGGGGACTTTTAAGTCGTTTGTCCGACATATCTGTTTGAAATTCAAGCCAACCAATTGCTGGAAAGGGGGCGTGTCCTTTCCCTTTGTAGCGCCGCTTCGAGTTTTTGCGTTAACAATCTATTCTTGACCTCTGATGATTATTTCATATGAACGTGTTTTAGTTTCTCTGAACCCAGATCTTTCATTTTTAATTGGAAACTGGTAAAGAAGAGTCTTGGTAAGTACTTTGTTTCGTGAAGTCTTTATCTTTAATATACCTGTTTAGGATAGAACTAGAATTTTTGTAATGAAATATCATTGACATAGCAGACAAAACATCAATAAGTTTCTTTCGTATTGGGAGCTGTTTGGTTCTGTGATTTTGTGTAAATTGGACTTTCCTGTTGAAACCAGGATAAGCTAAGGCGGAAGACGTAAAAATGATGATCAAGTCGTGTATGACTGAATTACGCAGAATAGGTATTTTGTGTCTTTTTACACAAAAGAAACTTAAGAAGCGTGAAAACTGACAAATAATTTGAAATACCGTTCTTTCTTTAGTTAACCGTAAAGCATGACTGAAAGCACTTTCAAATGTTTTATAACATAGTGTTGTCAAAGGACAAAACAAACATTTTACATTTGCTTTTCACAAAAGCACAAAGGCGTTTTGGAATGATTGCCGCGAATAGTGGCACAAATACACCCGGACCTGAGAATGAATTTAACATCTGCTAAAGTGTCATACAGTGCAAAAGAGAATTTATGTTGGCATACGTTACCAGGAGAGTAATAGGCTCCTGACGTTACTAAATTTAGCTCATTTAGAGACGATGCGCCCTAATATTTCTCCGTTTTTTTAACAAAGTCTACCTAAGAAAACAGGCATGGAAAGATTTCGCGGGCAAAACCGTTCTCACTTAAACAGTTTTCAATTGATATGGGAACCTCTGTTCGGCAACGAATTTGTTGTGGATGCCGATACTTAAGAAGTTTAGCCTTCTTCTTAAAAGACGTTTAAACTTTTCCTTTAACTGTTCATTGTAAACGAGCAAAGGCAAATTTAAACGCTGCGAAATTAAATCCACTGGAAGATGCTTATAAGGAATAAAATATTACTAGCCGTTTTTAGCAATTTTATATTTCTTTGTTTTGTAGGCTCGCCGTTGACTACTGCTTTTTGTTTCATTTTCGTCCGACAAAGAACGGATCCCAACACAGTAAGTCCTTATAAACATTATTAATTCAGTGGCATGGCCGGCTCTCTGAACTCAGCGGCTTGCTTTATGCCGGAAATGACAGTCTATCGACACCTTGAGTTTAAAATATGTTTTTTTTTCTTACTGATTTGGAAGATGAAGTATCGTAAAAACTCGCCACATCAAAACTGAGATTTGGATTTCTTCGTCAGTATTGAGCCAAAAGAATTGAAACGCTTTGGTCAAGATCTATTAAAGGAAATAACAGTCAAACTTTCGTTTTCGAAAAATCTGCCAAAACTGAAATTCGGTCGGCGAGAAAGACGCCTTAATGAAACGAAATGATAATGATCCTTTGCAGTGGAGTAACTCTTTTAGAGCGTGGAACTGTAAAAATATTACAAGAAATAAAGTCCGAAGATTCCTGCTGTAAGCAGTTTGATAAACACTTTGGAAATGAGGAAGTAAGGGAATGTTTTTAAATTTCATCAGCTTCAACTTGAGTTTAAATATATGTTACTGAATCAAAAGATTCTTAAAAGCGGCTGTCTGTAAATATCGAGAACTCGCCGTCAAAACTGAATTTTCTGATTTCTTTATCTTTTGCGAAAAGAAACTCTTTGGTGACATACCTATTGATGAAAATTACAATCAAACTTTCCGAACCGTTTTTGCTTCCGAAAAATCGATCAAAAAGTGATATCCATTTAAATATATTTTGCCGAGATTTGAAATGATCCTTATTGCGGGGGAGCAATCCTTTGAGAGCAGAGAAATGTTATAAAAAACATCGAAGAAAGCAGCACTTTCAATAAATAAACACTTGCAAAAGAAGAACTAGTCAGGCGTAATTATTGTCCTGGTGCCTCTAATGTTACAAGTTATACTAGCAGAAAGCCGAATGTTGATGTACTTAAACATATAAAAATCTAGCTTGGGGCAATTTAAGGGCGACTCGTTGAGAGAAGTAACTACGCAGGCAATTTTTCATGAATTTCCTTTAAAATAATTCAGACAGTCACCCGAATTAAAGAGTATAGGTCACGCTGTTTAAAGTGGTTCTGTCGGATACAAAATAGCCACAAATTATCCGAATCTTCTAAGAAATGGTTTGTTTGGAGAAAAACATAAAAGAAATTCGAGGATGCGAATACCGAGCACGGATTGTTCCCGGAATTCTTTCGTACACGCGTTAGAGACCGATGACATGAGCAGTTAACCGGTGTGTCGGGTGTGGCTGGATTCGCCGAGATAAGTTTTAGCTCACTCTTATATGACAACCAAACAATCTGGCCCCGGTTGTTCAAAAGGTGGATAGCGCTATCCACCGGATAAATCACTATCCAGTGGATAGGTATTAGCAAAACCAATTGTGTTATCCACTGGATAGTGATTTATCCGATGGATAGCGCTATCCACCTTTTGAACAATCGGGGCCTGGACTATATAAGACCACCCTGTAGTGCAGGCGATTTTTTTTCTCGGTGGATGAACGTTGTGTGTGTTTAGCCGTCATTTCGGCTGGGCAAACGTAAAGAACTGAAATGAGTGACATTTCAAGAGGACGGCTAGCCTAAGTCGAGTGGCAACCTTTATCGAAAGTCTTAATTTAAGTGCTTTTTTGCGCCGCTTAATGTCAAGCTTAATATGAATCCGTTTCTCAAGTGTATACCTCTAGATATACCATGAAATTTTGGGTGAAGTAGAGCGTTTCGTATATGTTATACTCCCGAGTTGGTTCATAGGAGCCTTTGATCTTTAGTATGCCTAAACCAACATGTTGGTGTTGAAAGATATGGTGCGTAAGTCCGTACGCATTCACGTTCGTATTCGAGTTCGGACACAAAGGCACAGAGTTTTAAGTCCAGGAGTGCTATATTGTTTCTTTGATACCCTATTACTTTGAATAATCCTCCTGCATTATGGTTAAAAACGGCAACTAGTAAAGCCACGGTGATTATCAAAGGAAAGAGAGTAAATAGATAAACAAACTAGAATCGTTTAGAGAAATCATTATAACCTTTATTGTCGTGTCTAATCAGAGGAATCATCTCTATTAAAATGCAGTTCAAGGATCGTGCTTAAGTTTACTTAAGTCAAAGTTATGCAAAATATCCCCCTCTGGCACTTCGATTCGTACTCTAGCTTGAAAGTGAGCTTTACTTGTGACTAAAAACGCTCTTGAGAAAGAAAAAAACAAGCAAACAAACTCCGATTCGTTGGACGGTCTGCTCTAATGCCTTTTTATTTTCGGGGGTTTAGAAATTTGTCAAGAACACCCAAAATCTGCCGGCTACACTCGACAAGTCAAGTGCAAAACCTAGAACTTCAACTAACAAGGTCTCTAGACCCCCGAATAGCTCTATTTTTAAATAACACCATGATGCTCATTTCATACATGATAACGGTTGTACACTGAATACAATGCCAGGTAAAAATGTATACCCGGTATCACTGTTGTTCCAAATTTTCATCGCTTTGATCTCATACTAAGCTAATATCTATAACTAAATGATTTTGTGCTTCGTGAAACCTAACGACATATTTTACTCGCGACTTACCTTCTGTTTTGGTTCAATGGACGAAAACACCACATACAAAGGTGGGCAAATCTTAGCGTACAGTGGAAAGACTCACAAACACATCATCTTTCATTTCCACAAAATATCATTTTTATGGCATTATTTTGATACTGGTTTTGAGCTTTCGGATAACACCAAAAAATGACCAATCTTTCCTCAACTCGCTATCTACATCTTCTGTCACTATTTTTGTCCATTATCGGAATTTTCGATTGGTTAGGCCGGGCTGAGGAGCCCTGCAACAGCGTCGACTGTTTGTCACAACCTCAATCCTAGAATCCTTCTTTATCCCTTCCTCTGTAGCGAGAGATAATCCCCTGCTGACGTTTCTGTCTCTTAGAAATCAGTAATCCTGATGAGTAGTGGTCCTCAGTGTTTGGCTGCTGCCTATCTTCAAAAAATTATCGACTACTTTTCGACCAAAAATGTAGCCTGGGTACCAGGAGCTATCTTGCAGAACGCGTTCTTGTTAAGTCAGCGAAAGACTGGTAACGAACCTGGATTTACTGTCCTGAATGGACCTTGAGTTTTCTTAATTGAATTAAATTTAAATTCCCTGCGATCACATAAAAGCTAGATCATTGGTGCGACAGTCATACGCTGAAGTTCGAAATTGTTAATACAAAATGCAAACACAAGTTCAGTTTATCTTAACAGGGCAGATGACAACATTGGTTAGAACGTTTTTGTATCATCGGACAATTCCAACGTTTTCAGTTACTACCACATTACCAGTATATCCTAACATCACAAAAAGGTTGCAACACACGACAGGTGTTGCCATAAGAAACGTCTGGATAGCGGAAAAGACGTCCTTCTGACAAATACAATTCTCCATCTCATCCCTTTCCTCAAAGTGATGCCCTTGTACCTTCGTTTTCTTCTATGCTAGCGTAAATCACTTGTTGCTAAATATTGATAAAACAGCGTTAGAACGTTTGTAACATACTACAATAGTAAATTGCCTTCACTCTTCGACACGTATTGGAATCACGCGTATGTTATTCCAGTCGCAGCGCTTGATAGATCCAAGGAATACCCTAGTTAGGGGTCATTCTCCTAGGGGTCATCCAGATTCCGGTTGTTTTTGTAGATGATGGCCTATTATTAGAGGCTCTTCTCGTGACAGGAGTATACGAGATATATGATACATGTAATACGAGGGATGAGGGAGGAGAGAAAAGCGTCCTTCAGCCAGGGTACCAAAAGCGCCAAATACACTTTATATTCCGTAGGCTGCATTCAGATACAGATTCTCTATTGTCGTTCCGGTGCGGGAGGAAGAGGGCAGAGGGACGAGAGACCCATGGAACAAAGTTGGTTGTATCTTGGCGAGGTAAAAGTTTTAAATGCGAAAAGATAAAAATTGAATAGAAAAACTGCAAGTCGGATAAAGTATTTTGCTGAAACAACGCCAGGTTGCTTGTTTATGCGCAGTTAATTACCGCCTTGTTCGTTGAGAGAAAAACTGTGTACAAGACATAGACAAACCAACAGCATCTGTAATGGATTAATACTTAGCATATCTCGACTAAAATGCGAAGAAACATTTCTTTTTGTTACTTTCCGTTAAAGTGTCCCATGGCTACCAAAGGTGTCTCTTCCGCACTTTCGTGGGTAGTCAGCCAAAGTTCGAAACATGGGAGAAAAGCCACGTGTTTTCAAGGAACAAAGATTGACGGAAGTCTTCTAAATCACGTTAGCTATGCTTAATATAATATTTAAATTGCTCATTTTACTTTCTAATTTTCATGTAAGTTTAAGATAGCTACTTTAAATTGTAGCACGTTAAAAAGAGCAGGATTTATGATTATCATGTTTCGCTGATTGAGAGGAAAATACACATAATTGTAACAAAATTGAATTTTGGAATCATGCATTTGCGGTCGTGGTTCATTTCCGAACATGAGAATGAGCCTCTGTGTGAGTTATGCCGCTGTCAAATTATAAGTATTGTATGGGAAAAATACGGTCTATTGGCTTTCAACTTGAACTGAAAACGAATGCGCTTTTCAATAAATTCTCTTTAATGTCTGCCTTTTATGGTGTGTTTCTTTCCTGCTCGTGGAGATTTTGGGCTACATCATGGAGTTTTTAGCGAGTTTTCGTTGCGGTGCTAAAACTGGTTATACAAAAATCCAAACTAATATTCAACAATGAATTACGAAAACAGAAAATACAGTTAAAGAACTATTACGTTTATCTGTTTTCCAGAACACTGTCATGAACGACGTGGAAAAAGCTCTACAAACCATCCGTATTGGCATGGTTGTTGCCAATTTTCTTCGCAACACCAGCCGCGTTGTAAAAGCAATCAAGCTGTGGGAAGAATGCTCAGGACTACTCAACAGGAACTTCCAGGAGAGAGAAAATGAATTTGTGATATCAAGTCGTATACACACTTGTATTAAATTATTTATTGGGTACGCTGTTATCAATGATTACAGAAATGTATTAGAATGCGGCAGAAAGCTTTTAGTCTTGTTTCGCGAGCGTGGCGACAAAGAGGGGGAAGCGAAATGTTATGGAGAGCTAGGAACTGTATTTACATCTGTCGGTGATTATGCCAAGGCTGAACAATATCTTCAGAAAGCACTTACAATCAGGACGGAAATTGGTGACAAAAATGGAGGAGCAAAAGGTTACGGACACTTAGGAAACATGTTTTACTATATCGGTGAATATGCCAAGGCTAAAGAATATCATCAGAAAGCACTTGCGATCAGGAAAGAAATTGGTGACAAAGACGGAGAAGGAACAGATTACGGAAACCTAGGAGCTGTGTTTCTATCTGTCGGTGAATATGCCAAGGCTAAAGAATATCTCTTCAAATCACTTGCCATCAAGATAGAAATTGATGACAAAGACGGAGAAGCAACGTCCTACGCAAACCTAGGAACTGTGTTTCAATCTGTCGGTGAATATGCCAAAGCTGAAGAATATCTCTTGAAAGCACTTGCAATCAACAAAGAAATTGGTGACAAAGACGGAGAAGCAACGTCCTACGCAAACCTAGGAACTGTGTTTCAATCTGTCGGTGAATATGCCAAGGCTGAAGAATTTCTTTTGAAAGCACTTGCGATCACGAAAGAAATCGGTGACAAAAAAGGAGAAGCATCATCCTACGCAAACCTAGGAACTGTGTTTCAATCTGTCGGTGAATATGCCAAGGCTGAAGAATTTCTTTTGAAAGCACTTGCGATCACGAAAGAAATCGGTGACAAAAAAGGAGAAGCATCATCCTACGCAAACCTAGGAACTGTGTTTCAATCTGTCGGTGAATATGCCAAGGCTGAAGAATTTCTTTTGAAAGCACTTGCGATCACGAAAGAAATTGGTGACAAAGACGGAGAAGCAACGTCCTACGGAGAACTAGGAACTTTGTTTCGATCTGTCGGTGAATATGCCAAGGCTGAAGAATATCTCTTAATAGCACTTGCCATCACGAAAGAAATTGGTAACAAAGACGGAGAAGCAATGTCCTACGGAAACCTAGGAACTGTGTTTCAATCTGTCGGTGAATATGCCAAGGCTGAAGAATATCTCTTGAAAGCACTTGCGATCACGAAAGAAATTGGTAACAAAGACGGAGAAGCAACATCCTGCGGAAACCTAGGAGTTGTGTTTCAATCTGTCGGTGAATATGCCAAGGCTGAAGAGTATCATCAGAAAGCACTTGCGATCAGTAAAAAAATTTGCGACAAAGGGGGAGAAGCAACGTCCTACGGAAACCTAGGATTTGTGTTTAAATCTGTCGGTGAATATGCCAAGGCTGAAGAATATCTCTTGAAAGCACTTGCCATCGAGAAAGAAATTGGTGACAAAAATGGAAAAGCATCATCCTACGGAAACCTAGGAGTTGTGTTTCAATCTGTTGGTGAATATGCCAAGGCTGAAGAATATCTCTTGAAAGCACTTGCCATCAAGAAAGAAATTGGTGACAAAGACGGAGAAGCAGCGTCCTACGGATACCTAGGAACTGTGTTTCAATCTGTCGGTGAATATGCCAAGGCTAAAGAATTTCTTTTGAAAGCACTTGCGATCACGAAAGAAATCGGTGACAAAAAAGGAGAAGCATCATCCTACGCAAACCTAGGAACTGTGTTTCAATCTGTCGGTGAATATGCCAAGGCTAAAGAACTTCTTTTGAAAGCACTTGCGATCACGAAAGAAATCGGTGACAAAAAAGGAGAAGCATCATCCAGCGGAAAGCTAGGAACTGTGCTTCAATCTGTCGGTGAATATGCCAAAGCTGAAGAACTTCATTTGAAAGCACTTGCGATCACGAAAAAAATTGGTGACAAAGACGGAGAAGCAACGTCCTACGCAAACCTAGGAACTGTGTTTCAATCTGTCGGTGAATATGCCAGGGCTGAAGAATATCTCTTGAAAGCACTTGCCATCAAAAATGAAATTGGTGAGAAAAAAGGAGAAGCATTATCCTGTGGAAACTTAGGAACTATGTTTCAATCTGTAGGTGAATATGCCAAGGCTGAAGAGTATCATCAGAAAGCACTTGCGATCTGTAAAACAATTGGTGGCAAAGAGGGAGAAGCAACGTCCTACGGAAACCTAGGAACTGTGTTTAAATCTGTCGGAGAATATGCCAAGGCTGAAGAATATCATTTAAAAGCACTTGCGATCAGAAATGAAATTGGTGACAAAAACGGAGAAGCATCATCCTACGGAAACCTAGGAGTTGTGTTTCAATCTGTTGGTGAATATGCCAAGGCTGAGGAATATTTCTTGAAAGCACTTGCCATCAAGAAAGAAGTTGGTAACAAAGACGGAGAAGCAACACATTACGAATACCTAGGAACTGTGTTTAAATCTGTCGGAGAATATGCCAAGGCTAAAGAATATCATTTTAAAGCACTTGCGATCAGAAATGAAATTGGTGACAAAAACGGAGAAGCATCATCCTACGGAAACCTAGGAGTTGTGTTTCAATCTGTTGGTGAATATGCCAAGGCTGAGGAATATCTCTTGAAAGCACTTGCCATCAAGAAAGAAATTGGTGACAAAGACGGAGAAGCAACGTCCTACGGAAACCTAGGAACTGTGTTTCAATCTGTTGGTGAATACGCCAAGGCTAAAGAATGCATCGAAAAAGCTCTTCAAATTAGCAACCAGATAGGTAGCATTGAATTGCAGTTTCAAAGTCACCTTTCACTTGCTTTGGATACTTTGCTCTTAGAAGGAAACCCGTCTGAAGCTGTATCAAATCTCTTTGTCTGCATTGAAAAGTGCGAGGAAATGCACCGTTATTTAAGAGACAACGATCGGTACAAGATATCATTTTTAGACAAGCATGTTTTTCCTTTTCGGTTGCTTAGTAGATTGTTTTGTGCTGCTGGGAAAACGAATGAAGCTCTTCACGCTGTAGAGCTAGGACGGGCTAGAGCCTTGGCCGACTTAATGTTAACTCAGTATTTTGTGAAAAGACATGTATCAGTCAGCCAATATTCACGGGTTGGTATTGAGAAAATCTTGAAAAAAAATGGAAACTGCACTTGCTTGTACATTTCCTATTACAATCAAACTGTATTTTTGTGGATTCTTAAGACAAACAAAACCATTGTTTTACGACAACAAGAATTAAGTGAATGTTTTAGTCAGGTAGACGTAATGACATCTGTGGATGACCTTTTTGGAAACGAAACCTTTAGAAAACTTCATGTTTTAACTGAAGAACAGTGTGAAGATCGATCATTATTTCCATCAAGCCCCAATCAGATGACACGTGAATCTTCTCAAGAAGACAGCCTCGCAGCTTGTCGTCTTGTAGAAGTAGAGAAAGAAAACGTATCACAGCATCCTGAACCGCCAACTCTCGCTCAGTGTTACAACATGATTATTGCTCCTGTGGCTGACTTACTTGATGAACCAGAAATCATCATTGTTCCTGATCGTTGCTTGTACCAGATTCCTTTCGCAGCATTGAAGGATCCAAGTCTGAAGTATTTATCACATAGTTTCAGGATCCGTATTGTTCCTTCTTTGACGACTCTTCAACTCATTCAAGACAGTCCAGCGGACTATCACAGTCAAACTGGTGCACTAATAGTGGGTGAACCGACAGTTAGCCACGTCTATTACAAGGGAAAGCGTGAGAAATTACCCCCATTGCCTGGTGCAAGAAAGGAAGCAGAGATGATTGGACGACTGCTGGGAGCTCAACCTTTATTAGGAGAGAATGCAACTAAGCAGGCGGTTCTTCAAAGCATACACTCAGTCAGTCTGATCCATTTTGCTGCTCATGGTAATGCAGAAAGAGGAGAAATTGCTCTTGCCCCTGCATTATCCACTAGTGTGATTGCACGCGAGAAAGACTACTTATTGACAATGGCTGAAATTTCACAAGTACGACTTACAGCCAAACTAGTAGTACTCAGCTGCTGCCATAGTGCACAAGGACAGATAAGGTCTGAGGGAGTTGTGGGAATTGCTCGTGCATTTTTAGGATCAGGTGCGCGCTCAGTGTTGGTGGCACTGTGGGCCATACAAGACAAAGCAACCCAGGAATTCATGAGTCATTTTTACGAGCGCCTTGTCCGTGGGGAAAGTGCCAGTGAATCTCTTAACCAATCTATGAAGTGGATGAGAAGTAACGGCTTCTCTGACAGCAGCCAATGGGCTCCTTTTTTGCTGATTGGAGATAACGTGACATTTGATTTTCGAAAATAAAGGTGAGCTGAAATTGTGCTTTTATAGTATGGCGATACTTTTACTCCTTTTCGCCCATCCCACAACGAGAAAGCAAGGTTGGAGTAGTGGCGTGGGCGCTCGTCTTCCTCAAATGCGTCTACGGTAACTTGATTTCAACTTGACATCTCCTCACAATACCTAGCTGAACGCGAGATTTCAACAATTTTCTGAACATTTCAGAAGTCGTTTAAAGCCGCCCGAAGATTTTTGACTTGTCATGGCAAAAAATTGGATGACATTTGCCTCTAATTTTTTAACTCGTCCCCAGACCCCCAATTTGACCCTTAAAATCGCAGCGAAAACGCCATTTTTTGAAGAGAAAATCAAAATTTCGCCCATTTATGAATTACTTTTCGGAAATCCACACTCGGATTCCATTAATTTGGTTATTATTCTATCTGGAAACGTTAAAATATTTTAAAGGGGCATTGTCACGCAGATTGTGCTTTGTTTTGGTCAACACTAAAGATATGACAAAGTATCTTTGCTCAAACATAAAATTGCTTTTAGAACACCAAGAAGATAATATCAAGTGAGTTCTTCAAGGAAGAAAAAACATAATAAGTTTTTCTGCGATTTTTCCACGACTCTTGGGAGGAACTTGAAAAAAATTGACCAATTTTTTCAAATTGCAGTCCATTTCCATCCTGGCCAAGATAACGAATACTAGTTTATGTGCACTAGTAGAGTATTTATTAACAAAAATGGACCACTATTGTAAGGTTTCCTTTGAAACAAATATGGTTTTTGGCTTTTCAAAGTGATACTAAAAATAGGTGACAGTGTCCCTTTAATAACTTTAAAAAAATCCCGTCATTTTGACCTTGAAGTGACCAATGTCACGTAAAGGCTTGTATGGAGTTTAACCGCGCGGTCATCGCTTTTAGCGGTATAACTCATTTTAATAGGCGTAATTCAACATCCACACTCGGTTTTGAAGGGACTGGGATGTAGTGAACATTTTGATGGGAAATAGGATTTAGTTGGAGCGAAAAAAACGCCGTCATATGCATTTTGCCATTTTTTCGGTGCAATATGCTTCGACTGAGCCCATTTAGGCTTCTATTGGTGACATGCGCGGACTAGCGCCCAGGCCGTTCGAGCTCAACTGCGCATGGGCAATAGTTCATTTTAGTAACGCGCACGCCCGGAGCATATGTCTCCTTTCAGGGGGGCAATTTTTTGGTATGGCGAAAATAACCGAGTGATATTGTTTATTTGTTTATTTAGTTATTAGCAATATTTATATAGGGATGTCCATATTCAGAGCGAAGCTGGGTTAAGTCAAGACCTGTTGATTCGAAGATGTTGTCGTCATTTGTTGTTATGTTATTTGCTATTTTTCTCAGAAATTTAAATTTGAATTATGATGTTTGGACTGAAAGGTTTGTTTGTGCATTACCCAGTGTTTGTACGTAAGGGCTATGTTTCACTTACCTGTCAATGGATGATTGATTCCAAAACAAAAAATACGCCTGCCACTTTTGCTTTAGAAAAAGTATATTTTATTGTTCCAGGTTGTGTTGAGAAGACCAGACCAGGACATGGTAAATCGGCTTTTCCTTCTGAAGCCAACGACCTGGTAAATTGAACAATTAGTAAGTTGAAAGTCACCTGAAACTAAACGCGAGAACTGCGTAGACTTGTTTGGTCCACCCGTTCACGTTTACGTGCTTTCATCTGCCGCCGAGCCTTTATTTGGTTTTTCCTGTTCATGACATGGTATCTTCCGTACTCTGACTTTGGTCCCTTTGCAAGTCTTTCTTCATGATGTAAAGAGCGCGGGAAAGAGCGTGACATCGGTCTTGTCTTGTCTTGTCTTGTTTTGACATAGACAGCTAGAAACACTTCAAAGTTTTTCAGTTCCAGTTACCTTCTGTGCTCTGACAAGAAACTTTGCTTCCTTTACAAGCCTTGCACAGGCAGTAGCTGATGGTCTTGTGTAGATGTGTTGATTTCAAATCGAGAACATTTCATTATGTAAATAGCTTGTTTATACCATGCACTATATTTTGTGGTTAAGATGGCATTCACGCGTGCATAATAAGTTTTTATTGCAATATCGTCACGCAAATCGAGTCTGATTGAACGTTCGATAATGGGGTTAACTCTTTTATGAACAGCAGGACGTTATATAATTGAGAATAACGTTCGTAAAGTGTTAAAGCTGCAAAAGAGTTATTATAAGTTATGAATATCGTGAGCAGATTTTCGTGAAGGTATTCCAATAACTGCTTTATTTTATGCAAGTTTAATAATTTGTTGAAGGAAGGAAAGTAATGTTCAAAAGACGTTTTTGTATATATGAAGATTTAATATTAAACAGTAATCACGCGGGCGTCCTCTCGTACTTTGTCGCAGTGCTATGGAATGTGACAAAGCACAAACCCTGGGCCCTCCGCCCTAATATCAGTTTCGAAAAATGAAAAGACAAATCAGAATGCACAGAATAAGATAATGATACTTCAGATTTATCACCATGTAAAATAATAGTAAGTGTATAGAATCACGCTCTCTTACTGAGGCTAAAAAATACGGAATATGCAGGAATACTGTAACAAAGTTAAACTAACCCTCACAAAGTCCGTCTATACTTCTTTATACAAATTCATTGACAGGACCTTAAACATTTCTTTTATAGCATGTTTACCGATTTTTCATAGTTATTCGATATATTGCAACTCTACCCTAGGAATGTACTTCAGTGTCAATATTGTATTCTTAGTAATACAGAAAGTAATTAGTTTTGATTTTTCATCACCAAGTTAAGTTCAGTTAAATAAAGTTTGGCTAGGTGATTTCTTTGTAGTATACTTAGTAGACTTTTTGTATGTTTTGCATTTTACAAAACCAAGCTTACAAGCAAGATACATTACATGTACAAACGAAAACAAAAAAAAGAGAAATACAGTGTTACAACATTTTGATTGAAGTACGTATAGATATTGAGGGGGTAAATTAAAAAAGAGATTGATTTTTAATTAGTATACAGATCAAGATTTATTGACTTATAGAAAGAGTTCAATTCTATATTTGTACATTTCTTTTTTTATATAAAATCAGAGATCAGTAACGAATCATTCTAGAGTTTTCTTTTATAAATGCAGTAGCGCAAAAACAGTAGAGTGTAATTTAATGTTTTCGATCTGTAATACATCAGGTACAGTAGATAGCCCAAATAAAAATTCCTCAGTGTTAAGATTAAATGCAGAATTGTGAGTTGTATTGAACCATTGCAACACCTTCTGAGCGAAAGACACAGTGAACTGACAACATATAATATGACTTTAATTACATGAGGCCTAGTACAATGTTGTCTTTATGTAATTCACTGACGATGTTGCCAATTGCCATAGTGTTGCGAAGTTTCTTGCTCCTTTACTCACCTATGAAAATTTAAAAAGAAAGTCCAAATGAACAAACGAAAAGTTTAAATTGATGTACTCTATCCCCACATGACTGGAACATCAATCGGTAAGGCCATCTCCATAAAATGTTTCGTTTCCCATTGCCTTCCCTCTCGTGAAAGTGGGTCGGTCTGTCGGGCAAAAAAAAAAGAAAATTGACCGAGGGAGCCCGCGTCCAGAAAAAGCCTGGATGCTAAGTAAGAAGGCCTGGTTACACTTATGCTTTCGGGTTAGCATAAGATCCCATCCGCCTAAACCACCTCGGACGCTTTATTGAGACTTATATAACGAGTAACTGATTAGCTTTCAGCTGAGGTTAGGGTAAGCAGTTTATATAGTTACCGTAAATTTAGGCCTAAAGAACCCGAGAAGATATGCTTAACACAAATTTACCCTAACATTCGCCGTCCTTCCCCCAAATGTTGGATTTTGCGGCTTTGTGCTCATTAAATGGCAAACAAACATTGAGGAGGGAGAGAGAAGGCAGGGAGACGCGATGTGTCCCAACAAATGTGACAAGGATTGTACTAGGTGGTACAGTGGTACGGTAGGCTATGTAAGCCTAAGCCTAGCTAAAGTCACAGGTTCAATCCTGAGTGGGGATTTTAGATTTTCTTTTTTACACTTAAACATTTATTGAAAATCAAATTTTAAGTGTCGACATTACGTTACATAATTCTCAAAACGTGTCCGAGGTGGTTTTGGCGGATGGGATCTAATGCTGACCGTGCTTTCCATTATCAATGTTTTCCAAATCCAAATTTATATTACTTCTCATCTACAATGGAGGCTAATAAATTAAATGCAAAAGATTTCTATTCAAAAGAAAGTCTTGATCACATGTTTAAAAAGTAAAATTTTGCTTTTCAGACCAAGTGTATTTCCAAAAAATGGATCGGTCGGGCGATGGGAAATGAAACATTTTATGGAAATGGCCTAAACGTCATTTTCGACCCCTTTCCAAAGATAACCAATGAAGATATTTTCGTCTCTAACATCACAGCCTCGAATGCCGGCGCGGAAGGCGACTTTCGCGCGCAATCTTGAGGATATCCGACAAACATGGCGTGAAGGCAAAAAATTAAAAAGAAACTTCGATCGATCTCTGTTCCACTGTTTATGTTTAATTTCCAACATGTCCTCAGATGTAGCTATCGTGTATGCGCGCGCCAGAAAAACTATTTCGAGCCACTTTAAAAGATGTTGCCGACAGAACCGGTTTTTAATGAATCTATTTAACAAATACATTCCATTTTGCCATGTGTCTGTTCAGTTATAGATCACAGATGACGTCAAAATGTGGTAAGAACAAAAAAGTGGCACACGAGCCGCAGGCGAGTGTGTCACTGATGTTCTTACCACATTTTGACGTCTTCTGTGATCTATAACTGAACAGACACATGGCAAAATGGAATCCATTTGTTTTATACAATGAACAGAAATGTTAAAATAGTAAAATTACGAACTTGCCTCGTAGCGCTCGACTGTTCGAAGATTTGTTCCAGTTTAGGTATTTTTCAAGTCGCCAAGAACACTTTTCGTCTTGGTTTCTTCTTTTTCTTGCTCGTAAACAGCTCCTGCTAAATATTTTTCGAGGCTTTCACTTGCTCAATCCAGAATAATCTCGCAAACATTTTCAAAACTGTGCGCCATGTTGGACAAAACAAAGCAAACAATTTTTCTATGACGTCAGCCGCGCGTCTGTACCCTGATAGATCATAGGCAACGACCAATCACAGAGCGCGTAGTGATTCAGTTCATTGTATAAATAATTTTGTTTACCAAGTTTGAAGTTTGCCTTTGCCTTACTTATGGGGCATTTGGAAATGTGGCGGTTGCAAAACATGTGACCCACCCTTTCCTCTAAATTGCCTGACCCACCCCTGACCGAGGGTGGAAAATTATACATGACCCACCCTCTCAGAACAAAATTCTTGTTTTGCAAAATCTGCTTTATTACAGTCCTTTGTAAATGTTGCCAAAATCTAAAAATACAAATGAAGCAAGACGGAGAACACTTAATGATACAGCGCTCTCGCTGTCACTGTCTCCATTTTGTTGGTTCAATACAAGAGATGAGAGGGGGACATCATCATCTGAGCTGTCACTTCCCACTTCTTTCAGAACAATTTGTAAAGACAATTTTTTAGACATTACTAGATTCTAGTGCAGTATCTGATTGGCGAAATCGCTGGATATTGACAGTGAGACGACAGTTTGACAGGTTTGCGGTAATATTGACATCCGACCACACGCAACGTCGTGCGATAAAGATTTGTAATTAAAATGAACAAGCACATTGCTTGAAATCTGTGGCGAAAATACAAAATGTTTTCCGTATTCTGCCTACTGGATTTGTGTCCCGAAAGAGGTTACCCTAGCTCCAGAAGTCTATTCTCTAAATATCAAGAGTGAAAGTAACCACAAAAACGGTCAGAAGAAGCTACCGAGACGTTTCTCTTCTCGGCGCGTTGTGCCTCGTCGTCGCGGAATCGTCGCTCAAACTCCCAGTGGATCTAATGAAAGGGTTGTTACGGTTGAGAATTAAGGTGGCTTGGTATATTTCACACACTCGTCTATGACAAACTTTGAGCCATAACTTTTTCGGCTTTTAAACGATGCCTATAAAACTTTGAGAAAACTTACAGCTATTATGTAACAATAACATGATAAAATTCTATTTAACTGGGAAAAATATCGTTATTTTGTTTGAACAAAATCGCACCCAGTAAAAAAAATTGCTGTTATATTTGTGTTAAATTTTTGGAATCAGCTTACATAGACTACATACCCTTTCCAAGTTTTAGCAAAATCGTTGGAGCAGAAGTGCGGAAGTATACTTGATGTTCTTTGACAAAACAATCCACGAACCCAATTTTCTGGGAGATGCCTTTCTAATGCTTGCTTAATATGAATTCCAAGCCGATTGCAAATCGTGCCAACCGTTTAAGAGTATTCACTAATTCTGTAAAAAAAAAATGCTCCAAGACCTGCTCAAATTTTCAATGCTGCGTTTTCCATCAGTTTTCGAAAATTATCCAGCAGTTTGGTGTCAAACACCAACCACGTGACTTTCAAGGTACTGCCACAGGGGGCCAAACGTAATCATAATCATGATCATAAACATAATCAATTAATAAAATACTGTTATTTACCTGTTTTCCTGTTAGTCGAGGAGCAAACACACGTTCCGTTCAACCATCGCCACAGACAAGGTTTGAAAGCGGATCCTGGTAGAGAAAGACCTCCTGAACAACGCCTGCTACTTCGTCTGGTCGATTTGTGGTATAGGTTACGAGTTAACGGGCTATTTGTATCTTGGCCCAAATACCACAGGGTACCCACGTCTGATTTTTTGAAAAATATTAATAAAATACGTTAAAACAATCGATTCGTTCTCGTTTCTTTTTATTTATCACTTTTATTTGAGCGTGCACACCACAACTCATAAAAATAAGTGCTAACTTCGAATCTTCCTACTGCGCATGTCACAAATAACTGACGATGACCAGACCGATAGTCTGCTGCTACTTTCACTTTGAAACGTTTTCTATCACTTAAATATTTCTCACATCACTTTTCGTTTCTTTGTATTACGCTTGTCACTTTTCATTTGTTGTACACACTACAACTCATATAACATCAGTAATAACTACAAACCCTCCTACTGTGCATGTCACAACAAACTGCCGTTCAACGACATACTCTTTATCTGCTCTTTTGAAACGTTTTATATCACTGAATATTTCTCACATCGTTTTTCGTTTCTTAACGTTTGTCACTTTCATTTGAGCGTACACACTACAACTCATACAAACAAGTGCTAACTACAAACTTTTCTACTGCACATGTCATAACTAACTAGCATGTGAGAGGGTCTCAATGGGGGTGTAGCAAACACGGTACACGGTTAAAAATTTCGCGATTTCACGGTGCACGCTTAATTTTTCATCGGCACGGTTAACTAAGATTAGCATACACGTATTACTATTTAAAAATTCACAACAACAACAAATATTGTCCCCCTTTCTAAAGAGTGGCATTGATAATCGGGGGCACTGACGATACTGACCCCTGAAATAATGAAAAAGCAAATCTAGTCAGTCTAATCAGGTTCCAGGCACAAAAAAGTAGTAGAAATGCAATTTTTATAAAAAAAAAAAAAAACGTCTCCTGCAATGCATGTTGAAGGCCCCGAGAAAAACAGCCAAGGAAAACAACAAAAACATTAGTGTATTTTGGCAAAGTGGTGCTAAACAGTAAAAACGAATGTCAGAATTAAGACAATGAATTATTTATTGTTCATGTTATTTTTTGAGCATCTGAGAGCTATTTGCTTTTTTTGATTGTTTCCATCATAGTTTAGCGGTCTCCCTCTACTAACTATGTTTGCATTATGACTTTTAACTATGGGCACAACGAAATATGTACTTACATTTCTAACGGTGATTAAACATCAAACTTTGCCCAGGCCTTGACTTGTCTTCCCGATCTTGTTATTACTGGCTTGTTTGTTACATAATCAGGTTCGTCATCGGAAAACAAACTATCGTCTGAGTCCGTTTCATATTCCTCGCCGAAATCACAATTTGAGTTGGATACCTGAGTTGACTGAGTTGCGTGGACAACTTCGATGGTACAATCATCAACAAAGCTGATTAAAGATACGCCCTCGGGCACGGGTACATTCGGGCCTTCAGCATCTGTCTTATCTGGGAGATCTGCGCCTATTTCTTGATCACGTCTAAAGAATAATCTTGTTATAGAATCGGCTCGCTTTGTATAGACGGCAGGAGGCAAAGCTCCTGCTTTATCCTTTGTGGTCTCAGATCGGACAGTTCTTTGCCTCACAGGGCGAAAGTTGTCAACCCATCCCCGCATTGCATCTTCCTCCCTATTGGAGAGCGTCTTGGATGGGAGTGGCGACATAAACTTGATGTCACCGAGCAACATTCCTGTTTGGGGAACTGGATAATAGGACGCTGGATGGGTGAAGGAAGTACTTTGCCGCCCATTTAGAAACTCGTTTAAGAGATTCTTTTGCTATAGTGCCAAAGTCCATGGCGTACTGAAGAGTACTAAATGTCTCATTCTTAAAGTGTGACACTGCATGCAGATTTTCTACTTCAGTTGTTAACAATGTTTTGAAAACAACGTTGTACTTGAATTCTGGATTTACTTTTTCGAGATTTATCATAAGATTGGTCATACCTTTCAACAAAAGCTCAATTGAGGTCTGCGTTTTTTTGGAAACAGTTCCTTGAGGACCATTTGTCGACGCATCTTCCTTTAGTTGATTACTTTCCTTGACTTTGCGCACTGTCGATTGAACGTATTGGTGTACTTTACGTACATTCGACACCACCAATTCTGGAGTCATTTGCGCAGGAGTGCTTCCTTTACACGTAATTCCAAAACTGTCATAAAGAAGCCGCAAATGATAAAGAAGGGACAAAGTTCCACTCATGCTAACTACTAGTTTTACTTTTCCTGCTGCTGCGTCTGTGACAAATATAGTGTTCGAAATACAGCAAATACCCGGCATGAGCTTGTATAAAACTACAGCATCGTCCAGTACCATCATCCTATGCATCACATCCGTCGCCAGCAAGACGTACAACTTCGTTGGTGTGCGGGTTAAATGACTTCACATCACGAGCACCGATGTCTGTGAAGACTAGCAGCTCATTAAATTTGGATACCCTCTTGATCTCCTTGCAACTTTCATCACCATTCTGGATAGCACATTCCATCAGGGTGGTTTCCATGCTAACAGAATATAGACCTCCTTGACATTTGTCGTTTTTTGATCCTGCAAAGTATACGTTTGATTCCAAGATTGTCATGGATTCCACACTTTCGATATGTGTAGGGTAATTTGAAAGTGTTCTCATTGACTTGCCCCTGATTGTTACACCATCTCTTTCGAGCGAAACTTGATGTATGACTCGTAGCCCATCATCGGCTACCAATAGCACATCATCGCTAGCCATACACAGGGCCGAGGGTTTTGACAGTTGCACGTCGACAATGTGTACCACGTTCTTTCTCACTTTCGATTCTAACTTTCGCAAATGCACAGAGAGGCGCTCACGTAACATCGGAACAGTTCCATTTGTTGACAAATTGTACCTGAGAAGTGCTTGCTCCAGGTCCGCACGCGAGCGGAATGAGCCAGGTTTAAGTTTAACGTTCCCCTCGAGGTCACAATATCTTACACATCCTGTTCCACGCTCTGCTACATACGCTACTCCGTTACGAAAGCATACGTCTCTTGCATCACGCATCCCAGTTTGTAACTCCGATACTTCAGCAGGCTGGTGAAGCCTGATTTTCAACAAACGCGAGGACGAAGAAGAGAAATCGTAATCAATGGTGAGAATGTTACCGATAGGACCTGGAGACAAAACGACAGGATGCTTGCAAACGCCTTGCTGGTTTGAGGCCCAAAATCTGTACTTTTCAGGTACTATGGTGTGCACAACTAGCTCTACCTTTTGCAACACCTCTATTACTTCCGGTCTCGTTAAACGAATAATAGGGTCGATTGCCATCCTATCCTTGTTACGAACGCTTTCTAATGTTAATAGTTTCCTTAAATGCTTCCGGACAAAAACGTCTTTAGAATCTCTTAGAGTGCGGATGAGAACAAGGTTTGACATTTGACCGTCAAGATTAATAAACCAGTTACTCCAGCTGCATTTCATTGTCTTGCCAACATGTACAACATCAGGGAGAGGGACCAGAAGAAGGAGCTCGGGTGGAAGGGTGTTGTTTTCTGACATCTCCTGAATTTGCAGCAGGGCCTGCTTGTTGCACTCTTCGCAGTCAGTTACAACAGCAAGCACGGCGACTTTTTTGCATTGAACTGCATTCTCGAGGCACGAATCACAGCATCTTAAAGCTGGTACATAGGAAACATGGCCCTTTACTTTGCAATGTTCACAAACCGATTTAAGGTCAAGACATGTTGCACACGTACTGTTACACTTAGCAGTTTCATGAGTAACAATATGATTGTTCGAAGACTGTTTTGTTAAACAGCGCTCACACACTTGCACAGTTTTTGCCATCTCAAAAATCTGTGATAACATCTCTTCTCCTGTAACGGATTTTGGATGATAGTGAACCCCTACTGGCATAGTTGCAGAGTTATCTACAGACGTCATAAAAGTAACTTCAGCACTTGTGACAAGGTTCTACAGTAAAGGTTTGAAAAGCAGCACCCCGCGAAGCCATCTAGTAAGTTTTATATCGAATACATATTGATTTAGCTTTTCACTTACCGTTCAATTCACTTTCACCAGTAAGTAATGATGGTAGTTCAAGTTTGTATTGCGGCAGGGTAGATATGTCAAAGTTCTCAACTTTTCCATCGCACTTGCTTATACGGTACAACTTCAATGTGTATTGGCCCAGACCCAAGGTTCGCATCTTATCCTTGAGGCCCAAAAAATCAGAAAGATGCTTTTCGAAAGCATTTAACGACTCCTTGTGCTCGTCGCTTAACAGAATTCTGGACTTATATCTTTCGATTGGCTTTTCTTGCCCTTGACTAAAGACACTTACAATGGCTTTAATCACACTCATCGTCAAGACTTTCGACCGGGACGATCAGACAGACTCTAAAATCCACCAGCCATGTGCTTATCTTGAAAAATGACGTCATACACAATGTGCATTGTTATTTCGTGTTCTTTGGGATGCCTGTGGTGATTTTGTCTATATATCGAATAACTGTTTTTTCTGTCTGAGAAACAAACTAAAAATACCAAATAGACCACATAAATAAAATAATTGTTCAGAGCTTAGGATAAGCTACAAACAACACGGTTATCTGAACAAAAATAATTCACGACACACGGTTAATTTTTTCCCTTTTTCACGACACACGGTTAATTTTTTGGATGTTTCACGCCACACGCTTAACCCCATTGAGACCCTCATGTGACCAGGCCACAATTCCTTTTCTGCTCTTTGAACCGCGTTCTATCCCCGAAATCTCTCTAACATAGTGGTACCTCTAAGAAGCAACGCCTCGGCTGCAGAGATGTTGGCAGCTGAATATATATATAGGTATGTGGGTATTTCTTACTTGATTGAGAAATACCATATTTTTGGCCGCCTTTTAAAAGTGGCCGCCGCTTCATAGAAGTACCACTGTATTTACTAATATCGTTAAAGTGTCTCTGACTTCAAGTATCCGGAGTTCGTTTTATTCGTCATCAGATTCGTCGCTGGAATCATCATAGATAACGCCGTGTGGGTTCCTGCATACGTCGCTGCTTGCCATACAGTAGCATGACTCGGAACAGGACAAGCCTGTGTTGTTGCAGGAGCAGTTGGTTTCACATCCGCTTTTGCACCCGCATGTTGTTAGTTCTAACAGACTTGCCGGCGCTGGATCTTTGGTCATGAAAACTGGCTTCAGGCATGTTTCTTCCATGACCCATCCATTTCCTGCTGGCTCTGGTAGATCTTGGATGGCAGTAAGTGCCTTTCGCCACACGAATGTTTGATGATTGGCACGCTTCAGGTGCTGGAGGAGAGAATCTGACGTCGGCGGAATGCATTCATTCTTGGCCTTTTTCTGACAGAAAAGAAGATACCTCAGCTCGTCCGTCGTGCGCACATTTCTCCTGCGGAAAGGATAGAGGTCGCACACGAATGCTTCACACCTTGAGGCGACGACGTCACTCAGTCTTCTTTCTGTTCCCAATAGACCTAGACTCTCTTGGTGTTGTTCACTCTCCTCAAACGCTGGCCAGTGTTTCTTCTTCCCTACTTTGTCCAGAGCGCTGGTGGAGTCACATCCTGTAATTGCGTGATAGGAAGGAAGTGCGCGACACAACTTCTCTCCCAGTAGGAATGACAACTCATGAACGGGAACATAGCGCAGACGATCTTTGATGCCAGTCTTGAACCAGAATTCAGCGGCGTTCATGCTGGAAAAATGTGACACGCTAAGGATCAGGACATCGGTGTCTGGCGACTGCACGATGACGCGACAATCCGGATGAGATCTTGAAGCATGCATAGCGTGTAACAGTAGCCTGAAACAGGAACTAAAAATTAGTAACATAGAACATGTTTTCAAATGGATTTCTAATTCAGTATGATAACACGTCTCAAGTCTGCTCCCTGAAATGATTAGATACCTTGTATCTGCTTCCTCGTGGTCTGATTCAAGATCATCGATGTCGTCACAGTAACCACGTCTAATCATCACAGCTCGTCTGCCATTCTTGAATCCGCCTCCAATGACAAGTGCTTTGTTCGGTGGGAGCAGCTGTTTACCCAGATCACAGAAGGACTCCGACAAGAAGTTGCAAAGGTTAACCTTGTTGGTGGGATTAGGTATGTACTTGGTCCACTGCTTTGGGGCTGGAGTCGTTGGTCCATGGATCTTAACTTCTAGCGTATCACTTTGTTCACGTCGTCGTTCACGCTCGCCAGCTTTAATGGAGACGTCCCAATACTGGTCAAACACTACATGAACTTCGGTTGCATGACAAAGTGGCGCAGTGATGGCCTTGTAGTACTTCTCTGCCACTTCACCAAAAGAGCTGCTTCCTGCTAGTTTCATCGCCTGAACCAAAGCCATGCCATCAACAAGGTAAACCGTGTCATTTGCAAAAGATTGAAGTAGCGGAAGCGCGGATACTTTGCTCTCAAGAAGGGCCGACAGGACGCTCTTGGTTGACTTTCGCAACGTGCCATCTTCATGTGCCAGCGACAGTGGGACAGCAGAGAGCTCATAACATAGGACATCCTTTAGGTTGATGTGTCTAACGTTGGCGGCGATAAGCAGACGACCAAATAAGTCTCTGTCAGCGCCGACTGTTATCAGCTTCTCATTGATAGCTTTCACCTTAACTTTCTTTGAAGCACTTTCAAAGGTTTTCACCTGGAGCTTTGGAATTGGATCCCAGAAACTTTTCTGTGTGCTGTTCAGCCTCTGGTCGATGAAGGTGGTCATCTGTTCTTTTCCCTTCTTCTTGCACTTCACCAAGGCATCTGCGGTTGTAGGAGGCAGTACCACGCCGGTCGCAAAATTTAGAAGTGAGTCACCATCTTCCGTAAAAGGATTGCTCATCAGATCTGAAGAGAAACAGGAAATCAACTTCTGGACATCGGCCTCATCTCGAGCAACTCTCTTTGGCGTAGCTTCTTTGTGGACATCAACAGTATTGTGTTCATCAATGAACATATCCTTTACAGCCCTCGTCGTCGAGGCACGCTCATGGCTGGTGAGAAACCATCGGTCAAGGGCACCTGGGATCTGAGAAATGCCAACAATTCCCCCCCTAGACTTCGAGTCTGCATTTATGGATTGTTCTAAAGCCATGTCGGTCCACACCTTTGCGAAGGGATTGGTCGAACGGCTGACCGCATGGCTCCCGCTGAGAAACTCCTGATGGACGTTTGGATGCTTAGTCGCCAGCTGCTTCATGTCAAGGACATACACGGGCAACCAACGTGCGTAATTTTGCCTATCCATGGCAAAGTAATATGGAATCATAGCGGAAACGCTTGACAGGTGCAGTTCCCAGTCGCCAACTCTCTCAGCCTTCACAAATTGTAGAAGAAGCTCTATCATGTGCCTATACTTCAACCAGAATGCGAACATCCTAGACCGGCTGCTTGATTCTTGGATGAAATCTTTGAACTGTGAACGCAGGGCTTTGGTCTCTTGCTGCAGTTCATCGAGACTTTGACGCACCATTGCCTTAGCTTCTATCGCTTGTTGACACTGTTTGGCTTGTTTTGACACGGACCCTTCGTCAACAAAATCAACTCCGTCGGTACTAGTGCGCGCTTTGCGCCAAGCAAGGAATGCATCCCAGAGCAAACGGTAGAAAGCTTCCATAGCCAACTTGTGCGCTCGAACCCCGCGGTTGTAGGACTTTCCCTTCATCAACGCGTCGGTGGTGCCAGCACCATAAACGCCTGACTCAATGAAAAGATCTTCCAGTCCAGAGCTTCGAAACAGCTTACCAAGTAGAGCGAGAAAATTCAGTGCGATATGGAATCCTCCAAGACGTATAACAGTGTCAGAGAACTCAGCAGGGAACTTCATCTGGATTTGCTTAGCCTTAACATATATGGCGAGGTCAAAGGTTATGATGGCGTCTCGTTGACCTAAGTTGGAAGACAGTTTCTGGGCGTGTTTTAAGACCGTGTAAACCGTGGAGAACTCTGTCGATGTACCCTCGATCATTGGACAATACCCGATCTTTGTTGAAAAGGGAAGGTCGGGATATAGGATCGCATTAAACGCACTCCAACTGGGAACTAGTTGCGCTTCTTGTTCGCTGGTTCCGGTCTCAAATATGACTGCTGGTTTCATGCGCAGGAAAGCCCAGAGTTCATCAGTTATCATAACGCTAGAGAGAGCAGCGCTCTCATCCTTGAACCATCCCTCTTCTACCTTGTCAACATACTCGTTTACTTGGGGTCTTCTTCCATACGCTGAGCACTCTTGTAACTCATAGACGCTTTCACTTCTCTTCAGGCTGCGACGTCTTTGTGAATGATCTCCTAAAGTTACAGGTGGTAATTCTGGACCAAATGTTTTCTTCTGGTAAACGACTAACGTGGTGGCATGCGTTGTGTTCTTGCCATCTAGTGTCTCCTCGCATAAGTCATTATTATCAGCAGCAAGCTGTACAAAAGATCCAGCATAGATATTTGATGGAATGACCGTTCCATACCGCTCTGCTCTCGCCGTGACCTCCGTTGCTAGGCAGGTATCCACCGCTTGCAATTCATCATACGAGGAGCTGTGACCCATTCGATTCAACAAAACCACTAGCTGCTTTGATCCTGTCAGCTGTCGCACTGCCATCGCTAGGCCTATTTGCTTTGGAAGCTTTATGCGGGAATTAGAGGCACAGTGGATAATATCTTGGGCGATACTGACAGTTTGCCTTTCGTCTGCTATTCTTTTACATTGAGTGGGGAGGTCAAAGTCGTCTAACCCTCTACGGTCGGACGTTATCAGCAGGCGAACTAACCAGTATAATGTCGGTGGAATGATTCGTTTGGCCGAGTCGAGGGACACATCATCGGCATTTAAAGGTTTCAAAGAAATGCCACTACACTCCCGAATTTCATCTTTGATGTGACGTGCCAGGTTTAAAACTTGGGCTTTAATATCCTTAACAGAACCAGTATTGGAATTACGTGCTGCGGCGACGGAATTAAGGATATCTTGTACAGAAATGTTGCTAGAGTAGATAATCTCTGGTCTGTTCTTAACATTATCTTTGTGGAAGATAATGGTGTTTCCAAAGTGCTTCTCAAGTCGAAGTTTTAGGCGCTGCTTGGTATAGCTGCTTCCATCTATTCCTTTCTCGCCGAGAAGCTCGCTATATCGTGATAATAATGAGTTCATGTCATATGCCTTCCCTTGAGTAATACCATCGCCTATTTCACTTGACATCTTCTCAAAAGCTTCCCCGTACAGTGACTCTCTTTGTTTCTCGTTAAAGCCCTTGTGCTTAAGGTTAGACTTGCTTACATATGAAGCAAAGCATGCTTTGTGATATTGAGCGTCTGCGGCTATTAAATCGTAGTTCACTGAGATAAGTGTATCTTTCATGTGCTCGTCCCCTTTGCTTTCCGCCGCCTCTTTTACGTTGTCGCATGCTTCAAAAGTAGATACCTTAAACATCTTCTTGTCCTTCTTGTATGTTTTATTTCGGCAAATAAAACACTTGGACCAGTCAACTGATACACTAGCAGAAGATCGTGAGGCCCTGGGTTGTTGTTCATTATCAACTCCATCTTCATCATCGTGTGTGCCAGTAACACAGCGTATGTTTTTTTGGCTAGTATAGGAAGAGTAGCAATTCGAATGCCAGAGAACATTTTCGCCTGCCAGACCTGGTAGCTCTTCGTGAAGCCTATCGAACACTTCATCTTTACGGAGTTCAATGACTTCTTTTAGGGTCTCGAGGGAGGATTCTTTCGCTCTTCTGAGTATATCATTCCCTTTGTCAGCCTGACAAATGATACATTTTTCAAGGGACACCGCTCTCCGTCGCTTTGGTTGACTTGCCATTTGGAGAATTATCAAGATGGTTTAGCTTTAAATGAAAGATAAAGTGAAAAGTATAGACCCATAATCATGATTATGTCACTTTTGAAAAGATAACATTTGTATGAGATTTCAGCTGAATCGCACTGAACGAAAGCGATTGTTATGTTTTTAGAAATGCTATTCTTGTAGCTTATCAAAAAGGTATTTTGAGAATGTTTATAAGAAAACCTGTGGTTATGACTAACAAAGAAACTAAACATGGTAAAACTGGGCAACTATTCCCTGTGTTATCGACTGAAAATACCTTATTGTAATGTATTTTCTACATTCGGGACGCTTACAAACAGTGGAGAGTCGTGTATTAGGAAGGTTGACAAAAGACAAGACTCATTCTAGAAAAGAATTATTTTCTCGATACACAAAGTGAAATGATTTGTTTTGAATGGTTCTAAACTTAAATATCAACTAGTCATTATTATGTGAGCCCATATTAGATCGCCAAATCAGAAAGAAATGCCATACTTACAGCCATAACAGTGTCGTGTCCATGGGCGCCGCCATCTTGTGAGCCTCTCTTTGATGAGCACGGAAACCAGGCTTGGTCTTGATATAAAGATCTAATCACAATCTCTTTATTAAATTTATTGCACTTCTGGATTATTTACTTTTTTTAGGATAATAACATTTCAAATCATCATTGTTCAAATCCGAACTTGGACCAATATTTTTTTCTTCTTCAAAAATTAGACTTTGGGTACCCTGTGTTATTTCTATACGAACTGAGTGACATCTACATTAATCGAAACCGAAACATTGAACAGATGAACTATTAAGTAACAAGTAGATTCGAAAAATATACAAATAGAAAGGTTGAATTGAATGACTTAAGGAAGCCGACAACGCCTGTGACATTGAACGATAGTTGTTTGTGACTGAACTTGTGACATGCGCAGTAGGAAGGTTCGAAGTTAGCACTTATTTTTATGAGTTGTGGTGTGCACGCTCAAATAAAAGTGATAAATAAAAAGAAACGAGAACGAATCGATTGTTTTAACGTATTTTATTAATATTTTTCAAAAAATCAGACGTGGGTACCCTGTGGTATTTGGGCCAAGATATAAATAGCCCGTTAACTCGTAACCTATACCACAAATCGACCAGACGAAGTAGCAGGCGTTGTTCAGGAGGTCTTTCTCTACCAGAATCCGCTTTCAAACCTTGTCTGTGGCGATGGTTGAACGGAACGTCATTTTTCCGGTGTTTGCTCCTCGACTATGTGTCTTTTTGAGTCGCTTTGGAACCAATGTGAATCAGAGAATACAAGATAATATTTGAAACGTGCATGGTCAACCGTCTTTGCTGTCATTCAAATCGCTTCCAAAACGACTCAAAAAGATACCGGAAAACAGGTAAATAACAACATTTTATTAAATGGTTATGTTATAGCTAATAAAGCGTTTGGGTTTCCTGTGGTACTGCAATACCTTTGCATCAATTTTTTTCTGCTTAAAAGGGCTTTCAAATGGGGAAATAGTATACTATTCGCGACAGTCCCTTTCACGCTTGCTTAATAAGAGATGGAGATATGCGACCGTGCTTGAGAGAGTAGGAAGTGAAAACGGATAGGGAAAGGGAGGGAGGGGAAAGAAAAGCACGGAGGCATAGGTGGCAAGCGCGAAAGAGAGAGATAACAAGTACGGCTGCCAACAACTGGAGGATTCTTACTTGAACTGGGCCGAAATTAGATGCACAGCTCTTATTTATACTCGCTCTGTAAGGGACTGGAGCGAATAGCATACTATTCGCGACAGTCCCTTTCACGCTTGCTTAATAAGAGATGGAGATATGCGACCGTGCCCAGACGTCAAACGTTACAATGGCCTAACACCAAATAACCCGAGACACTTGCCAATACTCAAACCTAAAACCCCGAACCAGAAAATCCCATCCAACCACCCAAATCTAAAGGAGACATGGCGAGACAGCAACTCAGATGGTCCTGTAAAACGAAGGTCTTGCGCAGCATTCATGTTATAGGATGCGGTAGGAGCAAGCATGGCACCAACCAAAATGAGCCATAGCGTCTAGAGTGAAGGCTAAAGAAATAGCCACCCCGGCTCTAAAGCTGTGCAGAGTTTACCCTCGTAAATTTGAGCGTCTTGCAGATAGGTCCGAGGGCGGGACTGTAATCCTGTAAAGAAGAGTTCGCAATCTGCTCAATACGCGTGGCAGAAAACATCTTGCATCCCGGCAAAGACCTCAAAAACTAAAAAACTCCTTTTAGGGAGCCTTTGATTAGCATAAGCGGAGGACAAAGGGATGCTCTGCAATTGGTAAAGACGGCTTCTTACATGGCAAACATATACGATATAAAGGCTGCCAGCCCTTGAGTGGTGAACAGGGCATAGTGTTGGGGAGAACGCAAACGATTGTGCGCGGGAAACTCGCGAGAGACCCACCCAAGGGATGGCAACCTGAGCGTCAGTAATCCGACTAGGGCATTAGACACCCTTTCAGGCTACCATGGGAAAATAAGGAATTGAGATAAATGGCGCGGGAGAGGGCGCGGAACGAAACAAACTCCGCAAATGACAGGGAAATAAAGAGTAAACGGAAAGGAATACGGATAACTACCCGAAGTATGTAAACTTCTAGTTTAACACCAAGATAAACACACGAACCATAAAATCCACTAATAAAGGCGGAACGCACAATAAAAGAGTGCTAAACCGGGTAGAACTGGCAGCAATACTTATAGAAAAGGAAACAATAGGATGCCAATGACATGAAAAATAACGAATCTGCAAAATTTAAAACAAAAATACAGGAACAAGCAGATCTAGGGTAATAAAAACCAACGTATACAAACTTCAACGGAACTGAGCGAAGCATGGCACAGACTCGATGTCTGTAAGGCAAAGTACTAATAACAAAAACTTGACAGATAAAGGCGTATAAAACTCGAAAGCACTACACAAACCAGATATTTGTGAGGCAAAGTACTCATATTAACAAAACGTGACGAATAAAAGCGTACAAACTTCAAAGGTGCGCACTGCACAAACCCGATGTTTGTGAGGCAAAGTACGCATAATAAAGACGTACAAAACTTCAAAGGCACTGCACAAACCGAAGTTCGTGAGGCAAAGCACGCATAATAAAGGCGTACAAACTTCAAAGCACTGCGCAAACCAATGTTCGTGAGGCAGAGTACGCATGAAAAAACGTGCCAAATAAAGCCGTACAAACTTCAAAAGCACTGCACAAACCCGATGTTTGTGAGGCAAAGTACGCATAACAAAACGTGACAAATAAAGGCGTATAAACTTCAAAGGCACTGCACAAACCCGATATTTGTGAGGCAAAGTACGCATAACAAAACGTGACAAATAAAGGCGTACAAACTTCAAAGGCACTGCACAAACCCGATGTTTACGAGGCAAAGTACGCATAACAAAACGTGACAAATAAAGGCGTACAAACTTCTAAGGCACTGCACAAACCCGATGTTCGTGAGGCAAAGTACATATGATGCCCGATTTAGGGTGTCAGCTCCATTGTACATTGTACACCTCCATTGTATTAGGCAAAATTATGTATTCTAATATATTCTATGGTATTGTATTCTATTGTATTGTCGTTCTTTTGTGTTCCAATATTCTATTGTTTTAACAAAATAATAAGTGTTTCCCCTAAATCGCGCATGGTATAGCAAAGTACGCATAACAAAACGTGACAAATAAAGGCGTACAAACTTCTAAGGCACTGCACAAACCCGATGTTTGTGGATGAGGCAAAGTATGCATAATAAAGGCGTCACGAACAAAGGCGTACAAGCTTCAAAAGCACTACACAAACCCGATGTTTGCGAGGCAAAGTACGCATAATAAAGGCATACAAACTTCAAAAGCACTACACAAACCCGATGTTTGCGAGGCAAAGTACGCAAAACAAAACGTCACAAATAAAGGCGTACAAACTTTAAAGGCACTGCACAAAAGCGATGTACGCATAACAAAACGTGACAAATAAAGGCGTACAAACTTCAAAGGCACTGCACAAACCCGATGTTTGTGAGGCAAAGTACGCATAATAGAAGACTAATAAAGGCGTACAAACTTCAAAAGCACCACACAAACCCGATGTTTGCGAGGCAAAGCACGCATAACAAAATGTCACAAATAAAGTCGTACAAACTTCCTGAAAGCACTGCACAAACCCGATGTTTGTGAGGCAATGTACGCATAACAAAACGTGACAAATAAAGGCGTACAAATTTCAAAAGCACTGCACAAACCTGATGTTTGTGAGGCAAAGTACGCATATTAACAAAACGTCACAAATAAAGGCGTACAAACTTCAAAAGCACCTCATAAACCCGATGTTTGTGAGGCAAAGTACGCATAACAAAACGTGACAAATAAAGGCGTACAAACTTCAAAAGCACTGCACAAACCCGATGTTTGTGACACAAAGTACGCATATTAACAAAACGTACAAATAAAGGCGTACAAACTTCAAAAACACCTCACAAACCCGATGTTTGTGAAGCAAAATACGCATAACAAAACGTGACAAATATAGGCGTAAAAACTTCTAAAGCACTGCACAGACCCGATGTTTGTGAGGCAAAGAACGCATAACAAAACGTGACAAATAAAGGCGTAGAAACTTCAAAAGCACTGCACGAACCAGGTGTTTGTGAGGCAAAGAACGCATATAACAAAATGTCACAAACAAGCGTACAAACTAAAAAGGGACCCGAGGGAAAAGCACTGCACCAACCCAATGTTTGCGAGGCAAAGTACGCATAACTAAACTGGACAAGTACAGGCGTACAAACTAAAATGGGAAATGAGGGAAAAGCACTGCACAAACCCGATGTTTACGAGGCAAAATACGCAAACAAATAAACGTACAAACATAATAAGCGTACAAACTGAAAGGGGGGACCGAGGGAAGAGTACTGCACAAACCCGGTGTTTGCGAAGCGAAGCACGCAAAGCTATAAATAGCTCAACAACCAAATATAAAAGCGTGTAAATTCCATAAAAGCTGTAGGGAAGCGAAAAACTTTAGAAAGAAACGAGGCAAACGGATAAAGGACAAGGAGCAGGGTGAGGAGATAAAAACCGGCGAGCACGTGGAGCCGCGGGGGAACAAGCGATGAAACGGCTAAATAGCCGGACAAATACTAAAGAAAAGTTTACCAGTATAACGGTTCTGGTTAGCTGGCCTGGTTGAGGCGCTTGAGCTGACTGAAGAAGCGCTTGAACTATCTGGAACTACCTCCGCCACGGGAGCTTGCTCGCCGGACATGGTGAAAACACGAAGGTAACAGCACCAAAGGATTTTTACTTGAACTGGGCCGAAATTAGATGCACAGCTCTTATTTATACTCGCTCTGTAAGGGACTGGAGCGAATAGTTGTTGGGATTATAAGCTATTCCGCATCTGAGCCGCGGCGTAGCAAATTTCCTTTTCGTAAACGGTCCCTGCAATTCTAGGGACACTTAAAAAATTTTTCACCAAATATCGAATTTTTGAGAAAAAGAAAATGCAATTAATAACCTTGATTAAAATTTTGTTGTTCTAAATTGAATGACAAAGCAAACATTTTAACAACCATTTTATAAGCGATCTGAGAGTATGCTGGAGAAACATTGTAAAGAAAAACAGTGTAAACGTAGCCGATCTGCAGAAACAGATTTCAGACTTTAAGAAAATCGTATGTACACATGTAGGTATGTAGTTTATATAAATATCGTTTGTTTTTGTTGATAGTTTTGTCGAGGTTTTTGAAGGGAATTTATTAAATGGATGGCTTTGAACGGTCATGTCATGTTATCATTTGATGATTTTTTTATTTTCTCTTAGCGATCACGCGAACGTCTAAGTTCTCTAAAGTTTCTTTATGCCCCATTGCCTTAGTAATTAATTTTATTAAACTGCTAGTATTGTTGCCTTGGTTGCGCTCTGTTTGCTGGGAATAGAGAGATTCCCTTGAATGATGGACGTAGCACAGTACTCAGTTGGATGTTCTAGGCCAAAGTGGACCAAATGAACCGTCCGCGCCTAGATATAGTGTGACTAGTAAGGGTATCTCCTTACGACCACCTGACCGGAAGCCGCAGAACAGATTCACTGCTACAGTGCATAAAATCATTTATTTGTTAAATAAATATCCTTTGTTTTTGTTGATAATTTTGTCGCGAAAAGACAGAAAAGTCAGAAAAATATAGCACTGCAACAGCTTGAGACTTAGTAGACTGCAAGTAGTCCCTCCTTTTCCCTCACGGATAGTAGAACGAGCGAAACGCGAGCACGCGTGAAAATCATCCCACGCGAGAAACGGCAAAAGATAGTGAGAATTGATTTTCAGTGTCTGCCTGGCTTTGACAGCTCTGATGTCTTTTGTAAGGGGCCGACCATTTCACTTTTGAGGGGCGGGAGGGGGGGGGGGGGGGGGGGGTGGGGGCTGGGTGATTTCAGAAAAAATATCCTGCAGACTCATTTTGAGGGATAAAAAAAATTTCTTGCAAGGAAATATCTCGGGGGAAAAAATTCCTACACCGATCTCGAGCAAGAAAAAAATATCCAACTAAGGTCTTTCCATGCCAATGCATTGAAATTTGTTTGGCACCTTATATACACTTTGTAAATCAAAGTATAATCAAATGACTAACATTTTACCGCATTTTGCACATGGCACCCCTATGAAAACAAAAATTCAGTGGCTTTTGCCAACATTTTCATGGCAGCGGTTGAGACCGAAATCTTAAGGGCGACCGCGGAGCTGTGGGGCTGGGTGGGCTATAGCCCCACCAATAATTTTGCCGGGATTTTTTTCTTTTTTGCATTTCGAAAAGTACTTCAAATCTTTGTGTTAAAAGCAAACCCAAAGTGTTTTTTTGGTTCGCTCAATAACATTTACAATGACCACAACAATGCCGACTATGACACAACTGTCTTAAGTAAACAGTTACATGTATAACGCGACTATTGTTTCATAACACTGATGAAATGGGACAACAGGAAATTCGCATAATGATTAATGGCTACTGTACCCATTAAGCATTATGCAAATTTTCTGTTAGACTGCTAGCAGTCCCTCTCTGGATAGTCGAGCGGGCGAGCAAATACGCGATCGGTGATCATCCGAGCGGCGAGCGAGCGAAGGTAATGCGAACGGAGGAAAAGGGACAGCTAGCAGTCTCATTTTCTGTTGTCCCATGTTTCTGTAGTATCACGTGTTTTGTAATCGCATCCATTTCGATCAGATTCAACATGTCTCTAAGCGTTCGCGTTATTTTTTATATCAGTATGTTCTTTGACAATTGAGTTTAGACGATCAGAAGTTAGCGACCGAAGTTTCGTTTCCAACCGTGGATGGGCAATTGGCATTACAAACGGAATGCGAGCAAAGATGACCCAACAGAGATTAAACAATGTTGCAATCTTAACAAGCAATTCTGTCAAATATGAAGTCATATGGAAATTACAAATAATTGTGTGTAATATGAAGTGCCCAAGGTCCGAGTTACGTGCATTTCTGGACATAAGTGGATCTTAAATACGCACAAGACAAGAACTGACACTGGCGACTTGTTAATTGATGTGGCTAGCGAATTTGTCAGTCGAAATGAAAGCCGCAAACGTAACATTGGAACATTTACTGACGCTGACCTCCTTCATATAGCCCACTAACTGGACTAGCATATCATGAACCCGAAATAGGTCCAACGCGAAAACTTTAAGACATTTCTTTTTTCTTGATAAGTTGTTCTATTTGGTGAAATCCACTTTAAATGGTAAAAGAACATGAATTAAGGACTGGCTTTAATATTAAGCTTTTTTCACTTTGATTGAACGCCATACCATATTATAATTATGTTTTCAATGTACGTTTTTGTGCAAAAAAAAAAACTAACAGAATGGTGATAAAAATTTGACAAAATTTTCTTAGGATTGATAGAAATAAACACGTTTCCGGTGATTTCAGACACCCCGGACCCCCTAGATAAGCTCGCGCGTTCGGCGCTCGTTGAGCTCATTCTATGCGCGAGCTAGCCCCACCAATACAAAATATGCTACGCGGTCCCTGAATTAAGATATATCGATGACGTGTTCCCTTTGTGGAACACCAGCATAGAGGAAATAAATGGGTTCATTGAACAGGCTAACAGATATCACCAAAACCATTACATTTACGACTGAAATCTTAGAGCAAGAAATTTAACTATTTTCTTGGATACGTGCGTCGACAAAGGTGATAGAATTAAAGAAACGTCTATCCTCGACGTACGCAAAATAACGTTTGAAGAGAATATAAGAAAATTGAAATCACGCCTACATTTGAGAGGGTATCCATATACTCTGGTTCATAAAGTCCTCTCAGAAATGAAATTCGAAGAGAGAAAGTCGGCCCTTCGACAGAAGGAAAAAGGATACAAGAAAATTCTACCTTTTGTCACACAATATCACCAGCGGTGTCCAATTTAAAGAAAATCCTTATGGATAAATGGCATTTCATACAGAACCAACTGTTGCGCAGGGAGATATATAAAGAGCCTCCCATTATCTCCTATAAAAGAGGGAAATCGCTTTAAGACATACTCGTTATAGCGAAACTCTAAAGGCGAAAACATAACATTGGCGAACAGCGGGAGTTGTGGAGGCCTGTCACTACTTTGTAACCTATTTCAAGAAAAAATGCACCAATCTCTCAGGGAAATAATCATCTGAACATACAGCAAGGGGGATGGGTTCTCCATACAGTGTACATTTATGCCAAATGTCAAAAAGTTAACCTTAAATGAGATATAGAAAATGGAGAAAGTTTAAGGGCATTTATTAAAGGTCAGTATTGGTACATTTATAATCTTGGTATTAAAAGCCAAAGAACAAAAATTCTAATAATGTTAATTTCAATGGCATTTTACGCAGAGCAGTCTGACATTTAAGTGTTAAAAAATGTGGTTTTCCTATAGGCAAGCAGTTATGTTAAACTTATGTCCACACATCCTTGATTTTGAAGAAAAAATTGTATTAAAAAAAAAATCTTGCATGGCTATAACGCTGAAAAAAAAAATTCGACACCGTTGCATGTCAGAAAAAAAAATTCCACCGCCAAAAGTTTGGAGAAAAAATTCTTACCCAAACCTAAATGTGAAACGGGAAGAGTTACTTATTGACCCTTATTTGACCATATAATATCACCGGAATTCAGAACACGATGAATGACTTTGAAATAAATGAGCGCTAAAACTTAGACTTGCCACAAGTAGACTGCGAAGCCCACGAGAGCGCGACGAAGTTGCGAAAAGCGAGCGACGAAGTCGCGAGTCGACTTGTTTCGTCTGCACAATATCGAATTTAATTTGCATATTGTTGGCGCGAAAATGTAAGTGTGACCTAATGGTTCACGCATCCGGCTGGTAAAATAAACAGTTCTCAAATGCGGCTCAAACAACTAGATACAATGAATTGTTAAAAAAAACAGACAGCCCACAAATCCTGCTCGTCGCTAAAAGCATTTTAGCCTAGCTTTAAGAATAAGTCTACCCAAGAACGTTCCTGAGGGATTCTTTTTCTTTCAGATCAAAATAAAGATATAACAGGCCTTTTGTTCTAAATGTTATCGTAAAAACAGGTCGGTTAAAAATGGCGCGCTGCAGGCGAGAAAAGTCCGTTCTCCGCCCGACCACCGAAACCGAAAAACGGACTTTGAGAAAGTCTTGCCAAAAATCAAAGGTCACCGATATGTATGTATACCAGGAGTCTAGGGTCTACTCAACTGCACGTCCAAGAGAGAGGAAGAGACGGGCCTTGGGAACGAGGTTGGTAGACGTTTCAATAACAAATAAATAGATCATTAAAACAGACCGTCGGTATGGACGATATGGTCAATAATGTTTAACTTTTATTGGTAAATTGTACAACTTTCTGAAGTCCCTGTTTATTTTCAGTGTTTATTGTGTCGCTGTCGTAATTTGTCGTATTTTTGAATCGAGTCGCTTGTCGCTGTTCCGGCGGAACGTCTCGTGTCGGCAGTTTTCGGGGCCATGTCGCATGTCGCTTTTACCAAGGTCTCTTAAGCCGAGATGTTTTAAAAAAAGCTCGCATTTTCAATTGGCTATAAAAGAAAATGAAACCTAATCACTAGCTCTATTCCTACAAGAGACACCATTCGGCCCGAAGGTACACAATTTTTGAGTCAACGGAAAAAGCGACAAAATATTTTCATTTGCCTTTTTTGCAATAGTCTTCCTTAGTGAAGTGTTTAGAGAAAACATTCCTTTTCTAAGTCTTTTTACAGAACTTATTGACACGCACAAAGTTCTTGTTTTGTCTCATACTTTACATTCACATATACACTGCACATATAAATTGGCTGTTTAAAAACATTGCCAGTAAATCAATTTTAATACCAAATGAAAATCGTTGCAATATATTTTAGTTCTGTTTAAATATCAATAAATAAAGATAGTAAATACTTTAACCTTCAATTGGTACATCTTTCCCAAATTTTGATTGATAAGAAAATCGCCATTGTAATGCCATACAAGTCATTGCTACTAAAATACTGTGAATACAAAAAATAGAAAGATTAACTAAGTAAAAGGGCTATCTAGTCAAGATAGATTGAATATAAGTAGTTTTGCCACCCCCATCCCTCCTCACAAATTTCCCCCGTAGCAACCAAATTCGCCTCCTCATTCGCTTAAGATAAGTTGAAGTTTCCCCTCAGTAAAATGAAGACTATTTTGAACAAATGCGCTAGATTAACATGAAAATTATTTTCATTCACACTCGTGATTCTTTTGTTGCTCATGACTTTTATCTTGGTGGCTTCTAAAAGAGACCTTAAGTCCCCTATGACAGCAATGTTTAACTCTACGGTTAGACCTACAGGAATTTTCAATCTTTCAACTTCAATAGACCATTTAGCAGCTTTACACATATAACCTATCACGTCTTTACTACATTGACCTATCAAAGGCACCCAACGTTTCAAATTCTTGTTGTTTTTTTAATTATTAACCTTACGTTCTCTCGCATTAACGAGATGGCTTTAAGGGCCCTTTGATTATAAATGTGACACTTACTATGATCCTTATTTCCTCATAAGCTTATATTTTACAGAAGCTACAGACTACTCGTACTGTTGCAGGGGCGTAGCTACAATTTTTTAAAGGGGGGGGGGGGGGGGGTTACACTGTGTCACACCCAGGGTACTTACCAGATTGTCGTGTCGACATCCACACTGCGTTTTACTAAAATTATCTCACCTTAGCTACGCCCCTTTAGCTACGCCCCTGTCAGTTGCAAGGTAAATCCACACTATAATAGTTGTAGCTTAAAGTGCCTATGAAATGAAATTTTCGACCTGTTTTTTTATGCTAAAAAATTGAAGTCCATGTTCCAATGATTCATCATTTTCCAATTTAAGTTATGGTCAAGCGCGCAATCTATTTTTTTTTCTTACCTCAAAGTTGGCCTATTTTTGTTAAAAATATGGGACAACCAGCGCGTGGCCAAAATATGCAAATGAGGACTTGTGACGTCAACAGTGGGGCAGTACGCAGATCTTACAAGGTCTTCTCTGATTTGCTGAGTAAACAATAGAACAAACAACACAACAATGGACCTTAGCCCTAAAAACAATAGAGCTGCGTGATAGCCAGGGCCAATGAAATTATAGAGGTTGTTGAGAGCCGCGTGGTATCTGTCAACAGTTGTGCAGACCTTTGTAATCAACATGGTAGGCAAAATTCACCGTCGGAGGACATTTCCAACTGAGCAAAACTGCTAAAAATATAGCTAAAAAGTGGTTTGCTTACGAGAAATACTGAAGCGTCTGAAAGCGACACCGCATGCTTGCACAACTCATGACGTCACCATGTTATTTGCTTTTGCTTCTGTTTTTCTGCCGTAAGGATCAGTTTGCCGTTTCTTTTGTTTCACTTCAAGTATTTTAAAATACTGATCTAGGTCTGGAAACCCAGATCTGGCCATTCTCGACGATTTGTTGCAGTGATCGTGCATTCTATGTTTCTTTTGTAACTAGTTCCAGGCCCCAGCTAGGACACGAAAACTTCATTTTTGATCAACTTTGGACGTCAAAAACATACTTTTCGTTGCTTGACCATAACTTAAAGTCCTTAAATTGGAAAATTATGAATCAGTGGAACATGGACTTCAATTTTTTAATATAAAAAACGGGTCGAAAATTTCAGTGGAAAGACGACTGCTAGTTTATAGTTAACCGTGCAGCCTGTAGGTTTCAGAAGCAGGGCTTGAAAATCTGATGCAGTCGCTGAGAGAACTGATCAGAACTCAATAAAAACCGCTGTACAGAAGTCCGTACTATTTTCATTAATAACAATGAACTTCCATCTCTACTCCTATTTCCCAAGAACGATCAGAGATTGGAACAGTCTTCCAGACGATGTAGTGCAAGCATCGACCTTGACCTCCTTTAAACAGAGGCTTGCCAGTCTTGATTACTAGACATGACCACTCCTTTCTTTATTTATTGATTTGTTATTAATTAAGTTTTACTGCTATTTTTGTGAATGTACATTTTTAACGCTTGCGAAAATCTTCAGAAGTGAAGGAGGCAAGTTTAATGGAAGAAGAAGAAGAAGAATCTCAGGAATGCGTAGGTTACATAACCCAAAAATGTAACAGGTGATTAGTCAATAAAGCGTGCATTCTGTTGTCAAATACCTCCTTATTTAAAGAAGTCTAAACTTATATTCAAGGCATTTCGCATGAGACACGCAAGCCGGTAGGTCGCAAAATTATTTCGACCCTCCCACCTCCACTTCGGCGACGTTACCTATCCGCGCAACGTGCAGCTCATTGCCTCGCCCAGTCCTTCTCCCATAACTTAATCCTAAGTGAGACAATGAGCGGCTTTGTCCTTGTAATGAAAATGGTTTACTATTCAACAGGAAACTCGTGGGGAAAAAACGAAGAATGGAAGAGTTACAAAGTCACACAAGCTAAAGAGTTGGGATAGAGTGTAAACTGAACCTGAAAACCTCTATATTTTACAGCGGCAAAAACACGAGATAGTCATCCAAGTTCCATCGAATTCTCTGATTCCTTGTTTCCATCGAAGGAAGCCTGGTTTTTGATTTTTTGTTCCATCGAAGGAAGCCTGGTTTCGGCAAAAGCCGAATATTGTCGACGTTCGTCGCAGTTTATCGGAATCTCTTCGGTTTGTAGATGGCCGTACACTATATGTCCCCATACACCACGTAATTACCCTCCGCAACAGCTGACGTACTGCAGGCGCAGACAAAAGTGTGGCGTAGAATTTTGGAAAATCAAGGGCTTTTTCCGCCGACGTGGCATCTATTTGTTTTTGTCCTACGTACTTTACTCGAAGGGACTTTTTCTGAACGTGATTTGAGGAAGGTAAGCCTGTCAACAGAATTATACTTTCAATTTAAGAAATGAATAAGGTCAAGCTTTCATTTTGGTAGACGTGGCAGCTTGTGGTGTTCTGGCCGTGTTAATTTTGAGATCAACCATTTCGACCAAATGTATTGGGTTCGTTAATGCCGATTGCTACGGTGATTTAATTTGTAGCGGTTTCGAGTAATTTGAAATATAACTAAAGAAAGCATAAAAGCAAATCTAGGGTAAATTCAGCTCAATATTAATAATTGTAAACATTTGTACAGTTTTATAAGTTGAATATAAGCTTACATGTAAGCTTACACTGGATGTAGTTGATATACCCTAGTCTTTGTAAATGGTTTGAACCCAGGAGTATCGATAGTCTGTTGTTTGTGATCGTCCGGCTGAGTGTAGTTCTGAAAAGAACTGTTGTTGTTGACAATGACTGACGTTTCGACAACCTGAGCGGAAGTCATCTTCAGAGTCATGTGAATTGTAAATGGTCAGTTGATGTTATATGCGTCTGGTTATAACTGTCATTGGTCAGTTTAGCCGTGATATTACTGGCTGTAGAGACTCAAGTCAGTGATAGCTGCGTTTCGATCCGTGTATTGTTAGTGTAATTTCTGTAGTCGTATTGTTAGTCAAATTTGTCAGTGAGTTCAGTCTATTGTTCGTCTGTTTTGTTGACAAGTCGTTTGTAAGCCGCAGGCAGCTGTTGGCATCTGTTCAGTGGTGTCTGTTCTAAGTTAGTAAACCAACTTTCTAGAGTGAGTGTAAAAGGGCCTGGCAGTCTGCATTCTGTGTGAATCGCATGCCGAAGATACGCCAAAAGGCTTTGAAAATTTATGCCAAGCAGCAAAGTTCTATGAAACCTAAAATATAACTCAATCAATGATCGTGTGGCAGAATACACCAAAGACTGTGATAGTACACCAGTATGCTGCAGCCTTTTAAAACCTACACCAAAGATCTTTGGTACATAAGGTCGTTGACTACAGTTTTGAGGGACAATAAATTTCCTTACTCGCGCGTGTCACACAAGCAATACCGCGTGAGCAAAAATCATGCAAGCTATGAATGTTAGTAATGTGCACGCAGATAAGCGAATGGCTGTGGTGTATGCGGTAGTGCACATGATCAAAATGGAGATCGTACAATTTGTCGTAAATTTCTCGAAATTTAGCCATACGACGTATGCTCAATTTTTGATATTTTAAAATAATCATCAACATCGATCTGCAGACAATTTTTTTCTCAAAATCTGTAAGACAGAGATTTTAAAATATTTTTCGAAATTCCTATTTTTGAATTTTTTCTTTGATATGCGAAAAACACTCTTACAGATTTTTGTTTTAACTTGTTGCGTCGACGAAGGAGACGCTTCCTAATCTTGTCGGCTAAGCGGAACGAATCGAGAAAAGTGTCGGTACCAAATCCGCGCCATCTTGAAACGTCACAATAATATCCAGCATGCTTAGCGCGTCGTCCAGGCGGAACGAATCAAGAAAAGTGTCGGTACCAAATCTGCGCCATCTTGAAACATCACAATAGTATCCAGCATTCCCAGCGCGTGGAAGTCAGATATCAGGTTCTGAAATGCCACATGTGAATAATCTATTTGTCTTGATTTTATAGTTTCGGATATTTTCCCGATTTTGGAATCGTACGGCTCAATATTTCAATGCCTACTAAAAGTACGCAGTGGAAAAAATTGGACGAAGGTTCTTCTCCGGACCAAGTAAGTTGTTGGGTCTCTTTGGAATCAAGCAAGAAGTTATCGGATTTTCTATCTTGATTTTCTATCTTGATTTTGCTGTGGTTCTCTACCTGATTTGGGAAGCTTTCACCTAAATACCGACGTCGTTCTTCGCGATGTTCTACGGTACGGTTCAATTCGCTGTGTGTCTTGTAGCAATAATTCACTGACCGGCCGCGCCAGGCAAACGCAGATTAACTTTTGCAGTGCTCGAAATTGCGCCTGTATCGGGCGCATTTGCGACTAAAGATTTCGCAGTTTTGTGACTAAAATTTGTCTAGCTTATAAAGGAATTATATTCAAAAGTCTCGTGCCTTACTTGCAACTGGTAGTTGTAATTTTATCCGAAAAATCCTGCGAAATTCACGTTGAATGTTGCGTGACTTAATCGTCGTTCGTTCTCCTGGCTTTCTCAGAAATTTCTCATTTCCGGTTCCGGTATTAGTACATGATTTCAGAATCGGAGAAATAACCGAAGTGAAATCAAGACAAATATACTATTTATATGTCGGAAAAATCTGAGACCTTTCGGAGTACACAGCACGGCAGGATTTTGCCCGATCCCACGGCGGTAGCGTGAATTTGTTTGATGTCGGCCCGACGTTTTTGCCTGCGTGACCTATCTCGCGACATAGCCCTGTAATTCATGAAACGGTACTACAATAGGTCAAGACGAGGTGCCACGGGATAAGGAGACGCACTATAATCTATGATTACTACTAGTAGGAACATTTATTTTTATCCAAAGTTTAAATGGTAAGATTTTGAGTAAAATGACCTCACAGAATGAGAACCCAGTCTTTTGACAACCACTAGGTCGCTTGTTTTAAGCCACTTCTAACAAGAGGATGGTGAAATTACAAACACCCATTGTCTTGTATGATGGTTTTGAGTTTGTAATTCTTGCTTGTACCCACAAATGGTCACCTGTGATCGATATCATCGAAAGCATCTTGTGACCCCCATAAACTGTAGCAAGCCACCGTAAACTATACAGAATTCAGACTTGAATATACTCACTCTCCCTTTCCTGGCCTTTGAGGCTGGGTTACTCCCCAATATGATTGCAAACTCCAGCCCTGGACTGAATATTAGTGCAAATTGATGATCGGAAATCAATTTGTCAAACAATGTCAATTGATTTAATACAAGTAAGTTTAAAAATTGGCAATGATCATCAACACAAGCTTATTTCTTATGAGCTTCTGTTATTATCTGTAGACACCGTCATGGTATTCAGGAAAGCATGGTGGCAAATTTTAAAGGCTTGTATGGACATTGAAAGGCGAAAAAACCTGTTCCTGTAACTTTTTCCACTCAAAACTACAGACGAGTGTAACGTCCTGATAATTTGAATTTTATTCTTCTCAAACGTGTTATTCATTTGCAAATAAAATACAAATGAATGTTTTAAAGACTCGAGATTTATTCTGTTGCATATAGATCCTTCAATTCATATGTCAGGTTTGAATGCGTGGAGAAAGTTACAAATATATATGATGAGGTCCAAATTTTTCTTTGGTTTTAAATTTTTTAACGATTGCATGAAAAATTCTTAGCCCGATTATCGCGATACCGGGATCCCGGCTAACCCGCGCTGGCATGTGGTTGTCATGTGCGTTCAGATCAATAAAGCTTGTGTGGAAAAGATTCATTAGCTGTATATTTTGCATTAAAGTTTTCAAATTCAACAAAAATGGAATTCAAGCCAGCCAAGTGCTGGAAAGAGGGCGTGTCCTTTCCCTTTGTAGCGTCGCTTCGAGTTTTTGCGTTCACAATCTATTCTTGACCTCTGATGATTATTTCATATGGACGTGTTTTAGTTTCTCTGAACCCAGCTTTTTCATTTTCAATTGGCAACTGGTAAAGAAGCGTCTTGGTAAGTACTTTATTTCGTGAGGTCTTTATCTTTAATTTACCTGTTTAGGATAGCACTAGAATTTTTGTAATGAAATATCATTGACATAGCAGACAAAACATGAATAAGTTTCTTTCGTATTGGGAGCTGTTTGGTTCTGTGATCTTGTGTAAATTGGACTTTCCTGTTGAAACCAAGATGAGCTAAGGCGGAAGACGTAAAAATGATGATCAAGTCGTGTATGACTGAATTACGCAGAATAGGTATTTTGTGTCTTTTTACACAAAAGAAACTTAAGAAGCGTGAAAACTGACAAATAATTTGAAATACCGTTCTTTATTTTGTTAACCGTAAAGCATGACTGAAAGCACATTCAAATGTTTTATAACATAGTGTTGTCAAAGGACAAAACAAACCTTTTTACATTTGCTTTTCACAAAAGCACAAAGGCGTTTTGGAATGATTGCCACGAATGGTGGCACAAATACACCCGGACAGAATGAACTTAACACCTGCTAAAGTGTTATACAGTGCAAAAGAGAATTTATGTTGCCATACGTTACCAGGAGAGTAATAGGCTCCTGACGTCACTAAATTTAGCTCATTTAGTACCTAAGTATTACATACATAGAAGAAGACTAGACGATGCGCCTTAATATTTCTCCGTTTTTTTTTTTTTAACAAAGTCTACCTAAGAAAACAGGCATGGAAAGATTTCGCCGGCAAAACCGTTCTCACTTAAACAGTTTTCAATTGATATGGGAACCTCTGTTCGGCAACGAATTTGTTGTGGATGCCGATACTTAAGAAGTTTAGCCTTCTTCAGTTTTAAAAGACCTTTAAACTTTTCCCGTAACTGTTCATTGTAAACGAGCAAAGCAAATTTAAACGCTGCGAAATTAAATCAACAGGAAGATGCTTGTAAGGAATAAAATATTACTAGCCGTTTTTAGCAATTTTATATTTCTTTGTTTTGTAGGCTCTCCGTTGACCACTGCTTTTTGTTTCAATTTCGTCCGACAAAGAACGGATCCCAACACAGTAAGTCCTTATTTTTTTTATTTTTTTTTTTTAGTAAGTCCCTATTAACATTATTAATTCTGTGGCATGGCCGGCTCTCTCAACTCAGCGGCTTGCTGTATGCCGGAACTGACAGTCTATCGGCACCTTGAGTTTAAAATATGTTTTTTTTTGTTACTGATTTGAAAGATGAAGTATCGTAAAAACTCGCCACATCAAAACTGAAAATTCGGATTTCTTCGTATTGAGCCAAAAGAGACCCTTTGGTCAAGATCTATTAAAGGAAATAACAGTCAAACTTTCGTTTTCGAAAAATCTGCCAAAACTGAAATTCGGTCGGCAAGAAAGACGCCTTAATGAAACGAAATGATAATGATCCTTTGCAGTGGAGTAACTCTTTTAAGGCTGGTTCTCATATAATCCCCCCGGTCGTCCGAGTCGTTTCAAAAGTTTTTTGCAAACGACTCAGACGATCGGGACGACTCAAGCGATTTGGGTTCTCATATGATCGCCCCGGTCGTCTCGAACGTCAATAGCGCAGTCGTAAACTTTGTTCGACAACATGTTTTGGGCAATAATACTACATTCTGGGGTAGATTTGGGTCGCTTCGATCGCCTCAGTCGTCCCGGTCGCCTGAGAGTAGTTCTCATATGATCGTCCCCGATTATTCACGATCGTCCCAATCGTCCGGATAGAACACAGTCCTATCCAAGCGACCGCGATCGTTCCAGTCGTCCGGGTCGTTTGCGATCGTCTCGGGTCGTCTCAGTAGTGTTCTCATATAATCGTTCCGGTCGTCCGTGCACTTTTTGAAACGACTCGGACGACCGGGACGACCGGGACGATTATATGAGAACCAGCCTTTAGAGCGTGGAAATGTAAAAATATTACAAGAAATAAAGTCCGAAGATTCCTGCTGTAAGCAGTTTGATAAACACTTTGATAAATACTTTGGAAATGAGGAAGTAAGGGAATGTTTTTAAATTTCATCAGCTTCAACTTGAGTTTAAATATATGTTACTGAATCAGAAGATTCTTAAAAGCGGCTGTCTGTAAATATCGAGAGCTCGCCGTCAAAACTGAATTTTCTGATTTCTTTATCTTTTGCGAAAAGAAACTCTTTGGTGACATACCTATTTATGAAAATTACAATCAAACTTTCCGAAACGTTTTCGCTTCCGAGAAATCAATCAAAAAGTGATATCCCGTGTTAAGGTCGCAGCCGCCATTTAAATATATTTTGCCGAGATTTGAAATGATCCTTATTGCGGTGGAGCAATCCTTTGAGAGCAGAGAAATGTTATAAAAAACATCGAAGAAAGCAGCACTTTCAATAAATAAACACTTGCAAAAGAAGAACTAGTCAGGCGTAATTATTGTCCTGGTGCATCTAATGTTACAAGTTATACTAGCAGAAAGCCGAATGTTGATGTACTTAAACATATAAAAATCTAGCTTGGGGCAATTTAAGGGCGACTTGTTGAGAGAAGTAACTACGCAGGCAATTTTTCATGAATTTCCTTTAAAATAATTCAGACAGTCACCCGAATTAAAGAGTATAGGTCACGCTGTTTAAAGTGGTTCTGTCGGATACAAAATAGCCACAAATTATCCGAATCTTCTAAGAAATGGTTTGTTTTGAAGAAAGACATAAAAGAAATTCTGGGATGCGAATAACGAGAACGGATTGTTCCCGCAATTCTTTCGTACACGCGTTAGGGGCCGATGACATGAGCAGTTAACCGGTATACCGGGTATGGCTGGATTCGCCGAGATAAGTTTTAGCTCACTCTTATGTGACAACCAAACAATCTGGACTATATAAGACCACCCTGTAGTGCAGGTGATTTTTTTTCTCGGTGGATGAACGTTGTGTGTGTTTAGCCGTCATTTCGGCTGGGCAAACGTAAAGAACTGAAATGAGTGAGGCCCAAGTCAAACGCCGTACTTCACATGAGCCGAACTCAATTAATTGAGTTGGGCTCATGTGAAGTTCGGTGTTCATGTGAAGTTCGGTGTTTTGATGATGAGTTCGGCTGAATTAAGTTCGACGTTTGACTCAACAGGCAACCTTAATTTAATTTATTTGAGTAATTTTTTAACGTACGCACTCACAGGACATTGTTGTAGTTCGTATTCGAGTTCGGACGCAGAGGCACAGAGTTTTTAGTCCGGGAGTGCTACATTGTTTCTTTGATACCCTATTACTTTGAATAATCGTCCTGCATAATGGTTAAAAACGGCAACTATTAACCCTTTAACTCCCAAATTTCTTTGGGTTCCCAAAGCAGTTTTACGGGGCTAGACAATCTGTAGAATTTCGTGACTGCATATAAATAGCTCACATAAAAATATACGCTGTTTCAAATCAACGTGGGCTCGAATTTTCATTGTGACGTCAGTATTCAGCCGTTGCTCGCTCGATTAGCGATCACACGGACTCGAATCTGTTAAGAATTTGGTTTATAAGTGCTTTTTCGAGTCATTTTTCACTGTAGAAACCCCCAGGCCGGCATCATTAAGCTGGAATGGTGGGCAGAGGCAAACGTCTGAAAGAAACCAGAAGTGAGAGATGATTTGACTATGACTGGAACGCCAAAAGTATCTGTAGCAAAACATGGCGGTCCATGAGTGAAGTTGTCTCTCTGGCCCTTCTGTGGTTGAATTTCGAGACCTACCAAGGCAATTTGGACGACTTTTGACTTCTAAAAAATGCAATCGGTGCAATATTTTGCCAGTTGGTCTGGGTGGCTCGACACTTATAAAAAATATATCAGAGGTAGGTAGACTTGCATGCCGCCGGTATGGTTGTATTACCCAGAATTTCTTTCGGTCGTGTATAAGGATATTATAAGTTTGCAAGAATAGCTCTGATTGAATGGAAATTGCTCGGTCTGTTGAAATATTGATGGGAAGTTTTCTAAGTGGATGCAGAGGAATAGGTTCGAAGTTAGCTGCAAATGTACACTTTTGGATTTAGAGTTACTTTTTCATTAAAAGAAATTGATGCAAAGATGTGCGTTTTTTGTTGTTTTCCTGGGAAGTAGAAAACGGGCATTTCTGGATTTGCTGCCGAATGAACAACCATATGCAGCGGAAATCCAAAGTTGTAGTCAAGTAGTTGGTTGTTAATGCTATGAAACTTATCGCTTTGCCCTAACAAGGGATCATTACTATCATTTGTGTAGATTTGTGAAAGCTGCAGATTTTTAAATCACTACCAGTGATTTTTGTGCGAATATGTACGATTGGGAGTTAAAGGGTTAAAGCAACGGTGATTATCAAAGGAAAGAGGGTAAATAAATAAAAAAACAAGAGTCGTGTAGAGAAGTTATTATAACCTTTATTATTGTGTCTAGCCAGAGGAATCATCTCTATTAAAATGCAGTTCAAGGACCGTGCTTAAGTTTACTTAAGTCAAAGTTATGCAAAATATCCCCCTCTGGCACTTCGATTCGTACTCTAGCTTGAAAGTGAGCTTTACTTGTGACTAAAAACGCTCTTGAGAAAGAAAGAAACAAGCAAACAAACTCCGATTCGTTGGACGGTCTGCTCTAATGCCTTTTTATTTTCGGGGGTTTAAAAATTTGTCAAGAACATCCAAAATTTGCCGGCTACACTCGACAAGTCAAGTGCAAAACCTAGAACTTCAACTAAGAAGATCTCTAGACCCCCGAATAGCTCTATTTTTAAATAACACCATGATGCTCATTTCATACACGATAACGGTTGTACACCGAATACAATGCCAGGTAAAAATGTATGCCCGGTATCACTGTTATTCCAAATTTCCATCGCTTTGATCTCATACTAAGCTGATATCTATAACTAAATGATTTTGTGCTTCGTGAAACTTAGCGACATATTTTACTCGCGACTTACCTTCCGTTTTGGTTCAATGAACGAAAACACCACATACAAAGGTGGGCAAATCTTAGCGTACAGCGGAAAGACTCACAAACACATCACCTTTCATTTCCACAAAATATCATTTTTATGGCATTATTTTGATACTGGTTTTGAGCTTTCAGATAACACCAAAAAATGACCAGTCTTTCCTCAACTCGCCATCTACATCTTCTGTCACTATTTTTGTCCATTATCGGAATTATCGATTGGTTAGGCCGGGCTGAGGAGCCTTGCAATTAAATTGGAACAGCGTCGACTGTTTGTCACAACCTCAATCCCAGAATCCGTCTTTATCCCTTCCTCTGTAGCGAGAGATAGAGAGACCCTGCTGACGTTTCTGTCTCTTAGAAATCAGTAATCCTGATTAGTAATGGTCCTCAGTGTTTGGCTGCTGCCTATCTTCAAAAAAGTATCGACTTCTTTTCGACCAAAAATGTAGCCTGGGTACCAGGAGCTATCTTGCAGAACGCGTTCTTGTTAAGTCAGCGAAAGACTGGTAACGAACCTGGATTAACTGTCCTGAATGGACCTTGAGTTTTCTTAATTGAATTAAATTTAAATTCCCTGCGATCACATAGGTGCGACAGTCATACGCTGAAGTTCGAAATTGTTAATACAAAATGCAAACACAAGTTCAGTTTATCTTAACAGGGCAAATGACAACATTGATTAGAACTTTTTTGTATCATCGGACAATTCCAACGTTTTCAGTTACTACCACATTACCAGTATATCCTAACATCACAAAAAGGTTGCAACACACGACAGGTGTTGTTATAAGAAACGTCTGGATAGCGGAAAAGACGTCCTTCTGACAAATACAATTCTCCATCTCATCCCTTTCCTCAAAGTGATGCCCTTGTACCTTCGTTTTCTTCTATGCTAGCGTAAATCACTTGTTGCTAAACATTGATAAAACAGCGTTAGAACGTTTGTAACATACTACTAGGGTAAATTGCCTTCACTCTTCGACACGTATTGCAATCACGCGTATGTTATTCCAGTCGCAGCGCTTGATAGATCCAAGGAATACCCTAGTTAGGGGTCATTCTCCTAGGGGTCATCCAGATTCCGGTTGTTTTTGTAGATGATGGCCTGTTATTAGAAGCTCTTCTCGTGACAGGAGTATACGAGATATATGATGCATGTAATACGAGAGATGAGGGAGGAGAGAAAAGCGTCCTTCAGCCAGGGTACCAACAGCGCCAAATACACTTTATATTCCGTAGGCTGCATTCAGATTACAGATTCTCTATTGTCGTTCCGGTGCGGGAGGAAGAGGGCAGAGGGACGAGAGACCCTTGAAACAAAGTTGGTTGTATCTTGGCGAGGTAAAAGTTTTAAATGCGAGAAGATAAAAATTGAATGGAAAAACTGCAAGCCGGATAAAGTACTTTGCTGAACCAATGCCAGGTTGCTTGTTTATGCGCAGTTAATTACCGCCTTGTTCGTTGAGATAAAAACTGTGTACAAGACATAGACTTAGCATATCTCGACTAAAATGTGAAGAAACATTTCTTTTTGTTACTTTCCGTTAAAGTGTCCCATGGCTACCAAAGGTGTCTCTTCCGCACTTTCGTGGGTAGTCAGCCAAAGTTCGAAACACGGGAGAAAAGCCACGTGTTTTCAAGGAACAAGGATTGACGGAAGTCTTCGAAATCACGTTAGCTATGCTTAATATAATATTTAAATTGCTCATTTTCCTTTCTAATTTTCATGTAAGTTTAAGATAGCTACTTTAAATTGTAGCACGTTAAAAAGAGCAGGATTCACGATTATCATGTTTCGTTGATTGAGAGGGAAATACACAAAATTGTAATTGAATTTTGGAATCATTTGCGATCGTGGTTCATTTCCGAACATGAGAATGAGCCTCTGTGTGAGTTATGCCGCTGTCAAATTATGAGGTATTGTATGGGAAAAATACGGTCTATTGGCTTTGAACTTGAACTGAAAACGAATGCGCTTTTCAAGAAATTTTCTTTAATGTCTGTCTTTTATGGTGTGTTTCTTTGGTGCTCGTGGAGATTTTGGGCTACATCATGGAGCTTTTAGCGAGTTTTCGTTGCGGTGCTAAAACTGGTAATACAAAAATCCAAACTAATATCATTTCATCATTTTATTTCAATAATTTAAATTTAACAAATTAGAGAAATATACAACCTGCATATAGCAAAGCTAATCAAGGCAGGTTGTATAATTTACAATCAAATTTAGCAAACACAAATTATTAGTAAAATCAGGTAAATAATGAATTACGAAAACAGAAAATACAGTCACAGAACTATTACGTTTATCTGTTTTCCAGGAGACTGTCATGAACGACGTGGAAAAAGCTCTACAAACCATCCGTATTGGCACGGTTGTTGCCAATTTTCTTCGCAACACCAGCCGCGTTGTAAAAGCAATCAAGCTGTGGGAAGAATGCTTAGGACTACTCAACAGGAACTTCCACGAGAAAGAAAATGAATTTGTGATATCAAGTCGTATAGACACTTGTATTAAATTATTTAACGGGTACGCTGTTATCAATGATTACACGAGTGTATTAGAATGCGGCAGAAAGCTTTTAGTCTTGCTCCGCGAGCGTGGCGACAAAGAGGGTGAAGCAAAATGTTATGGAGAGCTAGGATCTGTATTTACATCTGTCGGTGATTATGCCAAGGCTGAACAATATCTTCAGAAAGCACTTACGATCAGGAAAGAAATTGGTGACAAAGACGGAGAAAGAACAGATTACGGAAACCTAGGAGCTGTGTTTCAATCTGTCGGTAAATATGCCAAGGCTGAAGAATATCTCTTGAAAGCACTTGCAATCAATAAAGAAATTGGTGACAAAGACGGAGAAGCAACGTCCTACGCAAACCTAGGAACTGTGTTTCAATCTGTCGGTGAATATGCCAAGGCTGAAGAATTTCTTTTGAAAGCACTTGCGATCACGAAAGAAATTGGTGACAAAGACGGAGAAGCACTGTCCTACGCAAACCTAGGAACTGTGTTTCAATCTGTCGGTGAATATGCCAAGGCTGAAGAATATCTCTTGAAAGCACTTGCGATCGAGAAAGAAATTGGTGACAAAGACAGAGAAGCAATGTCCTACGCAAACCTAGGAACTGTGTTTCAATCTGTCGGTGAATATGCCAAGGCTGAAGAATTTCTTTTGAAAGCACTTGCGATCACGAAAAAAATTGGTGACAAAAAAGGAGAAGCATTAAACCTAGGAAACCTAGGAACTGTGTTTCAATCTGTCGGTGAATATGCCAAGGCTGAAGAATTTCTTTTGAAAGCACTTGCGATCACGAAAGAAATTGGTGACAAACACGGAGAAGCAATGTCCTACGCAAACCTAGGAACTGTGTTTCAATCTGTCGGTGAATATGCCAAGGCTGAAGAATATCTCTTGAAAGCACTTGCGATCACGAAAGAAATTGGTAACAAAGACGGAGAAGCAGCGTCCTACGGAAACCTAGGAACTGTGTTTCAATCTGTCGGTGAATATGCCAAGGCTGAAGAGTATCATCAGAAAGCACTTGCGATCAGTAAAAAAATTGGTGACAAAGAGGGAGAAGCAACGTCCTACGGAAACCTAGGATTTGTGTTTAAATCTGTCGGTGAATATGCCAAGGCTAAAGAATATCTCTTGAAAGCACTTGCGATCGAGAAAGAAATTGGTGACAAAAATGGAGAAGCATCATCCTACGGAAACCTAGGAGTTGTGTTTGAATCTGTCGGTGAATATGCCAAGGCTGAAGAATATCTCTTGAAAGCACTTGCCATCAAGATAGAAATTGGTGACAAAGACGGAGAAGCAGCATCCTACGCAAACCTAGGAACTGTGTTTCAATCTGTCGGTGAATATGCCAAGGCTAAAGAATTTCTTTTGAAAGCACTTGCGATCACGAAAGAAATCGGTGACAAAAAAGGAGAAGCATTTTCCTGCGGAAACCTAGGAAATGTGTTTCATTCTGTCGGTGAATATGCCAAGGCTGAAGAATTTCTTTTGAAAGCACTTGCGATCACGAAAGAAATTGATGACAAAGGAGGAGAAGCAACGTTCTACGCAAACCTAGGAACTGTGTTTCAATCTGTCAGTGAATATGCCAAAGCTGAAGAGTATCTCTTGAAAGCACTTGCAATCAGCAAAGAAATTGGTGACAAAAACGGAGAAGCAATGTCCTACGGAAACCTAGGAACTGTGTTTCAATCCGTCGGTGAATATGCCAAGGCTGAAGAATATCTCTTGAAAGCACTTGCGATCACGAAAGAAATCGGTGACAAAAAAGGAGAAGCATTAAACCTAGGAAACCTAGGAACTGTGTTTCAATCTGTCGGTGAATATGCCAAGGCTGAAGAGTATCATCAGAAAGCACTTGCGATCAGTAAAAAAATTGGTGACAAAGAGGGAGAAGCAACGTCCTACGGAAACCTAGGAACTGTGTTTAAATCGGTCGGAGAATATGCCAAGGCTGAAGAATATCATTTAAAAGCACTTGCGATCAGAAATGAAATTGGTGACAAAAACGGAGAAGGATCATCCTACGGAAACCTAGGAGTTGTGTTTCAATATGTTGGTGAATATGGCAAGGCTGAGGAATATTTTTTGAAAGCACTTGCCATCAAGAAAGAAGTTGGTAACAAAGGCGGAGAAGCAACACATTACGAAAACCTAGGAACTGCGTTAAAATCTGTCGGAGAATATGCCAAGGCTGAAGAATATTATTTAAAAGCACTTGCGATCAGGAATGAAATTGGTGACAAAAACGGAGAAGCAACGTCCTACGCAAACCTAGGAACTGTGTTTCACTCTGTTGGTGAATATGCCAAGGCTGAGGAATATCTCTTGAAAGCACTTGCCATCAAGAAAGAAATTGGTGACAAAGACGGAGAGGCAACGTCCTACGGAAACCTAGGAAGTGTGTTTCAATCTGTCGGTGAATACGCCAAGGCTAAAGAATGCATCGAAAAGGCTCTTCAAATTAGCAACCAGATAGGTAGCATTGAATTGCAGTTTCAAAGTCACCTTTCACTTGCTTTGGATACTTTGCTCTCAGAAGGAAACCCGTCTGAAGCTGTATCAAATCTCTTTGTCTGCATTGAAAAGTGCGAGGAAATGCACCGTTATTTAAGAGACAACGATCGGTACAAGATATCATTTTTAGACAAGCATGTTTTTCCTTTTCGGTTGCTTAGTAGATTGTTTTGTGCTGCTGGGAAAACGAATGAAGCTCTTCACGCTGTAGAGCTAGGACGGGCTAGAGCCTTGGCCGACTTAATGTTAACTCAGTATTTTGTGAAAAGACATGTATCAGTCAGCCAATATTCACGGGTTGGTATTGAGAAGATCTTGAAAAAAAATGGAAACTGCACTTGCTTGTACATTTCCTATTACAATCAAACTGTATTTTTGTGGATTCTTAAGACAAACAAAACCATTGTTTTACGACAACAAGAATTAAGTGAATGTTTTAGTCAGGTAGACTTAATGACATCTGTGGATGACCTTTTTGGAAACGAAACCTTCAGAAAACTTCATGTTTTAACTGAAGAACAGTGTGAAGATCGATCATTATTTCCATCAAGCCCCAATCAGCTGACACGTGAATCTTCTCAAGAAGACAGCCTCGCAGCTTCTCGTCTTGTAGAAGAAGAGAAAGAAAACGTATCACAGCATCCTGAACCGCCAACTCTCGCTCAGTGTTACAACATGATTATTGCTCCTGTGGCTGACTTACTTGATGAACCAGAAATCATCATTGTTCCTGATCGTTGCTTGTACCAGATTCCTTTTGCAGCATTGAAGGATCCAAGTCAGAAGTACTTATCAGATAGTTTCAGGATCCGTATTGCTCCTTCTTTGACGACTCTTCAACTCATACAAGACAGTCCAGCGGACTATCACAGTCAAACTGGTGCACTAATAGTGGGTGAACCGACAGTTAGCCACGTCTATTACAAGGGAAGGCGTGAGAAATTACCCCCATTGCCTGGTGCAAGAAAGGAAGCAGAGATGATTGGACGACTGCTGGGAGCTCAACCTTTATTAGGAGAGAATGCAACTAAGCAGGCGGTTCTTCAAAGCATACACTCAGTCAGTCTGATCCATTTTGCTGCTCATGGTAATGCAGAAAGAGGAGAAATTGCTCTTGCCCCTGCATTATCCACTAGTGTGATTGCACGCGAGAAAGACTACTTATTGACAATGGCTGAAATTTCACAAGTACGACTTACAGCCAAACTAGTAGTACTCAGCTGCTGCCATAGTGCACAAGGACAGATAAGGTCTGAGGGAGTTGTGGGAATTGCTCGTGCATTTTTAGGATCAGGTGCGCGCTCAGTGTTGGTGGCACTGTGGGCCATACAAGACAAAGCAACCCAGGAATTCATGAGTCATTTTTACGAGCGCCTTGTCCGTGGGGAAAGTGCCAGTGAATCTCTTAATCAATCTATGAAGTGGATGAGAAGTAACGGCTTCTCTGACAGCAGCCAATGGGCTCCTTTTTTGCTGATTGGAGATAACGTGACATTTGATTTTCGAAAATAAAGGTGAGCTGAAATTGTGCTTTTATAGTATGGCGATACTTTTATGAATGTATATTTTTCAACTTCTTTTCGCCCATTCCACAACGAGAAAGCAAGGTTGGAGTAGTGGCGTGGGCGCTCGTCTTCCTCAAATGCGTCTACGGTAACTTGATTTCAACTTGACATCTCCTCACAATACCTAGCTGAACGCGAGATTTCAACAATTTTCTGAACATTTCAGAAGTCGTTTAAAGCCGCCCGAAGATTTTTGACTTGTCATGGCAAAAAATTGGATGTCATTTGCCTCTAATTTTTTAACTCGTCCCCAGACCCCCAATTTGACCCTTAAAATCGCAGCGAAAACGCCATTTTTTGAAGAGAAAATCAAAATTTCGCCCATTTATGAATTACTTTTCGGAAATCCACACTCGGATTCCAGTAATTTGGTTATTATTCTATCTGGAAACGTTAAAATATTTTAAAGGGGCATTGTCACGCAGATTTTGCTTTGTTTTGGTCAACACTAAAGATATGACAAAGTATCTTTGCTCAAACATAAAATTGCTTTTAGAACACCAAGAAGATAATATCAAGTGAGTTCTTCAAGGAAGAAAAAACATAATAAGTTTTTCTGCGATTTTTCCACGACTCTTGGGAGGAACTTGAAAAAAATTGACCAATTTTTTCAAATTGCAGTCCATTTCCATCCTGGCCAAGATAACGAATACTAGTTTATGTGCACTAGTAGAGTACAGTCCGACCTCTATTAAGCGGCCACCCTCGGGACTTTGAAAAGTGGCCGCTTAATAGAGGTTGGCCGCTTAATAGAGGTATGATATAAATTGGATAGGAATGGCAGTAAACATGATTTTATTGACTCTATATAGCAAAATGCTTTTAAAAAGTGAACATATATTAAGATAAATCCACAATTCATTGTAACAAAACATCAAGTGCATTTCCAGCACATGCATGGTTCTAGCTCTAACACAGAGGGCACGTAGTTGAAATGTACAGTATTTCTTCGGGTTGATAATGTACAGAATAAATGCAAAACATTGTTGACAAGTTTCTTAGGACTTTTTGCATCAACAGTTAGTATGTGAAAAAAAATTAGCTCAAGATATTTCACAGACGATTTATTTAAAATAATCTGTCAATGCTGTTTGCCGTTTTGGGGGGCGGAGTTGTAATGACGAGATCACGTCATTTGCCTTTCCAACAGCTAGGGCAAGGTCTTGGTACCCATTAAACTATTGTGTAGGAGATTAACTTGCAGTTCTTGTTTTCTTGTTGTTATCAGTTATCACCTTATATAATCTGTCACCATTTCGCTTGGAAAGATAATTTGCTGGCCGCTTAATGGAGGTAAAAAACCCTATAAATAATGCACTTGCGACAGCAAAAAGGTGGCCGCGGCCGCTTAAAAGAGGTGGCCGCGGCCGCTTAAAAGAGGTGGCCGTTGAATAGAGGTATCAAATACAGTAGTTTACTGACAAATAAATCGGGACTTTGGAAAGTGGCCGCTTAATGGAGGGTGGCCGCTTAATAGGTGGCCGCTTAATAGAGGTCGGACTGTATTTATTAACAAAAATGGACCACTATTGTAAGGTTTCCTTTGAAACAAATATTGTTTTTGGCTTTTCAAAGTGATACTAAAAATAGGTGACAGTGTCCCTTTAATAACTTAAAAAAATCCCGTCATTTTGACCTTGAAGGGACCAATGTCACGTAAAGGCTTGTATGGAGTTTAACCGCGCGGTCATCGCTTTTAGCGGTATAACTCATTTTAAAAGGCGTAATTCAACATCCACACTCGGTTTTGAAGGGACTGGGATGTAGTGAGCATTTTGATGGGAAATAGGATTTAGTTGGAGCAAAAAAAAAACGCCGTTATATGCATTTTGCCATTTTTTCGGTGCAATATGCTTCGACTGAGCCCATTTAGGCTTCAATTGGTGACATGCGCGGACTAGCGCCCAGGCCGTTCGAGCTCAACTGCGCATGGGCAATAGTTCATTTTAGTAACGCGCACGCCCGGAGCAAATGTCTCCTTTCAGGGGGGCAATTTTTTGGTATGGCGAAAATAACCGAGTGATATTGTTTATTTGTTTCTTTAGTTATTAGAAATATTTATATAGCGATGTCCATATTCAGAGCGAAGCTGGGTTAAGTCAAGACCTGTTGATTCGAAGATGTCGTCATTTGTTGTTATTTTATTTGCTATTTTTCTCAGAAATTTAAATTTGAATTATGATGTTTGGACTGAAAGGTTTGTTTGTGCATTACCCAGTGTTTGTATGTAAGGACTGTGTTTCACTTACCTGTCAATGGATGATTGATTCCAAAACAAAAAATACGCCTGCCACTTTTGCTTTAGAAAAAGTATATTTTATTGTTCCAGGTTGTGTTGAGAAAACCAGACCAGGACATGGCAAATCGGCTATTCCTTCTGAAGCCAACGACCTGGTAAATTGAACAATTAGTAAGTTGAAAGTCACCTGAAACTAAACGCGAGAACTGCGTAGACTTGTTTGGTCCACCCGTTCATGTTTACGTGCTTTCATCTGCCGCCGAGCTTTTATTTGGTTCAATTCCTGTTCATGACATGGTATCTTCCGTACTCTGACTTTGGTCCCTTTGCTAGTCTTTCTTCATGATGTAAAGAGCGCGGGAAAGAGCGTAACATCGGTCTTGTCTTCTTTTGTCTTGTCTTGACATAGACAGATAGAAACACTCCAGTGTTTTTCAGTTCCAGTTACCTTCCGTGCTCTGACAAGAAACTTTGCTTCCTTTACAAGCCTTGCACAGGCAGTAGCTGATGGTCTTGTGTAGATATGTTGATTTCAAATCGAGAACATTTCATTATGTAAATAGCTTGTTTATACCATGCACTATATTTTGTGGTTAAGATGGCATTCACGCGTGCATAATAAGTTTTTATTGCAATATCGTCACGCAAATCGAGTCTGATTGAACGTTCGATAATGGGGTTAACTCTTTTATGAACAGTAGGACGTGATTATAATTGAGAATAACGTTCGTAGAGTGTTAAAGCTGCAAAAGAGTTATTATAAGTTATGAATATCGTGAGCAGATTTGCGTGAAGGTATTCCAATAACTGCTTTATTTTATGCAAGTTTAATAATTTGTTGAAGGAAAGTAATGTTCAAAAGACGTTTTTGTATATATGAAGATTTAATATGAAACAGTAATCACGCGGACGTCCTCTCGTACTTTGTCGCAGTGCTATGGAATGTGACAAAGCACAAACCCTGGGCCCTCCGCCTTAATAATCAGTTTCGAAATATGTAAAGACAAATCAGAATGCACAGAATAAGATAATGATACTTCAGATTTATAACCATGTAAAATAATAGTACGTGTATAGAATCACGCTCTTTTACTGAGGCTAAAAAATACGGAATATGCAGGAATACTGTAACAAAGTTAAACTAACCCTCACAAAGTCCGTCTTTACTTCTTTATACAAATTCATTGACAGGACCTTAAACATTTCTTTTATAGCATGTTTACCGATTTTTCATAGTTATTCGATATATTTCATCTCTACCCTAGGAATGTACTTCAATACCAATATTCTGTTCTTAGTAATACAGAAAGTAATTAGTTTTGATTTTTCATCACAAAGTTAAGTTCAGTTAAATAAAGTTTGGCTAGCTGATTTCTTTGTAGTATACTTAGTAGACTTTTTGTATGTTTTGCATTTTACAAAACCAAGCTTACAAGCAAGATACATTACAAGTACAAACGAAAACAAAAAAAAGAGAAATACAGTGTTACAACATTTTGATTGAAGTACGTATAGATATTGAGGGGGTTAATTAAAAAGAGATTGATTTTTAATTTGTACACAGATCAAGATTTATTGACTTATAGAAAGAGTTCAATTCTATATTTGTACATTACTTTTTTATATAAAATCAGATATCAGTAACGAATCATTCTAGAGTTTTCTTTTATAAATGTAGTAGCGCAAAAACAGTAGAGTGTAATTTAATTTTTTCGATCTGTAATACATCAGATACAGTAGATAGCCCAAATAAAAATTCCTCAGTGTTAAGATTAAATGCAGAATTGTGAGTTGTATTGAACCATTGCAACACCTTCTGAGCGAAAGACACAGTGAACTGACAACATATAATGACTTTAATTACATGAGGCCTAGTACAATGTTGTCTTTATGTAATTCACTGACGATGTTGCCAATTACCATAGTGTTGGGAAGTTTCTTGCTCCTTTACTCACCTATGAAAATTTAAAAAGAAAGTCCAAATGAACAAACGAAAAGTTTAAATTGATGTACTCTATCCCCACATGATTGGAACATCAATCGGTAAGGCCATCCCCATAAAATGTTTCGTTTCCCATTGCCTTCCCTCTCGTGAAAGTGGGTCGGTCTGTCGGGCAAAAAAAAAAAGAAAATTGACCGAGGGAGCCTGCGTCCAGAAAAAGCCTGGATGCTAAGTAAGAAGGCCTGGTTACACTTATGCTTTCGGGTTAGCAAAAGATCCCATCCGCCTAAACCACCTCGGACAACTTATTGAGACTTATATAACGAGTAACTGATTAGCTTTCAGCTGAGGTTAGGGTAAGCCGTTTATATAGTTACCGTAAATTTAGGCCTAAAGAACCCGAGAAGATATAATCCCCGTCATATTTAGTTATGCTTAACACAAATTTACCTTAACATTCGCTGTCCTTCCCCCCAATGTTGAATTTTGCGGCTTTGTGCTCATTAAATGGCAAACAAACATTGAGGAGGGAGAGAGAAGGCAGGGAGACGCGATGTGTCCCAACAAATGTGACGAGGATTGTACTAGGTGGTACTCTGGTGCGGAAGGCTATGTAAGCCTAAGCCTAGCTGAAGTCACAGGTTCAAACCTGAGTGGGGATTTTAGATTTTCTTTTTTACACTTAAACATTTATTGAAAATCAAATTCTAAGGGTCGACATTACGTTATATAATTCTCAAAACGTGTCCGAGGTGGTTTTGGCAGATGGGATGTAATGCTGACCGTGCTTTTCATTGCCAATGTTTTCGAAACCCAAATTTGTATTACTCCTCATCTACAATGGAGGCTAATAAATTAAATGCAAAAGATTTCTATTCAAAATAAAGTCTTGATCACATGTTTTAAAAGCAAAATTTTGCTTGTCAGACAAAGTGTATTTCCAAAAAAATGGATCGGTCGGGCGATGGGAAACGAAACATTTTATGGAGATGGCCTAAACGTCATTTTCGACCCCTTTCCAAAGATAACCAGGGAAGATATTTTCGTCTCTAACATCACAGCCTCGAATGCCCGCGCGGAAGGCGACTTTCGCGCGCAATCTTGAGGATATCCGACAAACATGGCGTGAAAGCAAAAAATTAAAAGAAACTTCGATCGATCTCTGTTCCACTGTCTTTTCCAACATGTCCTCAGATGTAGCTATCGTGTATGCGCGCGCCAGAAAAACTATTTCGAGCCACTTTAATAGATGTTGCCGGCAGAACCGGTGTTTTTAATAAAAGCTTCTTAAAAGAAAAAAGAAGCCTTCTATATAATTTTGTTTACCAAGTTTGAAGTTTGCCTTTGCCTTACTGATGGAGCATTTGGAAATGTGGCGGTTGCAAAGCATGTGACCCACCCTTTCCTCTAATTGGCTCAAAATTGCTTGACTCACCCCTGACCGAGGGTGGAAAATTATACATGACCCACCCTCTCAGAACAAAATTCTCAATGTTTTGCAAAATCTGCTTTATTACTGTCCTTTGTAAATGTTGCCACAATCTAACATTACAAATTAAGTAAGACGGAGAACACGTAAAGGTACATCGCTCTCGCTGTCACTGTCTCCATTTTTTTAGTTCAATACAAGAGATGAGAGGGGGACATCATCATCTGAGCTGTCACTTCCCACTTCTTTCAGAACAATTTTTAAAGACAATTTTTTAAACACCACTAGATTCTAGTGCAGTATCTGATTGGCGAAATCGCTGGATGTTGACAGTTTGACGACAGTTGGATAGGTTTGCGGTAATATTGACATCCGACCACACGCGACGTCGTGCGATGAAGATTTGTAGTTAAAATGAACAGGCACATTGCTTGAAATCTGTAGCGGAAATAAGGAATGTTTTCGGTATTATTCCTACTAGATTTGTTTCCTGAAAGAGGTTACCCTGGCTCCAGAATTCTATTATCTAAATATCAATAGTAAAATTAACCACAAAAACGGTCAGAAGAAGCTCCCGAGACGTTTCTCTTCTCGGCGCGTTGCGCCTCGTCGTCGCGGAATCGTCGCTCAAACTCCCAGTGGATCCAATGAAAGGGTTGTTACGGTTGAGAATTAAGGTGGCTCGGTATATTTCGCACACTCGTCTATGACAAACTTTGAGCCATAACTTTTCCGGCTGTTAAAAGATGCCTATAAACCTTTGCGAAAACTTACAGCTATTATTTAACAATAACATGATAAAACTCTATTTAACTGTGAAAAATATTGTTAGTTATAATCGAGCTTAAATGAACCCCACCTTTTGAACAAAATCGCACCCAGTAAAAAAAATTTGCTGTTACATTTGTGTTAATTTTTTGGAATCAGCTTACATAGACTACATACCCTTTCCAAGTTTTAGCAAAATCGTTGAAGCAGAAGTGTGGAAGTATACGGCTTGATGCTCTTTGACAAAACAATCCACGAACCCAAATTTCTGAGAGAAGCCTTTCCAATGCTTGCTTAATATGAATTCCAAGCCGATTGCAAATCGTGCCAAGTATTCACTAATTCTGTAAATAAAAAAATGCTCCAAAACCTGCTCAAATTTCCAATGCTTCGTTTCCCATCATTTTTCGAAAATTATCCAGCAGTTTGGTGTCAAACACCAACCACGTGAATTTCAAGGTACTGCCACAGGGAACCCAAACGTATAATCATAATCATAAACATAAACATAATCAATTTATAAAATACTGTTATTTACCTGTTTTCCTGTGTCTTTTTGAGTCGTTTAGGAAGCATTTTGAATCAGAGCAGACAAGATAATATTTGAAACGTGCAAGGTCAATCGTCTTTGCTGTAATTCAAATCGCTTCCAAAACGACTCAAAAAGACACAGGAAAACAGGTAAATAACAATATTTTATTAAATGGTTATGTTATAGCTAATAAAGCGTTCGGGTTTCCTGTGGTACTGCAATACCTTTGCATCAATTTTTTTTCTGCTTAAAATTGCTTTCAAGTGGGGAAATAGTTGTTGGGATTATAAGCTATTCCGCATCTGAGCCGCGGCGTAGCAAATTTCCCTTTCGTAAACGGTCCCTGCAATTTTAGGGACACTTAAAAAAATTTTCACCAATTATCGAATTTTTTTTTGCTATCAGAAAAAGAAAATGCAATTAATTACCTAGAATCGAACCCGGAACCTCTGCATGCTAACATCTCTCCTTTACCACTAGACCACTGGGTTGATGCAGCAAACCCACGAAAAATTTAATTATAAAACGTGCTTTTCTTATAACCCATCTATAACGGGTAACCCCGTCCCTTAATCAAACCTAATAGTGAACCTAGCTTAGGTCTAATAAACGCTTTACCTAGTCCCTATTTTATGTAATAATGATAGCCTACTTTCGTCCTAATCCAGGCATAAACTAGAAAGAAATGGCATCGACCATTACAAAAGGCTTGGTTACTAATAAATGTTAATGATGACATCGACCGTTAAAAATGGCATCGACCGTTTACGAAAGGGAAGTCAGCTTCGGCGAAGCCGACAAGCAGTTTTCAGAGTTTTGTTTACGAGTACGAAATGACTACCTGTGGAATTTATTCTAAAAATTCGCACCTTTGTAAGGGGGGCGTACATGATATGCGCGCGTCTAGTCAGCCTAGTCCGCGCATTTAAAAACATTACACTCCATGGAAACTTCTAATGGAGCGAACATGCTCCCTCCCTTCCTGGGGTAACTGGCGCGCATATTATGTTCGCCTCCTTAAAAATACGCTGTTTGCAATATTAAAGAATGCAGTACTACAGTTAAATATCTACATTATTTGACAAAACTTTACAGACAAGTTTTATTCCTGCTCAATATGATCAGCTTTATATCAGACCTACAGTTTGGTTGTAAGGTGGTTACAAAATACTTTATTGTAGAAGTTAGGTATCCTTCTAAAAGTAATTGTTCGTGCACAAACATCTATCATCTCGCCTCAGTTCGCCTCGGCTCGTGTCGCTTCTGGCCTTTCTTTTCGCCGTTTTCCCAACCAGAAGGCCTATTCACAGGCTACCAATCAACCTCTGGTCAAACAAGTACATACTGGTCAAACAAGTACATACTGGTCAATTAATCTTGATCAATGTGATGCAACATCTATACCCTGAGCTGTACAGACACATACATGTATCATCTTCAATAAATGTATTGTTCATTTGTCAGGCTTTGTTATTTTGCGTTTTACCTTTTAATCCTTTGTAGAAGCAATACTTGTATGTGAGCAGGAATACGTTAAGCATAGTTTGGCTGCTTCGAGTTTGATTGATCTCGATTTAATTCGTTTCGATTCATCGCTGCAAAAACGGTAATACACTGCCCCTGCCAGAAGGTACAAAGCAGAAATGAACACAATGTTACGATTCCAATTTTCTTTTAAAACTTATTACCTGAGATTAAAGTCATAATTTGCTTTTTCCGTGGTTCAGTTTCTCGTCGCGACCTTTATGGCGAATACCGCTCGTTCCCAGATACCCGTTTCCCGTTCCCGGTTCCGGGTTCCGGGTTCCTGGGCCCGGTTGCATAAAGCGCCCGTAACACTTAGGGTTATACGTAAGTGTACCCGTAACAATGACTAAAGAGTTCCACTTTCGAAGAACACGTAAGTGGCTGCACTTACGATTTTCGTTAGTGTGCACTTAAGTGTCATTTATGCAACAGAAATTAAGGGTGTTCAATAAAACGTTTTCAACGGGAATAATAGCAAGTAAATGGACGGGACCTATGTAGGTCCCGTATCTGTACTGAAGTCAACGAGATATTTCTCTGAGAAGTGAAAGGGAAAGTTTTTTATGTAGTACTTAAAATGCGCTTTTTTAACCACTGTTGTACGTTTTTAAACTGGTTGTTGAAAAAAAAAAAAACATTTCCAATGGATATCGAAGTAAAATAACGATTGCACTTTATTTAAATGAAAATCAAAGGACTTGATAAGTTCCAATCATTTTTTCTCTCAGTTAATGATCTTAATTAGCATTCAAATGTATAATGTCAAGCTTTTACAATGATCTCAAATTTACAAAATAGTCATCAGTTTAAATTGTATGTACTGAAGCATTATGGGAGGACGTTCCGTCCGCAACTAAGGTCAAATACGCTGAACGAAAGAAGACGGAGTGGTGCAGCAGAGTGAACTGACGTAGACGAAATCGTCACTGAGATACTTGAGATAGAAAATCCCTCTCTCGCATGTATAGCTGGTGGAATAGACTCTGGGGATAATCTTTACGCCGGCGAAGAGACCGTTGATGCTACAAGTGACGCCAGTGAAAAAGACAAAGCGTCAACTTCATCGTGCCTTCCAGGGAGC